>JAMZEH010000022.1:1705000-2100000 GCA_024699665.1 Ostrea denselamellosa
GCTGATGCACCCTTTTTGCGACACAATTTGACCGAACATTACACAAATCCATCAATAATCAGACATCTATCTAAATCATAGCCTCATCCACAACACATAAATCACATTATTTCTCGTCATTTTGAACTTTGAAAAATTAAAAGGACTTCACCTCGTGTAAATAGATTTTTTTTTATTTTTCATTTCAAAGAACAATGTTTAAATATAAATAAGTAAAATATAAACAGAAAATAAATAATTATAACAATAGAAAAAAATTCAATAATAATAATAATTATTATAAAAATAACATCTTACAAAGCCTAAAGACCATAAACTGAGATTAGATTCAAGTCAAAATTTTTATTACTTAAATCTTATATTTATCTAACATAAATGTTCTAAATATATATATATATATATATATATATATATATATATATATATATATATATAAAATATCAAACTTATACTGAAAATTGTTAAATTATATGAAAGTTATTTCAAAAGTCGGTGGGATTTGAAATTACTTTAGCCTTATAAAATGTGTGTAATTAGCAACAATACAAACCATTGATTACAGAGAAAATCAAATTTTAAGAGACATATTTCATTCACATGCAGTACAGTATCTATCACACTTTCATACTATGTCCTGAATTATTAATAATTATAACCTCTTTTGTTTTCATTCATTCGGAATCCCTCGTCTCTCCACATTATCGTCCATGTGAAGTGCCAACAGCTGTTCATTTCATATTTACCTAACGGTTAGCGTCTTTGTTGTTCTCTAGTACTTTGCACTCTTCAACGATCTATTAATATCCATAAATCAGTCCAACACTTTATTTTAAAAGCGTTGATTTTCAAAAAAAGAACACGTGATAAGTATCGATTTAAAAAAAAAAAAGAACACGTGATAATTCATTCCACGGTACACTTCACAAACCAATCTTCAACCATTGTTTGGGAAATCGTGTGATATTAAACAAAACATACCAAAATTAATTCTAATTGAAGTGACGATTACTTGCCATCAGGAAAAAGTAATATTATAAAGGCAGGACAGAGAAAACAAATATATTGGATACAACATACGAATATTTGAAATTTTTGCACAATAGTGTTATTTAGACAAAAGACATTCGAAGTTTGAGACCTCTATGATCATTGCTTTCACAGGTAATATGGGACCTAATAACAGACAATTTGGCACTGAATGCGTATTCAGTCACAGGCAGTTAATTACCCCCTCTTAATGTGCTCATTACATCAATTCTAGCAATACAGCAATCTACATCTTCTGAGAACAGTTGGGTGTCTGCAATTGTTTTTCCATCGAATTCTTTAAACATTATAAACATACCACATTATTTTTCCTTCTCACTGTAAATCCAAAACATAGGTTTAATCACTGACATGAAAGTCGATCTGAAATAGCTCTTTGCAATTTAAAATTTTCCTTTTGATGAGATTGAAATATTATCACGCCGATAACGCCATGTTCTTCGCAAATATATATACACTGTTTAACATTTTATACCATAATGAATAAAATTTAAAGAAATATTATAAATGTGAAAGGACGGAAGTGGTATAAATTGATAAAATAATTTCAGAGTAAAAATCTCCTACTTTGATTTAAAAAGATATTTCATGTTTCTGATAATTTACAGAAAATATGAATATTTTTATTTATCACTCTTGTAAAAAGTTTTAAGATATTATGAAATTCCTAATGATAAAAGATATACAGCGTTATACTTGATTTAAGATTTGAAATCTATTTTCTACTATTCTGTCAATATATAGGATTACTATTTAATATAATTATAAATTTGCTGTAAATGATTTTTTTTGTTTGGCTGATTTAGAATTGCAGAATTTTTTTTTTTTTAACTTTTAAATTTTTTGTTACCTGAATATCAAAAACACAAAGATCGTTCTGGATCTCTGAAACTGAATACCTGAGTTATCCAACACGGTCGTTGCTCGGCAGATGGTAATTCCATAGAATCTGAAGAAGTCCTTTGATAGCAAAATATAAATTTACCATCTGTAATTGCTTTTATGACTCGAACAACAAAAACACACGTTAAAAATCCTATACGCGTAGTATTTTTTCGTGGTTTGTCGTTTAGATAGGATCTTTTCACCTTATTTTTTTTACTTTCTCTGATGTAAAATCGATACATTTTGGATGACATATCTCCACTTTTTGGTTGAAACATCACAATATTATTAACATTACACAAGGTGTCAAATCATCACAAATGTAATTGTATGTTATGCTCAATTTCCTATCATCAGGTATATATCTAATCGAATTGCTTTCGCACATTAAAACTTAGGTAAATGCATCTGTTTTATCACCAATAAAACTTGACGAATGTCAATTTCTGTTTTGGTCTTTGCATTTTCCTCCATTCTTCTGCAATATAACATGCACAATGCTGAAAACTTTTCTATAGCTGGATGAAGTTTCATCTTGTTCCAACTTCATGGTGTGAGCTGGCTTTTCGTGATAATAAATAACTATACCTTTCCATAGCAAGGTGTGTTTAAGTCGGAATCGGGATGCAGATCGAATTAGGAAGTTCACTGATTGATTTTTCGGAAAAAAGTGTAGGTCAACTTTCACAAAATATGAATATTCATATTTTCACTTTATTTCCGGGAGAACTAATTTCATTCATGTAACGTCCTCATATTTTCTTCCTCTTTAGCAAAAATCACAATGAATGGGGAAAACGGAACTGTTAGATGCTGTGTTGACGTTTCTTTGGAGACATTGAATGTTATCTGAATGCTTGCATGACATCAGTACGTAAAGGTCTCCGTGACCAGACGACAGTCTGCCCTGTAAGTAACCAGTTTGTGGTTGTGAAGTTGAGTGTGTAAACCCCACGACTGAAACGTCATCGGAAGCTTGTGAAACATGGAAAAAACAGTACAGGCGGCTTCTGCATTAGGCAACTTATTGTTATTGTCACTTCATATTCAGGAGCTCTGTTCAGGTACGCAATTATCGATCCTGGAGGTGAATTTTATCCGGGGAAAAGGAGCGAATTTTGACACCAATCTCATCTGGATGTGCATGTCGGACTTTAAACTTTACTCCGGCACACGAGGCTTGTCCCAGTGTGATGTCACAATCGCCGGGACTGTGTTGTGGTGACCTTTAGTGTGACCTGAGCCGATCAGCCAGTGCCGGCAAGACGTATGTCAAAGTCTATCGAATTTGGAAAGCAGCCAAAACAGTATATACGTGATCAGTAATAGATGTTTAAATATGACAATAATATAAGGCACGGCGATTTACTTGGGAGTCTAATGCACGGGAAAATCTCCACAATGAATGCTGTATACAGACAAAGGGGACACGATTTATTTGTAAAGAATATTTTATTTACAAATACAGCAAAATATGTATATTTCTGTACACAAAGCAATACAGAAATACATTAACATTGTGCGTTATCAGAAAAAATAAGGAAGATAACGTTCTTCGTCATGAAATGCACAGGTTATATAGCCTGCCTTGACATAACGCCACTATTCCTCATAACAAACAAATCATCGAAATCATGAGGAATACTATCTCAGTTTAAAAAAAATCCTTTCTCATCAACCAGAAATATACAACAATCTTATATAACTTGGAACAATGTAAGAGTTGGTTACCAATCACATTTTTTCTTATCAGCAACTTCATAGCTTTATTTTTTTTCCCATTCTACGATAAATCTGTACAATGTTTAACAACCTGCAACCATCATCTCAATATACATTTTATTTCATTTCAACTTTTTATACAACAGTTTTAAGGGAAAACAAATCTAGTCTACGATATAGTTTTAAAGCAGCATAATTTTTACATCATTTGATGATATGCAACACATAAAATTGAGATCATTTTTTTTTTCAATGGCCATTTCATGAGACAGTAATTCTCTTTTCAGGACCGAGATGTCGATGAATGTCCGACATGGAATATTTCTTGTGTGCAGGAAAGGAGCAGATCGACTGAGGTAAGGTTACAGTTCTTTATCATCTTTTTATCAGATGTACTGTTCAGTTTTTGGGATATCTGTTCCCAAAGGAGGTGAACAATGACCAATATACCACGTTTTTGTTGTTTTGTTTTTTTTTGTCCCCCCCCCCCCCCTGAATTTTAGATGTCATTTTCAAAAATTTTTGTACTAAATATATGGTGAACAAATGACGAAAATTTACAGTAATTATTTTTAAACTAATTAAATTCAACATCGAGGGGGAAAAAATCGCTTCATTTCATATTTACAGTATGTTTTTCGTTATCAATTTGGTCTGCATTAACCCATTGATCTGCATTTACATTTGGGGGTGAAAAACATTAACAGCTTAAACACAATATACGACAATTAGCGATCACTAGTGTCAGTGTATATCGAATTCCCGGGGGCGGAGAGGTGACCCGGAAGCAGGGTGGACATCGGCCTCTGATGAACACATGTGAGTGGACAACATGGCGCGGATCATGTCCATTTCCGCCAAAAGTCTTTTAATTTCTTCTTTCAGCTGACGATTCTTTTCCTCCAACTCAAGGAGAATCTTGAAAATAATTCTTAAGAATTATTTTAATAGAATATAATTTTTACTGCAAGAATTTTAAAACTCGTTGTAATATTTTATTTAAAAAAAACATTTAAATTGCAGTACATATTTGACAGTTCTTGTACACTGTGAACTCGTGATGTTATTGTGCGTTGACGTGATCAACATCCTTCCGATAATTTGTATGTAAATATAGATAGGAACCAATCATTGCACAGAAAGAAAAAGGAAGATAGTAACATATTTATTGCATTCAATCGTTTTTAATCATATTTTTTAATTATTGTAATTTAAAACAAAAGAAACACGATTCATTATATTAATAACATCGGGATATTTTTCAAATGCATATTATCAATTGTATATAAATCTTGCAAAGATGGCAAAATATTCAATACAATCTCGGTCAGTTTAATTGGGGTGAATGAGTTTTGTTTGTTTTGTGGTCAGGGCAATCCCGTATTTTAACAATGTTGCAGTGTTATTCAGTACATCGGATGAGAGTTTGTTAGTCATCACAATTTCCCTGGATGTTGTTTCGTCTGTACTGTCTTGTTCGGTAGGAAATGCCGTTCTTGATTGTTAGGATTTTTGTGTGTGTGCAGTTTGAGGAAATCTACAGCAAATTTATTCTCCTTTTCCCAGTTATGTTGTATCATATGGAATAATATTTTGGAAATAAATATCTTGTTTTTGAATGTAAGTAACCTTTTTTTAACCTGATTTTTTGCAAATGAATTTTGCTAACATTTATATGTTTTATCAGATTGCACCAGGTCTTATCTTTATTATCTGTATACAATTCATAAATGCACGTGAATATCAAAATGTTACAATTCAAGTTTATTTTAGGTAGACAAGGAAGTTTCTCAAATTTTAAAGCCCTATTACACATACATTTTTTTTTCGATGCATTTTCCACATCGATTAAAATTGATTGAACCTTATTTAATTCTCCTGATGTTTGTCGTCTTTTCTGTCGAAATTTCTTGGCTGCTCGGCGATTCTGCTCCCTTCGCCTCTCTTGTCTCTCGACTTCAAACGGTAGTAACTAGAAAAAATAATCATAACGTTAAAAAAAAAAAATCAAATGAATAGCAACAAAAAATAAAATAAACATAGTAAAAATTAACTATTTGTATTTAAGATATAACACAATCAATCTTATGCAAAACAAATACAACTTTATGTAGTGAAATATCAAAAATGTTTAGGAAAAGTGTTTTGTGTGTATGGTGTATTTTTTAATGATAAATGTGATTTAATTGTGACTAGCAATACTTAGCTTACACATTATGCAACATTTCATTAAAACTTGCTTATCAGAATACAAATAAAATTAAAGGTGCGATTAATGGAAAATTAAGAAATAGGAGCCATTGTGATTTTATCAAATTAATTCATTCCCATTGTTGTCTTCACGAGTCTTGTCATTATATATTTTTTAATTACACAAGTAATGCATTGAAATATATTAATTTTTTAATATTTAACAACTTTGTTATCATTTCGTTTAAGAATAATCACATTAATTTTCATATTCAGCAACCAAGTCATTTTCATTTATTTGAATATGTAATCATTTTGTAATAAGAATCAATATTACGTAATATAGATGTACTTATGTTACAAATAAATGTTTTAAATTATATAAACATCATTTAAAAAATTAATTTTTAAGAACTTACCTAGAAAGTGTTTTTATTCTTAACGTGCAATCAATGGAATATGTTTAAGCATATGTCTGGTAACGTAACTGCGCAATTTAGTAAACACTTGTTCGTGAAAGTCTACCCGCGTGATTGAGAGAGGGAAATGGTAGAGAATAACTCCCATATTGGGATCAAATGCAAATTTTAGAAAGTGGATTACGGATAAAGATATTGTTGATGATCATTTTTAGAAAACATAATTAACTACACAAATCATTTAAACGAATAAGGAAATGGGGGGAAAAACCAAACCAACCAAATTAAAAAAAAACAAACAAACAAACAAAATAAACAAACAAAATGTACTGGGGAAAAAGAGCTTACCGGGCGTGTGATTTGTACGGATTTTGGCTCATCGTCCAGTGTTAAATCCTTTCCCTCCTCAAAGCACCTTTTCTGAATTCTACACTTGAGCTCGGTTTTCAAAAGGGGTGTGAGTTTCCCAGTCTGCAGAGATTCGATTGTTGCTGACACTAACTCTTCTTCTAATTCCTCATCTTCCAGACTACCACAGTCAGATAAACAATACAATGCCATGGCGCGTACCTCGCCTCACGTGGCTGTACAGTGTTTTGGAAAATGCTAAAGATGTATCTGTTGAATTTGAAAAATATTAATAATACCAAGTTCCCGCGAAGTCTCGCCGAGGATGACGTAAATATTTTTCTCCAGATGCAAAAATGCTGTGACGGTCAGATACAAGAAGAGAAGGATCTAAAAATAATATTGTGTGTCATCCCACTGAATAGTCACCTCCCCTCGACCTCTGGAGCTCTGGAAAAAAGATGGCGAAAATAAGATCAAGTAACTACTGTCTGAAAAAAAAAGAACGCATTTGGAAACAAAGAAAACTTTTATCAGAATTTGAAGAATTTTTTTTTTTCTGAAACCGAATTTGTGAGTAATATTCCTTGCAGTGGCATTATGTTATATGAGAGGTAAAACTACTTTTCTTTATCTTCAGTCAACTCACCAAGCAATTTTTAATGACCGCACTTAACAATTATCCAAGATTTTGTGTCATTTAAACATGTGTATTGTCAGTCAGGTTTCAGCACGTTTAGTGTTTATGTTTTATTTATAACTCTAACGTAGTTTCAAGGGGCGTAACTCGTGTCATATATCTCTCCAACTATAGGTCGACCAAATGAGGGGTCGCTTGTCTGTCTTAGAGCGGGGCAACGTGTTTTGAGTGATTGCGCATAACTCTGATATAAGCTTGTATACAGAACCGGGTGCTAAATATATTAATTTCTTGTTAAGGACGAGACGGAAACCAATCAATACTGTTTGAGGAACAACAGTTAAGTGTGTTACATATTACCGTCTGCGTCAAATTGCTAATGGGGCGGGGACGCGGATTTCCCGTAAAAACCTGCCTCTGCATCTACCCGTCTATGTGGAGACTAATTAGAAGTGACTAATTTATAAAGATTAATCGTGTATACATTTTGATCAGTGATCACTGGGGATTTCCGTACTTTAACTTACTCACGGTCGTTATAACAGCGTCAGATGTTAAGCATTGTGTCATAGTATAAGTGAATAGATAGGGCGTGGTAGTTACTAACACATGAGTACGGGCACCTGTTACACACTTATTACTCATCTAAATGGTTCACATTCAACTTTACTTTGTTCTTACTGATGAATATAGTATTTTTGAAATATTCATTATTTGAAGATATTGTTAATCTTTCTCGTCATTCACTGATAGTGTACATCAAGTGTTTGGTATCAGCATTTGATTACTGTGTATTGATTGGGGCTAATGTTGATGTGAGAATGAAATATTTATAAATTACACATTATTGCTGTAGCATAGGTCTGAAACAAATATAGGCCAGAAAACTAGATATTAAAAAAAATCATTGTTTCCATTTTTTTTTAATGTAGAAAACGAAATTCGGACAAGTCTAGTTCCATAACTGAACGTAATATAATTTACTTCACTCTCAAAAGTCTTTGTTATTTTCACGAAATTTACAAAATTTAAGTATAGAAAATTTTCATAAGTTTAACTATGTATATTGTTCTTTGCATATTTATTTGTGTAAATTTGAGGTCGGATGTTCGTACACTTTGCACGAGGAGAGAGAGAGAGAGAGAGAGAGAGAGAGAGCCACTTTTGCTTTGTTCTTTTGCCAAACCGAGTCATGATACTTTGCTCCACACATAAATCTGAAATTCGTCATCTAAGCATTTCTTAATTTCGATCATGCAGGGTATATAAGATATTATTTTACACACAGAAAATAGAAAAATAAATGTCAAGAAAATTGATTGATTGTATATTGTTTTACGTCCTGCTTGAGAATTATGGAGACGTCACCACTGCCGGTGAAGGGCTGCAAAATTTAGGCCTATGCTCGGCGCTTAGGGCCTTTGAGCAAGGGATACTGGGGATCTATTCTAACCCGGATCCCCACGGGGGTATGTCAAGAAAAAGAATAATAATGATAATAATAAAAAATAAAAGCAAAAACAATAACCCAAAAAAAACCCAAAACAAAACAAAAACAACAACAACAACAACAAAAACAAAACAAAAAAAACAACAACAACAAAAAATAACAAACAAAATCAACAACAACAACAACAACAAAAATAGATAAAAAAATAAAAAAAACCAAAACAAACAAACAAAAAAAATAACAAACAAAAACGAAAAAAACTGGACTTCATGTTTATAACTGAAATCAATCGAGTTTTAAATCCTGATGAGTATTTGATATGTTTTAGAACAATATTTGTGATTGATAATTATGAACAGTGATAAAGAGGTGTTTTATCACGCAATAAATTCCTGATTTAAAGATTATAAATATGTATATATAACACATCGTATTTATGAGGCTAAATCGATATATATATATTATGTATGCATTGTTATAGTTATATATCACTAGTTGCAACACACGCAAGCACAGGGAAGTTTGAGAAAATAAGATAATTGATATTAATGCAATGAGGTCACATTCATTGATGCATATCGCAATATGACCTTGACAGGCGATGTTCTGTTCCCTGGGGTTGACGGTGACGATATTATTTCATATGCCGAAACACAGTTTCTAAACTCTCGGAACTTCATATAAAACCAATGGGGTTATTGTCGTTTTGCAACCATTGACCGCTGGTTATGAAACAGAAAAGCTATTAGCAAAGTTGCGGACCCTTCCCCCTTTTTTCAGCTGTACCTCACCTCGCCCTTGTAAAATTCCATCCGTGGATAAAATTTTGATTTTAACTTTCAATTTTCAACACGTAGAGACAAATGCAGAGATATGCCCCGGCCTGACCTTCTGTGGTGATATTCTTGTTCCACTGCATTCAGAAAATTGTCTGAAGGGACGGAGGGGAGGGGGTGCACCTTGGATGTTCTTTTTCTTCCCCCAAAGGAACATGGCACCCATCAAGGAACAAGACCTGTATAGCTTTTTACTGAATAAAAATTTTCAGCGTAAGATGGAATAAAGTTATTGTAACATTCTCCAATCCCTCACAGTATTATACGCTACAAACCACATCGGTATTATACGCTACAAACGACACTAGTATTATACGCTACAAACCACACTTGTATTACACGATACGAACCACACCGATATTATACGCTACAAACCACACCGATATTATACGGTACAAACCACATCGGTATTATACGCTACAAACCACACCAATATTGTACGCTACAAACTACACTTGTATTATACGCTACAAACCACACTTGTATTATACATTACAAACGACACCAGTATTGTACGCTACAAACGACACTAGTATTATACGCTACAAACCACACCGGTATTATACGCTACAAACCACACCAGTATCATACGCTACAAACGACACTAGTATTATACGCTACAAACCACACTGGTATTATACGCTACAAATTACACCGGTCGCGGTATCTCAGTGGTTAGAGCATTCGCTTCGTAACCGGGAGGTCGTGAGTTCGAGCCCCGCTCGTGCCATGGCCGCGTCAAACCTAAGACGAAAAATTGCTCCTTCACCAAACGCTCGGCATTTAGAAGTGAGAATCACGGGTCTTTCGGATATGACCTTAAAAACGGAGATTCCGTGTCACGGTAGGCGTTGGCACGTTAAAGAGCCCTCACTGTTACGGCCCTGAGCGCTAATCATAGGTCTAAATTTGTGGTACTTCACCTACAGCTGGTGACGTCTCAATATGAGTGAAAAATTCTCGACGGGACGTAAAACAAACAAACAATCAATCATCAAATGACACCAGTATTACACACTATAAACCACATTAGTATTATACGCTACAAACCACACAGATTTTATACGCTACAAGCCACACTGGTATTATACGCTACAAACCACACCAGTATTATACGCTACAAAACACACTAGTATTATACGTTACAAACCAACTGGTATTATACGCTACAAACCACATCGGTATTATACGCTACAAACCACACCGATATTATACGCTACAAACGACACTAGTATTACACGCTACAACCCACACTAGTATTATACGCTACAAATCACACCAGTACTGTACGCTGCAAATCACACCGGAGTAATATCCCCCAAAAATTAATTATCGTTCATAATTAATTTTAGAAATGGAGCTCAAAGAGAATTGTAAAGCTATAATAAATTGAGGAGACATTAGTCCGATATTTCTGTTTCACGTGTCTGTAATATATCGTGATGATTGATAAAAAAAAATGGAGTACATATTTTTTGCATAATAATGTAGATACAAATGACTTTTTATTTACAGTAGGTAATTTTATCAATAATGACTTTTAATTTCTGTGGATTGGCCATGCGACCCATGTCCGAAATTATATTCATAGTGTACTTACTTTTCTTCCACATCATCCACTGACCGTCCAAATTAAACTACACAGTTATACATTAATTATTGTTATCATCAATGTTATCTAACATTCAACAAAAAGTGTACATTGATTTCAAGTGTTGCAAATTCCTTTGGAATGCATTGTTAGGTAAAGACTACGTGTCTTTTAACCCTCATAATAAAATTTTGCTTGAATGTAAAATTGCTATCTTAGGACTAAGAAACTAAATATGTTTTCCCAAAATATCTTAGAAAAATACCTAAGACTTGTCTTGACCTACTTAAGTAGCCTTTGGAAGATGCGTCAGAGCCCGCAGTGCTTACAAGTGGCTGGACGAAATCATCGCGTCAGCCATGGCAGAGGTTCATAGGACATTGATAGAGGTTCATAGGACATTGATAGAGGCTCATAGGACATTGATCGAGGTTCATAGGACATTGATAGAGGTTCACAAGACATTGATAGAGGTTCATAAGACATTGATAGAGGTTCACAAGACATTGATAGAGGTTCATAAGACATTGATAGAGGTTCACAAGACATTGATAGAGGTTCATAAGACATTGATAGAGGTTCGTAGGACATTGATAGAGGTTCATAAGACATTGATAGAGGTTCACAAGACATTGATAGCCCGCTTGATTATTTTGATGACGACACGATCGTTTTGGGTACAGACTATGTGAAGTTAACTATTGTTCTAATAACAGCGTATCACTTCGCTTGATCGAACGTGTATATCTAACTCACTGATTGTCGTGTATTTCAATAAAAGTGAGTTTAGATGACCATGCCATTCAATTTTTTTCAATGTGATTGGTCACTAAGAACAAAAATAAACCTGTTTTATGTAAAGGTTAATGTACGAGTATCGCCCCATTTCTTAAAAGTAATGGAGCCGTGGCCCCGAAAGGGCCGAGGCACATTGCTTTCAAGGAACGGAGTGATACGAGTACATTGACCAGCTTAAAATCCACCTTTACTAGGGAAACGTTTAAAATTTTCTTTATAGTAGATACCTGATATCAATAGTTAAATGTTATTATTTACCTTTTTTCTTCATATATAAAGTATAGGATTATGCTAAGATACTGTTTTTTAATCTTTTGCATTTCATCTACTGCCCAAGTGGTTCACTAAGTAGAGCATCTGTCTTTGAAGGGAAGAATCACACAGGTGTGTGTTTGAATCCCGGTGTGTGTAGTTATTTTTCATATTAAATTATTTTGATATATTTTGCGTAATAGTGCACAGAATACTTAGCAATTCTTTTGTTGCTTGAAACTCTCCATTCCTGAAAAGTAATGGAGCTTTCGAACAAAAGAATGACGTCACAGGTGGATTTTAATGAAATCTGTGAGAAGTCTCACCCAAACATTTGCACACTCGAATAAGCGAAGTGTCAAGCTGTTCATGAAATGATTGTAAACTCAACTATGAAGTCCTATGCATTCCGTGCGTCATTTCGAGTCCTAGTGTTTGCAGAATAATAAAAGACAAGATGCAGCGTCTTCTTGGTGTGGCCAGTATACCATATTGTCATGCCTGTTGAATCGAATATTTGGTCCAAGTATGAATGAATTTAGTTCAGTTGCTAATATCCCCAATATTTTTGGGTGTATTGATGGGTACACTTTAGGTTAAAGTCCCCAAATGTTGGAGCGCATCTCTATTTATTTAGATGGCAGGGGACAGTTTTTTTTTGGTTGGTTGGTTTTTGGTTTGGTTTTTTTTTTTTGGTTCTGAAACATGTAGGCAGGGGGTGTACATAAAAGTCTGGTTATGAAATATTCATGAAAAATCATATTTCCCCTTTATGTCAATATTTGTATTTCATATTGGTGTAGTTGATAATTTCTGACCCTAAATTACATGTAATCCACACATACTGGTGGTGGTGCACAAAACATGCTCCGAGCAGGTACCACTTTCTCACTTTGATTTTCTTTCATTTGGGCTATATCCGCACCACCCAAATTCCACCATAGTACCGTGCGAGGGGATTTAGACACTGTGCACAATCAAGAACTCTGGCCTTCTTAAAAATCTACCGTTCATATGTGGCCATCCTTATTCCCTCTCATCTACATACCTTTTCCTGGACCATGAAGTTTTTATCTGAATTTCTTCAGCAACTGACCACGTGGTTTAGTTTCGTACTTGTACCCATCTCTATGCTAGGAATCATGGTGAAACTTGCATGTTGCATATCAAGTTTTACAATAAGCACTCAGCTACACTTGACATGTATCTTAAAATTATTTTACACATTTTTACACATATAATATCACGTCAAATATGAGGTATTTCCATTTTTAAAGAAAGTTGACCGGGGCTAAAGTGCGAAACTGTCCCCTGCTACCTTATATTTCCAATTTTTGATAGCTTTACAAATTGCATTGATGGTCATTTCCTCATGAATGTGATGCAGTTGTGAACATGAATGTATGAATCTTGATAAATATAGTACGTCTATTATAACGGCTGGGGATTCCGACAGAAATGAAAGTTGAATGTAAATATGAAAAAAAAACCCTTCATTTTTGAAAACACATAAGGATATGAACTTCATGCCGTCATAAAGCGCTGAAGTTTCTAAACATAGTATCAAAATCGCAGCCTTATCAAGATTATTCACCATACTCATGTTCATTCAAGTTAAATTTCTCTTAACATATACTTCAAAAACATTGATTGATTGATTATTTATTGCTTTCCGCCACACTCTACAATTTTTCAGTTATCTGGTGGCGTCCAGTTTTTGTTGGTGGAGGAGAGAACCAAGATACAATGTACCTGGGAAGAGACCACCGACCTTCCGCAAGTAAACTGGCAAACTTGCTCACATAACGCCGCGGCCGAGATTCGAACGCGCGCCGATAGAGGTGAGAGGCTTTGTGATTTTGAGCCCGATGCTCTAACCACTCGGCCACGGAGGCCCCTACTTCAAAAAGAGGAGGATCTTAACATATCAAACAATATTTACATATATTGTACACCGTGTTCGAGTTGCAAACGAGACAATGGCAGTCATCCTATCGAGAACACAGATACACTGAAATGTCGACTGATCGCGAACACAGATACACTGAAATGTCGACTTATCGCGAACACAGATACACTGAAATGTCGACTGATCGCGAACACAGATACACTGAAATGTCGACTTATCGCGAACACAAATACACTGAAATGTCAACTTATCGCGAACACAGATACACTGAAATGTCGACTTATTGCGAACACAGATACACTGAAATTTCGACTTATCGCGAACACAGATACACTGAAATGTCGACTTATCGCGAACACAGATACACTGAAATGTCAACTTATTGCGAACACAGATACACTGAAATGTCGACTTATCACGAACACAGATACACTGAAATGTCGACTTATCGCGAACACAGATACACTGAAATGTCGACTTATCGCGAACACAGATACACTGAAATGTCGACTTATCGCGAACACAGATACACTGAAATGTCGACTTATCGCGAACACAGATACACTGAAATGTCAACTTATCGCGAACACAGATACACTGAAATGTCGACTTATCGCGAACACAGATACACTGAAATGTCAACTTATCGCGAACACAGATACACTGAAATATCGACTTATCGCGAACACAGATACACTGAAATGTCGACTTATTGTGAGCGTTACACTGAGATCCTAAGGAGTACCTGACGAATTGTGACGTCAGAGAAAGCGAGGAAGTAAATCTATTGCAAATTGCTTCAGAGAAACCAAGAAATTGAGAAAAGAGACCCCAGAACAACCAAAATTGTAGACCATGGCGATTTAAAAAAAAATCAAAATTGACCTGTTTCGATCATAGAGACACCAAACACCTCAAAACCTAACCTCCATATTTTCATTATTCGCCGCCAAAATATGACTGAAATACATTGTCTATTCGTTTTAAACGTAAACGTTATCGATCAATCATTCAATGTTAAACCTTTGATGATTATTAGACCACATATAACTGACACTGATAGAGCATATTACACGCACAACAATGTTAATACAACTGTACAGTTTTGTTGTTTTTTTATAGGAAGAACACAAATTTTATCTTTTAAATGACTTCCACTCTCTGAGGTAAGATTTAATGTTTCGTAAAAAGAATGCATGAATAACTTTTGTATACAAGATGCTTCTGGTTCTAAGATGACGCGCTATGATTAGCAGCAAATTTCCAGGTAAAAGCAATTCCTTTTTTTACCAAAATCAAAGTAATTTGATAAAAAGTGGAGCGGTGTACCATGGTTTACTCGTACATAACAATTTTGTTAACAATATTCAAAATTTTAACACACGTGTGTCTTTTCATCAATGTTGGAAAGTAAATCTTGTATCAGAAAAAAATATGTCAGAATAAATGGCGCGAAATTGGTTGGAGAACATTATAATGTATTGGTCAAAAAGGAAATGGAGCTTAGATATTGAACTTTTAATAGATTTCACATAAGATAGTTAATATTTGATGAACCATGTATGAATATTTAAGCATTGTTTCTTTAAAACAACCAGTATGATTGAAAGATAGCAAAAGGTGAAATAGATTTGAAACAGTTAAAGAACTATCTATAATAACAGTCTTCCTTGGCTTCATAAAAACAACAACAACAACAAAAATTCTAATCCTCCCTTCATTGGAGTACATGACATCACTAAAGACAGTATCTTAATTTTACTCACATTAGTTAAAATACTGCCTTCGTAAAAAATTGATTTGACGTATTTTATAATCAGTATTTTATGCAACATGCCGAAGAACGGTATATAGAAAAAAAGTTTTTTCTAGCACATATTTTATGATTTTTATAATCTGAATTAATTTCTAATTTTCTCTAGCTTATTTCTTTCATAGTTTCAATTGTTCATTGTGCGATATTGATATCTGGCATTGTTAAGTATTTTATGTATTCTGTATACTGCATAATTTTGATTTCCATTTTAGTATAGTGTAAAGCGCTTTAGAGTATATTTAGATAAGGCGCTATGTAATTGCATTACTATTATTATTATTAAAATGGAAACTACGTCATCTAGAGAAACAGGTGATATTGCAAATAAATGAAAGAGGGTTAACACAGACCATGCCTACTGCCTAATGTTAATTATGTGTCATGTTGGTTGCATAATGAAAATTATTTGTCTCATTTCAGTATCTAATGCTGAACAGAGTTATTAGATAGAATCTAGAGACATTTAATAATTTATAGGAACCACGTCCTTTATATAGGATAAGACAAAAGAAATGATTTTAGTGGTTTCTTTATGTAGGATAGGACAAAAGAAATGATATAAATATTTTGGATTAGCGGTTTCGTGTGCCGTTTTCCGATATGTTATTTACCTGATGAGGATTATATAGCACACAAAAGTTGATTTAATTCCATTGATTTATTGTAATCAATCAGAAAGCGGCTCCCGTGATGGAGAAGCTTGTGATACGATCCCTGTCTGTCTGGACCGTATGATCAGCGCTTCATATATTTTACCTTTGTCTCAGATGTAGGTCTGAAATATATTACAATAATTATCACGACGATAAAATCAATTAAAGTACCCATTTTCAATTCTGGAAGATAGCGAATCTGTTTGATGGTGATATAACTGAATGACAGTTTTATTTAACACGTGCGCAGACAGTATTAACAGGGAACTATTGGAGTATGCTCAGTGGGCTTAGTGATATTTTTGTTATTATATTGTTACTTGTGTAGATATTTCTATATATTTCTGGAATTACACACACACAGAGAGAGAGAGAGAGAGAGAGAGAGAGAGAGAGAGAGAGAGAGAGAGAGAGAGAGAGAGAGAGAGAGAGAGAGAGAGAGAGAGAGAGTACACCCTTTAGTACATAATTATAATGATTAGTACAACGAAATAGACCTGTGTGTGGTTTTGTAAACATGAAATCATAAAAGTGTGGTTATGATACCGTAACGTGTGACTTGGCACAGTTTATAAGCCAGATGTGAGCAGGGTCAATTACCTCAGGTAACAAAGTAGGTCCTTCTCTGCAGATAAAGCTATCGACCAATTGAAATATACACGGTGTGTAATTAGCAACATAACAGCTATTTTACATTGGTAACAGATTCAAGAATAGCTATGCTGATGAAATGGACCATTATTGCTTTTATAGAATATGTAATCCCTGCTTTAGGTAATTCAGTTGTACTGGCCACTTCATAGTCAGGGTTTTTTTTTCTCTCTTTGTGAACAGAAAGAACTAAAATTACGCAATTCAGTTCACTTCGTTACCGTCACTTATCGCAAAACATTTTCTGACGAGGGACTCTCCACAAAGAAAGACTTGAAATTTGTTGCATATATTGTCTGGTTTTAAAAGATCGATTTTCATTGATGAATTTAAGTTCAATTCTAAAATTCCAGGTTGGCTTTACAGAAAAATATAAAGGAAAAACCTTCTCATGATGAAACTTTGGCCAAAAAATATCAATTAATGCATTGTGTAGAGCTATGAACAGATCCTGGGTTTCGTTATAAGAAAAAGGTAGGCTCATTCAAATGTTCTTTGTAGGAAAAGGTTCGTATCTTTTTAAGAAAAAAAAAGGGGTTGTTTGGGACGGGATACTATGACTTGCTGGCGTTTTGTTTTATACATTTTTCATGTTATCCATGATCAGAAGTTTTCTGAAACTTTTGTTTACAGCGGTGTGATTATCTTCAATTCCATATCTAGTCAATATTCCAAACTATACCGTGTATAGGATGAGAAAATAAGCAGATGTCCCAGAGATAGGAAAACATGAAGACTGTTGTCATTATTTCAATAAGATTATAAAAAATATACAACTGTTTAAGAATGCGTTTTTTATTCAAAAGATTGTTGTCATGGACGAATTTAATATTTGACAGATTATTTCAGCTTTTTAGAATATAAAGATGATTACATTCCAAACAATGATGGGATTTGAATTGCAGCCTGTTTATTCCAAGGCAGTAATATGATAAACCCTCCAGTTTGATATGTTAATCTGATTGACAAGGTGTGACCATGTCATTGCTATTTTTCATGGCCCTGGTCGAAGACGAACAAAAACTGATTCATACTATATGAAGTGTACACAATACGTCCAGGTGAGGAACTCTGTACTGTGTCTGTAAAGTAATAGAGTCCCATTATAAAATAATAATGCTTCTGTCATAAGAAATTGTAATTCAACAAATAATCGATTAAGATTGATACTGATGTAAAGTTCCAGGCTGCTGTTTGTTCATTCACATATTTTTCTGCTATAGGAATATGATATTTTTCTGCTATATGAATATGGCGTATGACCACATTATGGAGCATTGTTAAAAAATATCCATGGTTTGCAATTTTCAGGATTATAAATTTGATGTTGATAAAAAAAATGAGTAATTTCATGTTCACGTGAAGACAAAATTTTGGCTCATTTTTTAACTTTAAAAATGAATTGCAATGTTCTGTGTTCAGTACATCTTGAATATCTAAATAGAATCGTATGTTCAGTGATTTTTTTGTAATAATTACAATGGACTTTGATGTCCATGTTCTCATTAATTGTCCTTTTCGATCAGAGATCAGGTTTAGAGAAAGAGGGAACTGAAGTAGAAAATTATCAGTAAATAAATTTATACTTTTGTAATTGGATATACAAAGTTCTGCGATTCCACAAATTTCCGGAATGGTAAGAGGTGACGTTCTGATTAGATGGTAGGAGTTCACGTTCTGATTAGATGGTAGGAGTTGACGTTCTGATTAGATGGTAAGGGTTGACGTTCTGATTAGATGGTAGGAGTTCACGTTCTGATTAGATGGTAGGAGTTGACGTTCTGATTAGATGGTAAGAGTTGACGTTCTGATTAGATGGTAGGAGTTGACGTTCTGATTAGATGGTAAGGGTTGACGTTCTGATTAGATGGTAGGAGTTCACGTTCTGATTAGATGGTAGGAGTTCACGTTCTGATTAGATGGTAAGAGTTGACGTTCTGATTAGATGGTAGGAGTTCACGTTCTGATTAGATGGTAAGAGTTCACGCTCTGATTAGATGGTAG
Organism: Ostrea denselamellosa; assembly: GCA_024699665.1. NCBI lineage: Eukaryota > Metazoa > Mollusca > Bivalvia > Ostreida > Ostreidae > Ostrea > Ostrea denselamellosa. Next base: position 1,724,212 of record JAMZEH010000022.1, read on the forward strand.
GAGTTGACGTTCTGATTAGATGGTAGGAGTTGACGTTCTGATTAGATGGTAGGAGTTCACGTTCTGATTAGATGGTAGGAATTCACGTTCTGATTAGATGGTAAGAAGTAATGTTTTAATTTGATGGTACGAGGTGGCGTTTTGATTAGAGAGGATCTATTCATTTAATTTTCTCTGGGCTCTTTTTACTGCGAAATCTAGACACCCCCCTCCAGTTCTCTTTGCACACCCACGAACCCGTGAGGATCCAGGTTAGAATAGGTCTTCAGTACCCATGCTTGTCGTAAGAGGCGATTAAATGGAACTGTCCTTCGGATGTGACCGCAAAAACCGAGATCCCGTGTCACAGCAGGTGTGGCACGATAAAGATCCTTCCCTGCTCAAAGGCCATAAGCGCCGAGCATGGGCCTAAATTTTGCCCATCACCAGCAATGGTGACGTCTCCATATGAATGAAAAATTCTCGAGCGGGACGGTAAACAATAGACAATCAATCAATCAATTGCATACCACGAATTTCTCAATCTAGAACCCCCCCCCCCCACTCTAGTTTTCTTTGAACACCACATTTTTTTCAATCTATACCCTCCCTTTCCAATTCCAGTTCTTTTTGCACACCACGAAATTCTCAGGGTGCATATACCTGACATGTGGTTTTTAGTTTTATTGATTTTGTTGCCAGATCTTGTAAATAAAAAAATAAAGTGTATGCATGTGTCTAGTAATTGTAATAGATAATAACTAGGACACTTGTACAAACAATAAATCGGGTGTGTGGGTTAATATTTATTTTTGGGGGCTTATTCTGGTTGCAATTAGTACAACCATTAAATTCGTGAAATATTAGGAACTTGTATATTTTCTAAGATATCAAAAACCTTGTGATATATTGCCCCTCTATATATAACTATACAAAATTTTCACTCCGAATTGAACATATGTTTTAGAAATCGTTGTCAAAAATTAAAATTGCATGCGATGAACTTTATTCGTTTTACTTATATAAACACAAATTTATAATATCTATTTTCGTCATGTTGGAAAAAAAATGTAGCAAGCTGTGATAGATAACGAATTGATGAATTGTTAACACATCACACTTTGAAACATTACCCCCACTTACAAGGCAGAACAAAATATATACAGGAATGTGATCACGAATTCATGAATTTAAACTGTATGGATTAATATTTTGTCCTAAAATATCATCAGCCGTATCTCAACATTGATATTTAAATCGTTGATTAACAAAGATTAAATTACAACAATACTAAAAAACTGAAATACGTTGTGTCACGGTGACTGTATAAACCTACAGTAGCTCTCTCCTAAGTACTTATTGATGAATGTAAGAAATAACAATTAGGTGTCGGCGGGGGGTATACTGTCAAAATCAAAATTAGAATTTTCTTAATGTATATGATAGGCCATTAATTTAGAATCTGAATATTGATATTATCTGTTAATTAACCACGTGTTTAGGCTAATGACACGGCTTTGTCATGGCTCTCACTGAAGTTCACTAATGTTTGAGATGAAGATTTTGAAGTTAACTGTGCTCAGGTTATTTGATGTCAGTTCTCGAGGTGGATCTAGAAGGGGGGGGGGGGTACGGGTGTTGCAACCCACCCACCCCCAGTTGAGTATTTTGAGGTCTTCAACACCCTCTTCCTTGGACGGAAAAGGTACAAATTTGCGCCCCCCCCCCCTTCAAAAATTTCAAGATCCTTCGCTGAGTTTAAAATACAGAGATAATATACCATATTTCATTTTTGTTGCGTGATTCTGAAAATAAAAGAGGCCACTGTTGATGTCTTCGGATTCTATGTCTTGAGGACACATGGGGCCCATATTCACAAATTCGCTCATAAAGTATACCATCTTAAACATATATACGTATAGAATGTATATTGTGTATAGTATGTATACTCAAGGACGTTTAGAAACACCTAGTTTATTATATATGAAGTCCTTCATGAGTGACCTTGTAATCTCGATTCACGGACATTAAAACAATGGTCGATGACAACGACATTTTGGTATACCAACTAACATTTTCAGAGTGTATATATTTTCAGCCATAGATTAAATATGTACAGCATTTGATCCATTTTTTTCCGATTTAGACGTTGCATTTTACATTTATGTTTCAATCGTCATCATAATCATCATCAAGGTCATCATCAAGGAGGACAATATGAATGAAAGCATGAATTTTGTATAAATACGGGGAAAAAAACAATCCTCCTATCCTAAAAACTTCATACTTTATATACATATGTGTACTAAATATACAATTGATGAAGAACTGAATTCTCCCCATCAATCAATATTTATGGGCGCCATCTTTAACATTTTATTGGTAGCTGTTGCTTCAAGGGTTTCCTGGTCTTGTTTGAAACTTGTGACAAATCGTAAAATTGATTATTTGAATTGAATATTTCATTATTCATGAAAACCAGATTGTGAAATGAATACAAGTTTTTACGTTTCTTACCAGAAATATTTTATTTTCTACATAAAGAATGTTAAATTATTTTTTGTGAAATAAATCTAAAAAAAAAAAAAAAAAAAGCCGATTTATTTGTGAATTCTTTATAAAAGATATTGACTAGAATTTGAAACGAAAATAGACCTTTATATTATATTGTTTTACCTGTTTTGAATTGAAAGGTGTCAATGATTGAAATGAAATTTACCAGAAAATCTCGAAGAACATTTAATTTAAACAATATTTTATTATGTTGAAAACATAATTGGATTGGACAGCAGGCGTTACGTATATAAGCCCACTCCATACAAAATACATAATCAAGATCATACAGACACAGATACATACAACTCCAAGAACATGCATTTATACATGATAAGTTTTGATTTTACGCCAATCACTGAAAATTTAATTATAAATAGATTGATTGACATATTCAAAAGTTTTTAAAAGATCCGACACAATCCTTATATTATCGTTCAAATGGATAATATAAGACCAATTACTTGTATGCAATTAGCAATCAAGATCTCGAGTTTTTAAAATAATAAACAAAACTGATCGATCAAAATTAGTTGAGGACTCTTGGGAATGCATTGGGTCATTTCTCGTTTCACTAATCAGCTGGGTGTTTTAAATGATTTCTTTCTTCTTTAATAAATTATTGGGTCACTGAACTAAGGTTTTGCGCATTAAAAGAATTTTAAGTTAACAAAATATTCATATATTCCTGAAAACAATTATAAAAATATCTATCACGCATCCTATCATTGTTCTTATATAAATAGGCAATCTGGTGATGACCGGTGTTTAATCTGTTTGCAAGGTTAGTTAACGGACATTTGAGTGACCTCAAGATGTTACACCAAGTACACAAAAGGAAGCGACCCTCTGTGGACTTATGGACTTGCCAGTGCTAACACGTATATTACTAGGAGTGAGTTTCAATGGGCTCATGTATTACAGAGTAGCTTTTCTTTAAAGAATAGTTACAAGCAGTGAATAACATATGACTTTATAACAAAATAAGGCAATATGCTGTAGAAATGAAATATATAAAGAATTTGTTCCCAAACCTTTTGTTGTAAAGGTATGTCCAAACCAAATATATACAATTGGGCCAATTTCAATCAAATCATCCTTGGTTGAAGGGAATTCAAGTTGTATAAATGAAGAGCCATACCCCCATCAAAGAGGAGATAATCACAAAATTGCAAAAATAGGGTGGGATTATTTAAAGAGATTTGTTCACGTTTTTTGAAATAATTTTATTTTTATTTTTTATGTTAAACATTAAAAACATAACTCATTGAAAGTTGACAACCAAATTTTAGACCTTCTTAATGTAAGAATAAAAGCAATATTCTTGCCTTAATTCTGTGTGATGAAAAAAAAAAGACTCGAGAATTTTTCATGCTTTCAAACAAACCAATGAAACGCTCCTGTTGTAATTTCAAGCATTTTGATTTTACACGTCACGAATTTAACTTTTAAATGGCACATTTTACTTAAACAATATTTGAAATGTGATTTATGCAATAAACTTATATTGATAACCATACATTTTGAAAACTTTGTAAATAATAACATCAATCTTTGTTTACAAAACAAATAATCAACTCTCTACAACGAAATTCTGTCATAACGTATTGTCTTCATTTTTGTGAACCATTTTAAACAGATTAGTCAGTAGATTTTGATCTTAAGAGTGAAAAACAAAATTTGGGTGAAAATCGGGAACCAGTCCCTTTACAAATCTTCTCAAGAACCACTGGGAAAAAAAGTCAAGTTTACATGGAAGCTTTCTCATATAGTGCAGATTTAAGTTTGTTAAAATCATGGCCCTGGGGGTTAGGATGGGCCACAATAGGGAGTCAAAGGTTTACTGGCAAATATATAGGGAAAATGTTTAAAAATCGTTTCATGGCCTCCGGGTTTAGGGTGGGGCCTCAATACTGGATCCAATTGCTATATGCTGATATATAGGAAAAACTCGTGAACTATTTAAAACTAGGACTTTTATATTTAGTATATACATTTTTTATGGAAAGATCTTTCATGTGATGCAGTAGTGAATGATCTTGTGATCTTGTTCTGGAAGTTTGACCTACTTTTCATAAAAATGTGACTTATTCAATATGTCCTGAACTATTTAAAGTTGATCTTTCATATCTTGTACACAGGCAATTATATCGCTTGAGTTCGAATTTACTGTTAAAGAGTACTCTTTTATAGTATATTCGAACCCAAGAGATATAATTTCCTGTGATCTTGCATATAGATTTATTATGACAAAACCTTTCATTCCATATCACGGCCTTTGACCTTGTGATCTTGACCTCGGAGTTTTACCTACTTTTATGAAAACATAACCTATTAGATATAAATATATCTGGAACCATTTAAGGTAAGGCTTTCATATTCTGTGTATAAACCTCATTATTTGGTGAAGTTTGACCTTGTGACCTTGACTTTGGATTTGGACACACTTTTTAAAACTCTGACCTATCCAATATTTCCTGAACTAATTAGGTTAGATCTTTCATATTTTGTATATGAATTTCTTATGACAAGACCCTGGCATCTGACCGTGTGACCTTGGAATTTGACCTACTTTTACGAAAATGTAACGTTTTCAATTTACTGAGAACTATGCATGGTAGGGCTTTCATATTTTGTATATAGATTCTTTATGAGAAGACCTTGTGATACAATCGTTATTGATCCTGTGACCTTAACCTACTTTTAAATAAACTGACCTAATCAATATATCCTGAACTATTTAAAGTAGAGCTTTCATATTCTGTATATAAATTCTTTATGACAAGATTTTTTATGCTCTGGTGTATGACCTTGTGATCTTAACTTGGAAGTTGACCTACTTTTAATAAAAATCTGACCTATTCAATATTTTTATGCTCTGGTGTATGACCTTGTGATCTTAACTTGGAAGTTGACCTACTTTTAATAAAAATCTGACCTATTCAATATTTCCTAAAGTATCTAAGTTAGAACTTTTATATTTTGTACATAGATTTCTTATGGCAAGGTATTTCATATCTTACTATGATATATGACCTTGTGGCCTTGATCTTATCCAGAACAGCAAGTTCATGTTAATATTATTAGTGTTAATGCACATGTGTTATGTGAATTCATATTACATGGGATACATTTTTCACAGTGCAGCGTGAGTTATTTCCCTTGAATATAGGAGCGCGCAACACGTTACAGTCTTCAAGTGATTGCGTCATATAAGGAATAGATAGGGAATTTACTATTTTTAATTGTAATTAAATGCCAGTTAAGGATTTTTTGTAAAAAAAAATAATTTGTAATTACTGATCAATGATATGACGGTACCGTACTTTTAGTCAATGATTATATTTAAGTGTCCCTGGTGGAATCTTTTGATCATGATAAGGTGTCTTTAGCATATCAACAAATCTTCAATATTTTCGATATCAAAAATTACGCATGCGATTATTAACTAGTTATAATTTCACACTGCGGAAAAACTGTATGTACATTAGGTATCAATGATATTGAATCAGCACCTATAAAGCAAGTTTCCTGTTGAAATCTGTTTATTTACGTACACGTGTGATTCGATCTTTGGAAAACTATAGTTTGTGTAAATCAACTTATTCTAACGTACACGAAAATTATATAACATCAACTACGGTACGATAGGCTTGACTATACCCAATTTGTTAATACTATTTCATATACATAATACTTGGGACCGCATCGGTAAGCATGTCCCCTTCTTCTGGTGTTAGGGCAGTAACTGCAAAAAATGTAGTTTAACAGTGAGATCACTCATCTGAAGCAAACGGCACATTAATTGCTAGAACCGGCCGAAATTAAGGCACGCCACTCTTGTCTATTTTTGGCCATCTTCTGCAAACTTCCCCATTTGTGTTTTAGCTCTATCATCTCTGTCTCAACAGTACGTCTCCATGTTGTTCTGGGTCTCCCTCTTTTTCTTTTTCCCTCTGGGGTCCAAAACAGGGCTGTCTTTGTAAGATCCTGCTGATCTTTTCTCAGGACATGCCCGATCCATCTCCACCTTCTCCTTTATATATATATATATATATATATATATATATATATATATATATATATATAACTGTTGGTCTATACATAGAAGGAAAATAACTGTGTAATTTACAATGAAATATATAGACATTATATATATTATTTAATGAAAGAGCAGTACACCAAAAATTATTACGTTTTCACAACACACACCTATAATTCTAACTAAAGGAATAATCTGAATTATTTGATTTATCATCACGGGAAATTAGAGATTAAATATCGAACCAAAGTATTCCCCCATTTCCTCAATGATAAGCATCATTTCCCCTCGAAACATGGCGACATAGTTAAATAAGCACTTATCAGAAGAGAAAATGGCGGTTATAAGGGTTGCTTTACGTATAACGGGGGGGAGAGAGAGAGAGAGAGAGAGAGAGAGAGAGAGAGAGAGAGAGAGAGAGAGAGAGAGAGGATTTTCTGAAGTGTCCTCCCCGTTTGGACTAGTTATTGAAGGAACTGCTGGAAGATCCGAATGTCCTGACTGTCTATGTAGGCCATGTGAAGGCCGAGTCACAAAGATGACTATAGTGGTCAGAAAATCCTGGCGTGCCGTCCAGAAAAAAGATAATTGAATCAGAAATAACTGCTTAAGAAGTTTTGGACTATGTTGAGTCCTCGCGGGATGTAGGAGGATGACCGTTACATCGCCAGGACCCCCGTCGGAAACTTTATGGGAGACACCATGCCTTACTGTCATGTGCCAAGTCCGAGCAGAGTATCCAAATCTTGAAAGTCAGCTATGCATGGGACATTTGTGGCAGTAGTGAACCAACTATTGACTTTATATAGCTATATATATTTTTTTAATCAAAAAAAAATTTAAAAGGGAGGGCTTCACACAGGGGAGGCTCTACACGGCTAGAACTGTAGATATATATCTCCTAGTTTTCAACGGCTAACGCCCTCAATTGCGAAATAAATTTATCGTGCTTTAACATTTTGATTCATTAAATTCAATTATCAACATTTCTGTTAACCTACACCAGAAATATGGCTACACTAAATATATACCTTATGAAGACGTACATGTAACACCCTGTATACACAGGAAGGTATATACACAAGCTAGCATGCTTCCCTCGGAGCTTCACACTTGCCTAAAAATAGCCCTGCCCTCCGCTGAACTTACCTGAGAAAAACCGACCGGTTGAAAACCTTGTCCTTTCCATGTTTTACCCCGGCATGGCATGGGGCCTGCGCTTTTCGTGAAATTTCTCAAGCTGTAGAAACTCTTTTTAAAGCAATATAAGCTGCCAAAATTGCAATTTTTTTTTTTGGCATTAAAAGAGGTTAAATAAACGTTGATATGATTGGGAAAAAAAAGAACTGCATCGAATTTCCTCTCTTATGCATCGTTTACACATCTTTACGTGATGAAAAATATATTCCTCGACATTCCGTTTGACCCTAACAATGGCAGCTGATTAATCGTCGGCGACAATCCCGAAGATAACCGATGTTGACACGAATGATTCTGATACTGATCGGGGTGGATCGGGTTGTATCCGGGTCATTAAAATATGGACGGCGAAGTGAGATAAAATTCTAGTTACCATCATTATTTTGGCATTGTTAACGATGTTATATGTTTTTATATCTTTTTCGTCCCGAATCAGTCAAAGTCGGCTTTCTCCCTCGCTTCGAACCTTTCGTGTCAGACATCTTTCGTGCTTACCGGAAATATTGCGCTTGCGCATTTGATTTTGCCGAATGAGTTCAACTTTAGGTCATTGCATACGGAAATAATGTCGGAAAAATTAAGGTACGGGAAGACTTAATTTCAACTGTCGAACAATTTTTACATTTAATGCAAAAAATACAACATGTCAAAAGTTTAATCGATAAAATCAGGTATTAGAAGGTAGATGTTACAAAATTTCGATTAAATTTTAGGGACCCCAAAATAACAATTTTGACAGCTTATATTGCTTTAAAGGAAATAGACCTAAGTTCTTCCTCTCATAATAAAATGTCTACGTGTTTTGAATTTCTCGTGGTTGTAGAAGCTACAGTGCTGTTGAACATCTACATGTAGAGGTAGATACTGGGGTTAAGGGGATATGCAAATCTCCTTTGGGGCAGAGAAAGTACCATCTAGCGTACAACACAGTCCCGTAAACTGTGTCCTGAGGCAAATATTGGATGTAGGAGATGATCAGTTCAAAAATTGCTTCTAAATTCGTTCTTAGATGTTGAAACCTCAAAGTTAAAAAACAAAATCAAACTCAGAATTTGTTTTCATATGAAAATCCATAAGTCGAGTTTGAAAGGGGGAGGAAGTGGCATAGTGAACTTGACTCGCTGTCGGACTTCCGCTTCGGACTTGAGCATGCTTACACACAAAATGTAAGGAGCCCTGAAAGTTTAGAAACTGTGTTCACTTTAGATGGGGGATTTTTTTCACCTTGGAATAATAGTAATATTCCACAGGGAACAAAACAAGTCTATTCCAACGTGTTTCAAACGATTCAGAATATCATTAGATAGAGGAAAGTATAATTATCAAATCTCTCAGTTCGTACTGGCCGTTTTTAAAGTTACGTCCCTTCGAGATCCACCCTCATATTAATAGGTCACTAGCTGTAGGTGATGGTGTTCAAGACCGTAGCAGTGATGGTTCTTTATTAGTAAGATTGTAAGCAAATGCATTTTTAAGAACAAATCACTTACTCCCCACCCCCCCCCCCCCCCCCCGATTCCTAGCTGGAGTGCTGTTTATTTAAGCGTTGCTAAATGCGTACAATGGATACATATGTACAAGCACAATATACTAGACCGAATGACTTGTTTTAACATGATTATATAGATCTTTTGAAGATAATTAATTGTTTAGAGAGTATGTATATATGTTTTTCACACAACAGAACTATTTCCAGGTTTATAACGCAGGTTCGGAAAAACGATATGAACTTAATAACAATGCAAATTATGAAGGGTCATGTGAGGTCAGCAGGTGCTGACATAGATACAAAATGTTACAACAAACGTTCTTCAAGTCTATCATATTTATTCGCGTTTCATTTGTTGTTATATAATGACATAGCAAAAAATTAAAATCTAAAGATTGGAATTTCAATTTAGCTATCACATTAACGTTATTAGATCATATTTCGTCCGCTTAAGGACATTTTCAGGCGATGCAAAGAGGCTGAAAAATCACTTCCTTATACAGAAACAAGAAATGGAAAGTAACTATAATATGCGTTTATTGATAGTTGTGTGATAAATAGAATCTTACACTCGTGCTTATGGCATATGAAATTTATGAAATTCGTTACCAGATTTATATATTTCCCTCGCCAAGGCTTTGAAAATATTAAATCTGGCAACTCATTTCTTAAATTTCATATGACATAAGCACGCATTCAATATCCTCTATTTATCAACATGACACAGACAATTGAAACCGAAGCCCGGCAAATTGATATATGTAAACTGCTACAGTCTGTGTTTGGACTGTGTTAAAATGATACCCTAAATCATTTTTTACTGAGCTAACTTAAGTTTTTCATTCCAGTGCAAAGGTAAAGAAAATCTGAAACGCGAGTTTGAGAAAATCTTTATGCTTTATGTGGATTTCTATACTTTTATACAGTTTTTGTATTGTTGATATAAACTAAAATATGATCGATCGCAAATCTACTTAAGATTTATTCGTTTAAATTCGCTTTATTTGGTTTTCTCTGTTTTCGCATATTAATTGTGTCAACACTAGATAATATAACATTTGATTTGTTGTCGCTAAAATTGTTGGACATTTGATAACTGCAGAATTCGTGAAAATTTAATCACCGCGAATAATAAGTCTACAATACAGTGGGACTGGGTATATAAATACAGCGAATATTCAACATTATTTGTATTGACTATGGAATCATTTTACGAGTGCGAAGATTTTTTCAAAAATTCAATTTTTTTTTTATCTTTTCAAACGTGCGAAACACTAGTGAAAATATATACTCATAAGCATTCCAACTGGTTCACGAGTGAAATAAAAAAAATGATATGTAATAACAGAATGCTGGGTTTAATAACATATTATTAATCTACATTTTGCACACTTCTTCCTTATTACGGGAAATTTGGAAAATAAGGTCCCAATGTTATAATAATAAACATTTTTCTTATCCTAACCATTTCATTTTCTTTTTCAGCCTCCGAGAACAGTTCAAAATGGAAGACAATGGCTGAGAGACCAACTCTGCTACTCAGACTGAAGAGGTATGAAAGTATTTCTCACACATTTAACAAAGACGTATCATCAGGGAGGGAATACAGGTGCTCCAATCCCAATTAAAGAAAACTGATTAATTAAAAAAACAGAACATTTTACATTACATTATCTTGAAAATCTCTAAATGAACTCTCTAAGATATCAGCTATGATATGCTATTTTTCTGTTAGTAGGTATATTGTGCTGTCACTTGACTGAAAGTGCATTTTGTCACAAGTTTACCAATCACACGCGAGTTGTACAGCGTACCAGAAATGTACTAATTTCCTTATAACAACGAGTACAAGGAAAAAATAGCAGGCATGTGACAGAGGTGCAGCGGACATGGAGATTTTTTATTTTATTTTTTTTAATAAAGTTTACGATACTTTGTCCGTTTAGTTTCATTTGTTTCTATTTATAATAATAAGCACTTTCTATTTTTAAGAACAAGTAATAGAGAATCACATAGAAATAGACATGATGAGAGAGAGAGAGAGGTTGTAGTGTTAAGCAAAAACTAACAAGACAACGATCGAAATGTCCTGTTTACCTAAGTAGTATTATGATACCGGAAGTTAGTGTTCTACCGAATTTAATATGTGAAAAATGTTTGATCAAAAAAGAAACTTTGAAGTGTATGTTCGTGGTCCTTAGGAACGAGAATACTGGCTGTATAACTGTTAACATTTTAAATTAATTGTGAGAAAACCATCTTGATTGTTCGCTCTTCATTTTTTTTTTTACAATATATGAACAATGTAATCAGAAAATTATAGGTATGTCGTTTGGATTTTCCTTTCCATAGTTTACATTTGATAGATAAGTAACACTAATATAAGTATTTGTTGTCACTTGTTAAGTACTGGGACAAAGTACACTAGTATGAAAGCTTTTGTTGAAAACGTAAAATTTTTATCCCTGAAAAGGAAACAAAAATACTTCCTCAGAGTGGGGAACTAATTTCAACGTGTTTTTCAGCGCTAGCTTCGTCCGCTTCAGTTCAGACTAAATGGTCATGTTTTATCTCGCCGAATAAAACCAATGGTTATTCAATCTCTTTATTGCTAGCACATGCAGTTTATGACATCAATATTACAGGTACCCATACATCTTATCACATCACAGCTTATATAGGCAATGCCTGTTGCTCAATCCATGTATGTGTTTACATAATAAAATGTTGTTAAATATAAAAACATCACATCAAAGTTACAGGTATACATAAAATGATACTGCATGGCGGTGAACAAATTTAAACATGCACACAATATATCAAAATGGCCAACACAAAATGTACACCTAATGAATGACAAATATGTAGTTCGATCAATTTCTTTCACATGTATTTTGGAATATAAATTCAAAATTTGCTGTAAGAATAAAGAAATGTTGAAAACTTAAAATATTTGCTTTCAGGTATGTCTTTTTTTCTGTGTTACACCCCAAAAAATGAACCCAATCTAAAATGATTTCACATCAATTTATTCCATGATTGTAAAATATGAAGAAATATTAGATCTTTGCTTACAGCGTATATATATATATATATATATATATATATATATATTTATATATATATTAAAATCTTACGCATTGCGAGGATGTCAGTCAACCAACTTCAAATCATATGAGGTGAAAATCCAATTAATGAGCAGAATACCGAAATATGAGCTGTCGGAGTCCGTAATGTGCAGGTGTTTTCATTTATCATTGCTGAACATCCAGGAATTTCATAGAACTTTAACTATTATAAAACTAATGAAAAATCTACCCTTAGCAATAAATGTAAATATGCATCATGGAATATATATATATATATATATATATATATATATATATATATATATATTCGAAATATTTCAAGAAGTCTTTAGAGGTTTTTTTTTTAATTTTACTCCGATAATAGAGATTATATATATATATATATATATATATATATATATATATATATATATATAAAATGGAATACCCCAGTAAATATTTCACATTTGATTTAGGCGGAATAAACTACAACATTTAAGAGAATTGAGGAAGCTGAGGTATTTTATGAAATATAAGTAGTAGTTATATGGTTTACTTAATTAATTAGATAAACTTGGAAATGCAAATGTCCTTTACTAATTGTAAAGTACAAGTTAAACATGAGTGCATGGCTAATTATACATTTTTAACTTGTGATTAAAAATTAGTAAAAGACACAAAGTAGACAACACAATGAATAAATAAAATGCACAAAAGTCAAGCATTATTTCTGTCAATGAATCAGAACTGTGAATATAGCACTTACATTTACATGTACTTAATATTTAAAAAATAAGCATATTTAAACGTTATACATAGACTTTGAGGACCCCCCCCCCCCCCGAATTAAGAACATATAATTTTGAACTATATTTTCACAATACATGCTTTGGAAAGTGGATTTATAAAAGGTAATTAAAAAAAACCCCCATAATTAAATATACAGAATTACCTTTTAACATGAACTATTTCTTTGTGTGTGGGGTTTTTTTTGTTTTGTTTGTTTTTTTGGTTTTTTTTTTGTTTTCTTTGTTTTTTTATTTGTTTTTGTTTATTTGTTTGGTTTTTTGTTTGTTTGTTTTCTGGTTTTGTTGGGTGTTTTTATGTTTGTTTGCTTGCTTTTTTATTGTTTTTTTTTTCTGATGCTCTGTAAGAAATCAATCTGCATTAAAGTTAATAGGAAGAAGAGTACACATTTTGCTATACAGAAAAAAGTGTGAAATCGTTTCTCAGATTATGCATGGTGGATACACCAAAATGAAGCGCACGGTGAGGACAGTTACACGGGTCTTGGATCAACATACTACTTACGGATCTCGAAAATGAAGTGGAGTCAAAATGTACGTTCAAAAACCCATACATATGGAGAGCTGCTGGACATACATGATTCAATGCATCCCGTGCTTATGTCTTGTTATGAGTTTTGTAATTTACAACATGACAGCTCGCCACTTAATCATCGACAACTTAACAATACAAAGTTATTGGAATCTATAAGCAGGATGTTAAAAAAATCATGCAAAGGGTGATTTATTTGCAATACATTTATATTCACTGAATTCTTTTGAAATTTACATTGCTGTCATCAAAACCAATGAACACATGCTTATTGCGTACTTGTTCAATCCGGATTTTAATTACCAATTATTATTAAAGTAACAAAATGAACATATGATATTTTAGCATTTAAATCTAGTTTATATTTTTAAACATTACATGAAAATTTAAATTTAAACAATGAAATGTCTTTCTTTGTCGTTTTGTCGGGTGATCAATGCAGAAAAAAAAAATGAGTTATGATTTTCTTTTTTTTGGGGGGGGGGGGGGGGGGGGGGGGGGGGGGGCAATGCTAGCTACTTTCATCACCCGATAAAACAACATTTTATTGTTAAGTGACCTTTGCTGCTGTGAGATAAAATTTGTTTAAAAAAACAATTGTGATTCTTCATCCTACAGGGGACAGAGCAGAAAAAAAATAAAATATTTTACTTGAGAGCTATTTTTCATTTCATGAAATTTCATAAATATAAAAAGAAATAGATGTCAATTTTGAAAATGCTTGGGGGTATGAGCTGCGACGCCTCACACCGTCATACTTCATGAAATGTGTTGGAAAGAAATTTATTATATTTACATTCACTTTTATTTTTGTCAAATTTCCCAGGCGTTGAAATGGACGTGCTATATTTATCAAGATTCATCTGTGCATTCATGAGTAAATGGTTATCATCACAATTTGTAAAGATATCAAAGGCAAAAAAAAAATTTAAAAAAAATATACATGTAATAATAAAAAGACATTGAAAATGTAAATAAAATAAAAATGCATAATCTTTTTGTTTGATAAGTAAGCTTTTTTTTTTATTCAATGGTTCTATAATTTAGACAATTACTTAACAGTCTACAACCGAGAATTGTTTGACTCATGGAGTTTTTCTTCCTGTTTACATATTACAGCGTCATGTCATCGTTTGGGATGAAGACATTTTTACTAGACCAAAAGTTTATTACTTGGATTAAAAATCTCTGATTGGCTGACAGTCCTTTCAAACAAAATGATGAGTAACCTTGCAAAATATTTTGAAGTGGGGAAAAAAGAACACTCACAGAGATTTACATATATAATCAACTTTATGTTTCTTCATTTTTTTATAAGAAGAACGGACATTTAAAAATGACAGTGGTTAAATATCACTTTCTTCGTTTTTTACTCAAAGTATAATCATCAATCACATCAACTAGTTTCTTCTTCACATTAAACGTGCATATGAATAATTAAAATGCAGCGACATCACGAAAGTACATTTAAAAATCCATATAAGGTAATAAGGAATGAAAAAAGTCGATACTATAATTAAATTAAGGATGATGATAATGTCAGCTTACAATGAAACAAAACTTTTAAATTATAAATTAATGTGATTCACAACGAGATAAATAAATTGGAAAAGACGAGTTTTAAAATTTAAATGGACAGATGACCCATTCATCGGTTTCAGGGACATTGCAGTCATCAAAAAATTACTTTGTAACATTTTCACAAATACACCCCCCCCCCCCCCCCCCCCCCCCAGAGTACAAGATATGTTTCTAGAGTTCATGATATCCATAAAATCGTTCTAACGATGTATAATGATACACGAGGGGCATATATATCATTTTCATAATATATAGATATCGTCAGAGGTGCATATATCATATGCACACGTAGATTATAAAGTATAAAGCAATTAAATTTCATTTTATAACTGTCTGAAGAGGCATTAAAGCCGAAAGCGCTCACAGTGAAATGTAGTTTTGTGTTTCTTGACACTTTTATTATTATTATTAATATATATATATATATATATATATATATATATATATATATATATATATATACACAGAAATAAGTATAGAAAGACCTACACAAATAGAGGTATAATAAATAATATATATCATAATATTGGGTATACTTGACTAATTTCTTCAATTCTTCAGGAGTGTAATGAATATTGTTTACTTACACATGTGCACCATGGTAAAAGGGCAATAGCTGTGTACACTTGTAACTAAGCAGTAGCCATTAAACTCCTGAAGAAGTAAAGAACTCTGTCGGATTTGTGATATTTTTATATCTGCGCGTTTTATACACATAATAGTGAAAGTAGAAATATCATTAAAGGAAACAGACAGTCTCTAAAACATGTGAAGTTCTACGTGCTCAAAGTTTCTTTAAAAATTTTACATAATATTGGAAAACTTAAAAAAAAAGATAATTTGGCCAATGACAATAACTAGCATAATTCTATTTCAACAGTACATTCTTAAATGTTATATAAATTAGTGCTTACCTTAAATTGTGGCCAAAATACACACAGGAGCTATGTTTGACTAAATTTTAAGCTATCGTTTCCACATAATCTGTGATAAAATGTGTCATTAACGATGTACATTTGCGTTTTTATAACATTAAGGAAATAATGCTTTATTTTGTAAAAATACATTGGAATGCACCATACTTTACAAATGCGATTTCAAGTAGTAATACAATTTATTAATTTATAAAGATGACAGAATTTGCATCTCGGATATTAATATATGTATACAATCGCGTTCTCGTAAAATACAGTTTGAACTAAGCAGCAATACCTTTGCTAATTACATAAAAACGACTGGAGCTGGAACTGAGCTTATCAAAACAGTCGTCGGTTATTCTGAATTTACACAGATGAATAATTATAGATTTTTTTTTTAGATCGGTGTGGACACAGCACTGATATGGTTAACATGTAAAGACCGACAAATCTCTGAATTTTTTAAACATTTTATTTTTATTTATTTATTTATTTTTTAGGCTCTGTAAAATAGATTTCACTGTCAAACCTTTATGCTGAACATGTAATTTCAGAAATATCTGCTCGCTACATAATCGGTGTGTATCACACGTGTTATAATGCAGTACATTTAATATAGTTCTGAAAAAAAGGGAAGAATTGTAAGTATGATTTATTAATATCATCAAACTTTTAGTCGATTATGGGCATTTTTGTGTATAATTTGACGGATTTTAAATGTGATTTTAATAACTTTATAGTGTATTATACTCACCTGTAAAATGAAACAGTATAGGCATCTCTCTCTCTCTGCATGAGAAATTTATACAAAACTGACATAAATATTCAAACAAATTTCATCATCACAAAGTGTTCATCTTAAATCCAAATTTTAAGTTGACAATCATTTAATTGATAAACCTTTGATTAATATTGACAGGAAGTAAGAAAACGATTTGCATATCACAGTATCAACACAACTAGACCAGACACACCTTGTAAATGTTTGTTTATTATATGTTAATTCATAATACATATATAATAAAAATAATATCATAATAATATACCTTTTATTTTCAACATCATAGGTTTGCAACGAAATGATGAAAGCACAAATATTGGTAAAATTAATTTGAAAAGTATGTAAATTTGTCACTTGCACAAAACTATATCTCGTTATACGACTTGCACTCATAAGTCGTGCCGTTACTGTTGCATACTTGAGCTCTTGCTAAACCATAATCACGATATCTCTCCTGACAAACACTTCAACTTCAGACGTAAAAATATGGAATGTTCACAAACAGATTCAGCAATAATGAATGTTGTATCAAAGGTAAATTGGTCGGAATCAGGCACAGGAAGTCTGTATACATGAAGGTGTTAAAAAAAACCCCTCGAAATATCAGTATCATTGAAAAAAAAGGTGTAAATGAAATGAACACATCCTTGGGACACAAACTAAGTTTCGTTGAATCTTTTGTCTATTAATCCTAACGTATGTAAAATGCTTTTCTTCACTGCTTCCATATGTTGAACTTTTGCTCTTAAGTCCATGTTTCGTTTCTGTAAGTCTTTGACAGTCTAAAGTAAAAAAATCCATTTTGTATTATTTTTAGATGAATAGAAAAACCTTAAGATATTTTTTGAATTAATGACGGTAAATATTTTGGATATTTTTTAATTGAATCTTATTAATAAAAATGAAGTGTGATATATTAGATTATTAAAGAACAATTGTATTAACATAAAAAAAAATACAGGTACATGCAACTGGAATAATATTAAAATCATAATCATTTTATAGACAAACTAACCTAAAGTCTAATGGGCAGGTGAAAATATTTTTATTTATATTTCAAACAAAATATTTTTGCAATCTTATTCAAAATGAATTTAAAAAAAAAAAATAATGAAAATATGTTAGAATGATTATACATAGAATTATTCTTTCAAATTATTTGAAAGACAAATAGGTACATTTTCAACAATATCATCGAAGGACGAAATAAAATAAATCATAAATATGAAATCCTTGCAATATCATTACCATGGAAGACAGCAATAAACATTAGAAAGCAAAGTTAAGTATGAAGATTCGCTGTTTTCATAAAATTATTTTTCATGCAAGTTTCTGCAATTTTAATTCGGGTTATACATTGTGTATATTTCGATATTAGTTTTGATACAAACGTTAATGTATATAACATAAATATAATTCACATGATCTGTGAGGCTTGCATTTATTTTAAAGAACGAACTACATGATCTTCTAAAAGATTTATTCCATCTATTCACATTTACACATAGTACAGATTATTATGTTCAGTTCAGAGTTAAGTGTTTTAACGAAAAGTAACATACATTAAAACAGACATTTCAATTAATGAAAAAACATGGTGAAAGTAAAACTTTGAGCTTGCCCATGTCAATGATTGTTCTGTATAAAAAAAAAATTCTAAAATCTTCATCACTTCAAAATGAAATGATAGAAATATAAGCCACCTGATCAAGTTTTGCTTTTTCTCCTTTTCCCTTTTCTCTGAATTTCCTGGCCGCTTTTCTGTTCTGTTCCTTTCTCTTATCTATTCGCTCCTTTTCCTCCCTTGTTAACTAAAATTCAACTAAATAGTTTTTATAATTGCCTACCTTTAAATAATAAAAAAATATTAATCATTTGATAGTATGGTTAGAAAAATAAAGTCGCACGATACCTCAACACGTTTTTTCCTCAGCGGTGATGACATCCGCAGGTCTATTTCATCTTGTCCTCGCTCTAAACGCCTACACTGAATTTTACACTGCAATTCCACTTTTAATAATGGCATGATGTTTCCACACTTATGGGCTGCCACAGAAGCATTTCGTAACACTTCGTCTTTAATGGTCGCAAGGTTGTCTTCCGCCATGCTGTTCCCATCAGACTGAGGAAGAGCGCGAACACCAGCCAATTGTTTTCCCGTTTTTCAGCTCTACGTAATTTCCGGTTTGTATGAATTTAAATATAATGCTTACTGTTTTAACGAGAAGATTCTGGTGGTGAAATTTAAACTGTATATATGCATATCTATATTCGTTTTCTAAGAAGGAGTAAATACATTCGTCAAAACCGAAAGTAACACAGTAAATTAGTATACTGGCAGATTGCCTTACCAGTAAATAAACGTTGGTGAACTTTAAACATTGCATCTTGTATGATATATTGACCGTAAACTGCGCACGTGTAGACTAACAACACACAGCAAATACATGAAACTTCCCAGTAGTATTTTTAAATTCCACTTCAACGCCATCTGTCAACGGGACAAACTGGCAGGTTTGGCGTGCAGTAATTCATATCTATTTTATGTCCTCACTTATATACATATCTCCTTTAACAGTGTTTGACCGTCTTGCTAAATATACACATATCATACACAACATGGGGTATGTATCGGTAGCTATGTACGCGGCTATTGTAATTAAATTGATGAAATCAGACTTGGTTTTGTGTTTGCTCAATGTATATTATGAATTAAGATTGAATTACCAAATAAAGTTTTGAAGAGTTTTAGAATAGTTTGATATTAATATTTAGAATTATTAATATTGGAGTGCTGCTAATGTTAATTGATGATTGTGATTCAGTATAACGTGGATTTTCCGTGGTTTGTTAGTGAACCTCACAAGGCTAAGACAACAGGATATAATACGAGATTTTATGTGTGTGACTACAAATAACATTCTATTTTAAGATTATTTAACATTTCTGTACTAATGTTAAGTTATAAATAGATTTTATCTACTATTTATAAATTATAATTCAATCATTAATCTATAGTATTTGATTTATTGCTGTTATCTATAAATACACACAGCCAATGCATATCAAATATTTTTTCTGCCACGCAATCAATTCCGTTAAACTAGTTACTATTATTTCTTGATTTTGTTTTATGAATATATAATCCCGTGTTTCATTTTTTAGATTTGTATGGTTTTAGAGTTTCGAAGCTCACATGAGCTAGAAGCTCTAGTAAGATTTTCTTATCAAAATTAGTTCATCGTTGTGGTTGGTGTTGGTTTCGCTTTTTATATATGATTATAGATCTTTGCCCCAGAAACAGTGGCACATTTTCAAACAAATTCACACAAAACAAGTGTTTGTTGAACTGGCCATATTTCATCGTACTATAACATTTACAAGGGGATTTGATACAAGTTTTTAAAAACTTAAACGTCTTCTTACTAATAATCTTAAAATTCAAGTTTTTTTTTATATCTCCTTCTAATAACATATCATAGTGAAAGTAGGGTAAAGCTTTTCGAAAATCTTAAAAACCACTTAATCAGACAGGCTTAAATTGGCACAATAATAAGAATTCAAGTTTGAGGTAATCATGATAAGTCAGGGTGTGGCAAACTCTGCACTTTATAAGGAATTCATACGAAAAATCTTCCCAGGAACCACATGGCTCTAAATTGTTAAACTGATATCCGTCTCTCCTCATGTATTGTAGATTCAAGTATGTTCAAACACGATTTTGTTTTTCACACAATGACCTCGGGGGTCGGGGAGGGGACATAATTGAAGTTTAAAGTTTTAAAAATGAATATATCGAAACGTATACATTTACTCTGGAACCGCAGATGTACAATTTGTCAAATTACAAATTAACATAAAAGTATCTTAATGCAGTTAAGATTTGACAGAGAATGCTTACTCCTCTTAGACACCTGATCCCACCTCTGGTGTGTCCAAGGTGTTTTCCTCTGTCTTTATGAGATTGATCTCGGTTTGTTATTTTCATTTTTCATGCAAGTTGCTCCAATATTAGCTGACCTGCGTTTTTAATATTCTTATCAGGCAGAAGTTATTTAAAAAAATTTATACTCACTTTCATTCATTCGCCGATTCAATACATCCCAATGAACTTAAAATAAAAGATACTACAGAGTCTCCCACATCTGCTTGTACTTAGCTATTTTATTGAAAATAGATGCTGACGTCAAATTAACAACTTTATGACAAGCAGGATGACTTCAATTTCTCCATCGTCAATTTCCCATATTTAAGTAGCAATATTCCATTGTCACCTGCATGTGGTGTTTACATCTCTCAACTGATTCGATACGCAAGAACTTGTTCTGCATAAGTTTTCAAATCGCGACAAGCTGCCGAAAACAAGATGGTGTTACAGGGGTTTGTACAGTCTCGTCAGCATTTCGCAAATTCTATGGCCTTTATAACGATATAGTTTGCCAGTACAACCTTCTATTAGGTCAAATGTTGTCCGACGTGTTTCATACCAATTGTTAGGCCGTTCTTGGCACACTGATTCAAGATATAGGGCTAACGGCGGGTGTCGACAGGGGATGCTTATTCCTCCTAGGCACCTGATCCCACATCTGGTATGACCAGGGGTCCGTGTTTGCCCACTTCTCTGATTTGTATTTTCTATGGGGATTACGAGATTGACAACTTTTTGTTATCTTAGCCTTTTCATCCCACTGAATTTGAAATAAAAGGAACCAGTTAGCTTTCCATATCTGCTTCATTATTTGAATATTTTATTGAACATAGATGCAAACGGCAAACTAACAACTGACGTTTATGACAAATGGAATGACTTGAGCTTCTCCATTGTCAATTTCCCTAATTCATGTAGCATTATCACCTGCATATGGTATTTATGTCTTGCAATGGATTCGATTCGCGTATGATCAATTTTAAAATCGTAGCGGGCCACTGACTAATATGCTGATGTTACTAGGGTTTCAGCACTCTCACTTTTCACAAATTCTGTGATTGTTAAATGCTCGTTAAAATTATATGATTTTGCAAATACAACCTGACATTAGGTCGAATGCTGTCTGATATATTTCATATCTATTGTTAGACAATTCTTTACATAGGGGCCTCCGTGGCCGAGTGGTTAGAGCATTGCGCTCAAAATCACTAAGCCTCTCACCTCTAGACGGTACGGGTTCGAATCTCGCTCGCACCAATATATGCGAGAAAGTTTGTCGGTTTACTTTCGGACTGTCGGTGGTCTCTTCCCGGGTACATTGTATCTGGGTTCTCTCCTCCATCGATAAAAACTGGACGCCACCAGATAACTGAAAAAATTGTTGAGTGTGGCGGAAAACAATAAACAATCAATTTTTACATACTAATACTGAATACGGATTACTCATTCACTTGATCAAGATACAGAATTCATGACTGGTCAACAGGGGTGCTTACTCCTCACGAGCACCTGGTCACACCTCCAAGGGGTCCATGTCTTGCATACTCTTTAGAAATTATGCTATTGATAACTTGTTGTTATCGTTACTTTTTCACCAACGAGACTAGGGTATGGAAACTAGGATTAGACCACAATCAGTATCCTCACATAGTGTAAGATTCAAATTCGTTGTCAAAGGGTTGGACAGCAAAATCTTCTCAAGATCCACATTGGTATAAAATCACAAATTTATATAGAAACATCCCAGTACATCGAAGGTTCAGATTTGTTAGAATTATTGCCTTCTAATGCAACGGCTTGGCAATGATTGATGTTTAAATCTTATGTTGGAATATATTCATAGGGTAAAAATTAGACTCATATTTTAAACTTTTAGTGTTCCAAATTCAAAGTATTGATATATAACTTAAGTGAGTGTTAAGGGTATATTGCTTTGAAATGTACTGCACTTTCATTGTTATGAAATACATGTTGAACGCTTTCCATGTATTCTATTGACGCTTGTAGGAAGATATGTTTTCTTATTCTTGTGTTTGTAAATTGTGGCAAAAACGATTTACAGCTATTTAGAAGGAAATAAAAAGACGTCAACTATTTGACGAAATTAAGGTCAGCACAGTCTTCCATATCCGCTTAATATTTGGACGTTTTGTTGGGCATAGATGTTAACGGCAAACTGACAACTCACCTTTATGACAAACGGGATGACTTCAACTTCTTCATCGTCAATTTCCCATGTAGTAATATTCTATTATCACTGCATATGTTGTTTACGTTTCTCAAATGATTCGACACACAAGAGCATGCTCTGCTTATGATATTTTAAGATCGCGGCGGGCTGCTGACAAATGGGTTCATGTTACAGGCTTTTCAACAACCTTGTATGAAGTCAGCATTTCGCAGGTGCTATGGTCGTGGTTATAATATTATTTGCAATACAACCTGTCTTTAGTTCGAATGCTATTTCATGTGTGTCGTGACTTTTGTTAAGCCGTTCTGTACATACTGATACTGACTAGGGATTGCTCCGTTTACCTGACAAAGATAGAGGGCTCACAGCGGGTGTGACCGGTCGATAGGGGATGCTTACTCCTCCTAGGTACCTGACCCCATCCTCTGTTGTATCCAGGGGTCCGTGTTTGCCCAACTTAGTTTTGTATTCTTTATGGGATTATTATATTGATTACTGTTTGTCACCATCATTTTTCATTCGGGGCCTCCGTGGCCGAGTGGTTAGAACATCGCGCTCAAAATCACAAGGCCTCTCACCTCTAGTCGGCACGGGTTCGATTCTTGCTCGTGCCGATATATGTGAGAATGTTTGCCATTTTACTTTCGGAAAGTCGGTGGTCTCTTCCCGGGTACGTTGTATCTGGGTTCTCTCCTCCACAAATAAAAACTGGACGCCACCAGATAACTAAAAAATTGTTGAGTGTGGTGGAAAGCAACAATCAATCAGTCAATCATTTTTCATTCAATGTTTCACATCAAAACCGAATTTAATCATCTGAATTTAAGCGGTATCGGATATTGAAACGAAGACAGAATGAGAGGGAGTAACACATTTTTAGAATGTCAGACTATATAGAGAAACTATAAACGATAGTCGTTGATTCGATAAGTGACCCTCAGTGCTACAGCCTTGACGTCAAATTTGTGGCACTTCACCTAAAGCTGGTGACCTTTATACCTTAGTGAAAAATGTTTAAGAATAAGGCGTAATTTTTTTGGTTTTATAAAAACTTCCACTCAGTAATATTGTACATAAAATGTATATATATATATATATATATATATATATATATATATATATAACCTCTGTCGGCGCGTGTGTTCGAATCTCGGCCGCGGCGTTATGTGAGCAAGTTTGCCAGTTTACTTGCGGAAGGTCGGTGGTCTCTTCCCAGGTACATTGTATCTGGGTTCTCTCTTCCACCAACAAAAACTGGACGCCACCAGATAACTGAAAAATTGTTGAGTGTGGCGGAAAGCAGTAAATAATCATTCATATATATATATATATATATATATATATATATATATATCTTTTAATTTTTCGAGTATAGTTGATAAATTAATTCGGTGTATGCAACAATCGTTTTTAGTACACCCACAAAGTACTTTGAATATTTTGTTTATAAACAAAAGGTTACGAAATGTGAATATGAAGTCACGTTTTATTAACATCACAACTTGATTTGACATCGTTTCACGAGGCCTAAATGTAAGAAGCACCGTGTGACATGCTCACGCGGTAGATCATTAACACAGGAAATGTTTCACGTCCCTTGTCTTTTTCATACTGAGGGGTAAATATTAGGTCAGATTTTAAGATTTCAGAGTCTTCAACTACTTTAATAATTTCAAAATCATTTTCTCGGTTTTTAAATGGGTTACAACGTTTAACTTTCATTTTACACATGCGCACATCATGTCGCATGCATCGGCCTTTATAATATATCATGAATTTTAGAAAAAATCCATTATTTTTATCGCACAAATTTGCAGGCATATAAATACAGTGTACAGCATTGTAATCATTGTAATCATTTGAGAAACATAAACAACGTATGCAGTGATAATAGAATATTGTACAGATTGTATGATATGAGATGGTGTTAGTAAAAGTAATTTGTGCATATACATTTAAAGTAAGATGCCGTAACATTTCTCAATGATTACAGGAATTCGTGTCTAATTAAAGGATATTAAATGAAGTCCAAATATTTTTTTCTGTCTGTTAATATATTCAAATGATTATTTACGTAAAATTTTGCAAACACAGTTTTGGAAATGGACACGTTAATTTTTTCTGTCAGAAACTGAGAGCACACAGTATAGTGCAAAGCACTTGACGCCTCTACCACAGTCCATACAGAGGAAGCATTAGACTCTCTACCAGTCCATACAGAGGAAACATTAAACTCTCTACCACAGTTCATACAGAGGAAGCATTAGACTCTCTACCAGTCCATACAGAGGAAACATTAAACTCTCTACCACAGTTCATACAGTGGAAGCATTAGACGTCTCTACCAGTCCATACAGAGGAAACATTAAACTCTCTACCACAGTTCATACAGAGGAAGCATTAGACTCTCTACCAGTCCATACAGAGGAAACATTAAACTCTCTACCACAGTTCATACAGTGGAAGCATTAGACGCCTCTACCACAGTCCATACAGAGGAAGCATTAGACTCTCTACCACAGTCCATACAGAGGAAGCATTAGACTCTCTACCAGTCCATACAGAGGAAGCATTAGACTCTCTACCACAGTTCATACAGTGGAAGCATTGGACTCTCCATCACAGTCCATAAAGAGGAAGCATTAGACTCTCTACCACAGTCCATGCAGTGGAAGTATTAGACGTCTGTATCACAGTCCATACAGTGGAAGCATTAGAAGTCGCTATCATATTTCATACAGAGGAAGCATTAGAACAAAGAAAATATTGTTGTATTGGAGAAGTGTAGGAGAATGTGCATGCATATCGTCGAAAAAGTCCTGCGATGGATTACATAACCTCCTAAATTGAAATAATTTCAAAATATGCAGGTTTACATTTTCTAATGTTGTTGTACATTTTCTCAAGTGGATATCTTTCAAGAGTCAACACATACAGATTTTAAAAGCTAATATATTAGAGAATGCAGCTGTCCGTGAAAGAATGACAATAACGAACAGTAATCAATTTAATAAATCCTACAAAAAATATACAAAAATTAAAGGAAAAGCAAACACAGAGCCATAGAAACACCGGAGGTGGGAACATGTTTCTCGGAGGACCAAGCACCTTCTGATGACCGGTCTCACCCACCATAAATCTAATATCTTGAGGGTAACTGTAAAATGCGAAACGAAATAAAAACGAAACAAAGGAACAAAATCTATCGTAACGAAACGAAACCAACCCAAACGAAACCAACCAAAACGAAATAAAACCGATTGTATTTATATCCGAACTCTTTCATTTTGATAACATTAATTTTAATAATAAAATATGGTAATAAGGGTGAGCTTCTCAGCATCTCGTACAATTGAACTTCGTCTCCCTTTTGATGTGGTCTCTCGGGATGAATGAAACATTTTTAAGCGGCCCATGGATTAGCGTCAAACACTGGTTGAAGAAGCCAGTGTTTGAGTGTGACACTCCAAAACTGAACACAAGCCAATTATTTCACGTCAATTTATTCTATGTTGCATAGGTAGTGGAAAACTTATAAATTTTTGGCTTGCATATGTACAAAAGCTCTAAATAGTGCAATTTTGTATAGTTCTCACGGACAGGATGCGAGTCGATTAACTTTAACATGGATAAGTTGCCAAGCCAAATAATTATACAAAAAACAAAAGGTCTCGAGACCTAGATTATAACAACTAATTGGAAGCGAGCTGTCGGATCAGTGGAATCCGTAATTGCTGGACACTCAGGAATCTGATTGAACTTCATTATATTCATGAAAATTTATTCTTATCACTGAGAGAGTGGAAAGATATATATATATATATATATATATATATATTTTATTATAATGTTAATATCTGAAAGTTTCCTTTCCATTGACATTTTGTTTTCTGATAAAGTACACGACCTTCAGAAACAATAACGATGATAATCTATGTTCGTATCGGATCAAATCCAGAGGACTGCGTATTCTGGTTTTTTTTCATGAAAATTTTCTACACAGTTAGGAGCTTAAGGCTGCGTACTTGAGTGTCTAAATTGGTTGAGTAATATTTGTCGTTCGGTACCGGATCTACATTTGCTCACAAACACATCCTGTTCTTCAGGGTTTTCTTTTTTATTCTTGACCACTACAAAATTAAATTTGATGTAAAGATATATTAAACAGCAGAGTCCTTACTGTCAAATAATTTGGACCTCCGTCATAAATGTTGCTAAAACATATATGGTTAAAAAAAAAAGTAATGAAATACGCATGCAATTTTAATATTTTTAATGGATTGATATATGTTTGCTTAACATCAACTCCAAGTGAAAATAACTTTGCTTCAACCTCTTATGGCATAACTGCTGCCTATTCGTTTGAGATGATTAACATATTTTTGTGGTATAACTGCTGCCGATTCGTTTGAGATGATTAACGTAGATTTTTGTGGTATAATTGTTGCCGATTCGTTGGAGATGATCAACATATTTAAAAAAAAAAAAATGTCAAAGTTAAGAAATGTCTGTGTTTACTGTATATAGATATTTATTTATTCGATACATGTATTATAATGAGAGTGTGAACTCGTGGATTGCTTTTCTGCGAAATATTTTAGATTCCTGTAGTTTTTCTAATATTTGGACAGAACAATGTTTTGTAATATCAAATGCCAAATGGATACTTAAACAAATACTAAAAGACCAGTTTATACAGAAGTGGGCAAACGATATAGATAATTCGTCAAAGGGGTGAATCTATAAAATCTTTTAAGCAAAAATTTTGGCTTTGAAAAATACTTGAGCATTCTTTCGAAAAAGAAATTGGAAACCAATTATTAAATTTAGAACATCAAAAAAATCACCATTTGCCAGTTGAATCACGTAGGTGGTATGGAATTCCATTACTTGATAGAAATTGCACCCTCTGTATTACTGTTAAATTTTTATCTGTCGAATATCACTTTATCTTGAATGTAAGTCTCTAACCACTTTAGGAAAAAGAATCCTTGGCTCCAAAATACTGTTAATTGCCAAATACATTGAAATTTAAAGCATTAATGACGACATCAAACTTTAAAACATTAAAAAAAATAGATAAATCTATTTCTAAAATCTTCATGTTAGTCTGCTGTCCTCCTAACATGTTACCCCGTGGGGATCCGGGTTGTTAGAATAGATCCTCAGTACCCCTTGCTTGTCGCGACTAAATGGGGCGGTCTTTCGGATGAGACCACAAAATCCGAGGTCCTGTGTCACAGCAGGTGTGGCACGTAAAAGACCCCTCCCTGCTCAAAGGCCATAAGCGCCGAGCATAGGCCTAGATTTACGGGCGGCCCGTCATCGGCAATGGTGACGTCTACATATGAGTGAAAGATTCCCGAGCGCGACGTTAAACAATATTCAGTCAATCAATCAATAATCCCAACATGTTTACATATTAAATTCTTAAATTCCTTTGTATGCATTATGCCCTCCACCTTTCTATTGCGTTGATATATATAATATTTTTATTTGCTTGTTGTATACGTGCATGATTAGTTATATACATGTAACCCTTGACAATTTTGTTTAAATACTAAGATAAATAATTGTGTACCTCATACACCATTGTACCAATGGTCTGAGTGAATAAATAAATTGAAATTGAATTGGGTGTATTGCCTGAACTTATCTCACCCTTCACTGCATCCGTCAGGTTAACTGTTGATTTTTCTTCTTTTCCTCCACTCCACATACTGCTGAAGTTTTATATAGCATACATTTGCTCACACATTTTCCTGATTTCTTTAATGTTATCATATCATATAAGGCGAGGTTTTGCCAATATTATCATTCAAAGTATGTTGAACAAATAGTTCGTCGAAACCAGGAGATTTCTCCACGGAATTTTGGCGATGACATCAGTTTCTGTGCCTTGTTCCAAATTTCTTCGAACATCTCCTTTGATCAACATCTTCAACGCTAACAGACAAACTGCTCCCAGTCCTCTCTCTAGTATGCAATCTACTTTCAGAAAAATCAGTCGCTGGGTATTAACTGATTTACACTGAGATGCTGATTCAGTGGTTGATATGTCGCATATTGGTGATGTCCAAAACGCTTTGAGTGCATTTGGGTAGATTTCATTTCGTTTCGCATTTTACAAGTACCCATATCTTGATCAGACAAACGGAGTAATCCGTAGTTAAAATCATTATGCAAAGACCGGCTTAATAATTGATATCAAACATGTCAGACTACATTCCATGCAAGTACAGTTTCTGTTCGCAATTAGATCATTATAACGATCTTAAAATTTGCATGATGGCGATTCCAGACTATTAAAACCTCTGCAACATCACCTTACCTGTCGGTGGCCTAACTAGGTCCAAACTCTATCTGTCGGTAGCCTGCCATGGTCCTAACCTTTCCAATATGCAGCACATGCTTTTGCGTATCGAATCAGCCAATATAAACACTTGAAAGACATGAACATCATTTGCAGATGATAAAGAAACATTGCGACACGAAAGTGGGAAGTCGACGATGGGAAAGTTGAAGTCATTCCGTTCGCCATATTTGAAGTAGATCTGGAAGATTCTGTGGTGTCTTTTATCTAGAAGTTCAATGGAATATTGAATGTTAGCCTGCTTGGATTGTCAAGGAGCACTGTGACGTAGAACACAAAAGCAGGTTAAGTCACGTA
Source organism: Ostrea denselamellosa (assembly GCA_024699665.1). Lineage (NCBI taxonomy): Eukaryota > Metazoa > Mollusca > Bivalvia > Ostreida > Ostreidae > Ostrea > Ostrea denselamellosa. Next base: position 1,753,949 of record JAMZEH010000022.1, read on the forward strand.
GATACGTAATATTGGGTGTGTCAAAATTAATATGGACTATTTTGTATAAAATCAATTAATTTCAAATATTGTTAATAGATAAAATGCCGTTGATGTATCTGAATGGGGAGTTGAGGGGGCCAAAGCAAAATATATCTTCTTCTCATGTAGAATCATTTGAATAAATTCCGCCTCATAAGAGGACTAAAACAGGTCAGTTGATAGTGAGCTCAGTTTGTATCCATGAAAACTATGCTTGTCGTAAGAGACTAAATGGGCCGATCCATGGGATGAGACTGCAAAAACCAAGGCCCTGTGTCACAGCTGGTGTGACACGATAAAGATCCCTTCCTGCTCAAAGATATCGGAAGTGCCGAGCATATGTAGTTGGGTGTATATTTAACGTCTTACTTGAGAATTTTCACTCATATGGAGATGTCACCATTGCCGGTAAAGGGCTGCAATATTTAGGCCTATAATCACAATCACATTTAGGCCTATAATCACAATCAAATAGTATGTTTAATTTCTACTCTTTTATGAGGTATTGTCACCAGTCTGTAAGTTTTGTCCACATCTGGGACTATGCTAGACCCCCTTCAAAATGGTTTGGTCGTTATAGAATCGTGTCGACATATCTGTTACAAAACTCTGGTGTATGATGACTGGGGTCCAGGCTGCCGAGAGTCAGGAAAATTATTTATTGTCTGGTGATAGACACTCTTTGGTAAATGGAAACTTGACATACAAACTGTCAAGTCAAAAGTTATAACCCAGGAACAAAATTAGGTGGAGGGACAAAAGGACAGGCATGGTGAATCTAATATACACTCCAAGCAATGCAGAAGAGAGATTCTAAGGAGTAAAGAAGATGGCCGTTCTATGTAATCCATATTGACACGCCCTGGGAACCGAGTCCTTGACCCAGGGGTGATGTATTTCACACCTGCAAGTTCTTTAGAGACATACGGTTAGTTTTCAAGTGTATAGAAAACTATTTTGAAGAGGCACTACAACTCATTTTCCACATTTTAATCGAGTGAGTTTTTTTAAAACATGTATCGATAAAATAATAAAAATCATTACAATACTGACAATTTTGAACATTAAGTATGCATTTATTTGCTCTCAATTACCCTTTGAAGATCATCCGGAATTCAATGGGTTTTTTTCATTCTGACTCGGACATTTTACATCACGTGATTCATTATGACAACACACGTGCTTTGTAAAAAATTATCTATATACCCCATAAAGGGGTCCACACTCGCTTCTCGAGTACGGGATTATTTCCTGCTTCTAATAATTAAGTAATTATAAATTATTATTATAACAGAAAACATTTTGTGCCCCTATAACCAATGGTTTTTTTTAAAGCACGCCACGTGTTTTGATAAATATAGCACTTACTTTTAAAGCCCTGCATGTGTGGCTCGTAGCTAGAGGGTCATAGTAATATCCCCACGTATATTCTACTTTGCATATGAGTTGTATCGTTCTATTTTAACCCTTTTCTTGCATAATCTGTCAAAATTCTGGGTTTAGCCAATGTACGTTTCCTCTTACTGGATTGTTTACCCTCCGTGCGCATGCGTCCAAAGAACGAAAGAGGAAGTTTCAATGTTGTTAAAAAAGGGCCCTCAAAAACTATAAATTTTTGCATTTAAAGGAGAATTTTCAACTTTAGAAATGTGCTTTTTTTTTGCAAAGTTTGTACATTCAACTATGCAATAAAATTAGAGAAAGCTTTAGGAAAATTGTCATATTAATATTACGACTTTTGAGCAAAATGAGCTGTAGTGTCTCTTTCAATGTTTGAATGAAATTTTCATTATTTGATCGTCACATCTCTCTTATTTTGGTCTGAACCCTTGACCAAGGGTTCATTTATTTCACAATACCACCAGTTTTAGATTTTTAATTTATGAAATAGATTTGAGCTTTATGAAAAGTATGCCGGCCTGAAACGTTGCTGTTCATACTCTTGTGTATTTTCAAAAATGAAATTTATTTCTTATATCTACACTCTATTTTCTTTTCTGTCGTAGAATTCTAGCCGCTTAGGTAGTCGTACTATATCTATCAAGATTTATACGCACATCGTTCACATTCAAGAGGAAATGGTGATCATTTCAATTGGTAAAGATATCAAATGCAAAAAACATTAGAAATGTAAATATCCTTCCATGCTCTGCTCATCTGATCTTTTTCACTTTTTTATATACATGAAGACTACTACATCATACATAAACAATTTATTTCACATATAACAAGTATAAAAATATAAAACAATATACAACAATATACAATATTGCCAGCACCGTTGGCATTTTGGCTGCGTGCTGGCTCGGTGAACACATTACTGTCAGCATCTTAAAATCTGCACTGACATTCTAATTGGATGATGATTCCACAATGCACCAATGAACGCGATACTTGATTAGAAACGTTAAAAATGACTACAGTGTCGAAGCTATGATGAAATTCAACACGACGTCATGACATGTTAAACAGTCAATAGAAACATAGATCTCGTTAAAAAGCAGATTGTAAGATATATGACAATTGGTTGAAAATTTGCCTCGAACCAGTCAAACCTTCATAAAAATGCTAATATATACGTCTTAAGCTGAAGTCAATCATGTAAACGTAAAGACGATTGATCAATAAGCACTTCAATGTCCAGCTGATGATAAACAAAAATGCCACGGTATCTCGAAGTGTATAGTCTATCGAGTAAACGTAAAGACAGTTGATTAAAAAGCACTTCAATGCCCAGCTGAAGATACAAAAAATTCCACGGCGTCTCAAGGTGTAGATGACCAGTGGAATATTGTCTCTCAGTAATATACATTTCATACAAAAACAAAAATAAAGCATTTATAAACAATAAACATTAAAAGAAATGCAGTCTGCACTTAACAAGTCCAAAATCTCAAAAACAAAGTTTAAAGAAAAACACACACACACATAACTCAAAACAAACAATGAAACACAGATTACGTCTTCTGGTTAAGCAGTTATATGTGCTATTTACAAATGCGTTTACAACCAAAAACACGAACAATTAAGGCAATGAACGCTAATACTACTTCTTTTCAACAATGCATGCCATTTTGATTTCATTCTGCCAAGTACATAGCGAGATGGTAATGGAATGATAACAACAAGTTTTATACTTCATTTCCCTGAGAACTGAGTTCAATTAATATTTTTGAGAACAACTTAATCCCGAGATTAGGAAACACATGTTCATGTACATTATATTAAAAAAAATCAAAAACAGTGGACTATCTGTAGTAATTAGTAACACCCAGTAGTAAGCTGAAATTTGTACACGTTTCTAAATACGAGCAAGTCAGCTATGCTTACTATTAGGATTGAGGAATAATGTTTCTTAGAAATGTGGGGGTGGGAGTGGATGGAAGAATCTGAACTCTATTTTTGGTTATTCCTGAACCACCCATCCAATCAACACAAAACTTCAGCCAGCATTGTAAAATTCTGACAACAGAATGAGTTTGAAGCGATGACAGTTTCACAAAAAATGTTCGGAAATGTCTTCCTCGGTCCACAATCCGGGCACCTGCTGTTCAGGTGAGGCCGGGTTAAAATCCACCTGAGCTGGGGACTCAATACTCAGAAGTCCTTTATAGAACTGGATTTCTTCCTCCAGTTCTGCTGCCTTTTCTTTCAGCTCCTTGTTTCTCAAAGCTAACGTCTCTAACACCTAGGAAACAAGACAGTTCTGATAGTAACATCAACGCATAGATAGGATGTCTTAACAACCCCACCCCCCCCCACCCCCCACCCCCCCAAAAAAAATCGGTCATTATTAGTTTTGATCGAGTGTATAATTTAAGTTATTGATCTCTTTATTGCTTAAGACATACGTCTTATCACATTTTTAAATATTACATATATACATATAAATGGCATTGTATGGCAGTGTAACATACATAACATACATATAATATACAGGAGTATTTCTATGGAGAATAACTTTTAAACAAGAAGGTTTTCTCGCACCTTAAGTGCAAGGTGTAAATATTTCCCTAAATTACAAAGTTCATGTACATTATGGATACTTAATAACTGTATAAATTTAAAAACCCAAGGTTTTTGCCAATAGTACTTTTTGATATATCTATGACGAAGTTCCTTATAATGGGGACAAATTAATACAAAATGGTATTCATCCTCTAAGTCATTTTTACAGAATTTACATACTCTATTTTCCCTAGGTATATTATTATAGCGGCCTGTTTCAATTTCAAGATTGTGAGAAGATAGTCTTATTCTACTAATATGCCTTTTGTACGCACTAGGTATAGGTTTACAAAGATAATACTGTAAAGAAAAGTGATCAATAACATGTTTGTAAATAATACACTTTGGAGAACAATAAATTTGTCCAATTAAACTTTGAACAAATATATCAGTCAACCTCTGTTTCATAATTGGAAAAAATGTTTTAAAAGTACATGTTGCATTCTCTTGTTCCCACCAGATATAACCTAGGCCGAGCTCAAACAATTTTTCTTTAATACAATAAGCCCAATTTTTGCTACAATTTTTCATTCTATCACAATTATAATATAATTCATCATAACAATTTCTAATAATACAATTTTCACTATGTAACACTTTGAACCAAAATTTGAACATTCTAAAATATCGAATAATTTTCAAAGGTAACCTTCCAGTTTCAAAATACACCAAGGCAGAATTTATGTTTCTTCGCACACCTAAAACAGATTTTATAAACCCCAATTGTATCTTTTCTACATCTCTGGCATTATGACTACCCCATACCTCACAACCATAATTCAAAATACTTGCTACATATGTATCAAAAAGTGACAGTAATGTTTCAGTGTTTAGGCACATATTCTGGATTTTTGATTTCAATGAGAACATAGCTTTTCTACTTGGCATGCTAATTGTTTTTGCGTACAATTGTAGTTACCATTAAAATTAAATAAAACACCAAGGTATACAAAATTGTCAACAACTTGGCTGACCATTCAGGTTCCATTTTTCTGCATTTTTTATTTTACCACCATTTCTAAAATTACAATTTTTGTTTTATCAACATTAACAGTAAGATCCCAGTTAGTTGCATATTCATATAATTCATCTAACATTTTTTGAAGCTCGTGTATATTCTCAGCAAAAATAACCATGTCATCTGCATACATCAATACATACAAGTTTAGTTCTCGCAAATGTAAAGGCACAGTATTATGTTTTAAAAATTCTACTTCAAAATCATTTACATATAATGAAAAAAGTATGGGAGATAACACTTCTCCTTGTAAAAGTCCAACATTGCTTCTAAATAGATCTGACAACATACCAGCAGATTTAACACTAGATTTCATGTTTTGATACATAGCCCGAATTATGCGCAGCAATTTACCTTTGATACCATATGTGCTGAGCTTTTTCCATAATTTAATTCTATCAACAGTGTCAAATGCCTTCTTAAAATCTATGAAACAACAATATAATCTTTTTTTGTTAGAAAGTGTCAAATTAATAATTGATGATAAACAAAAAATAGCTTCTGCTGTACCTGTTTGAGGTTGAAATCCAAATTGAGCATCAGTTATTATGTCATCTTTGTAAGCCCACTGTACAAGTCTTTGGTTTAAAATGGAAGTAAATAATTTACAAAAACAACTGACTAAGCTAATACCTCTATAATTATTGGGATCTGACATATCACCCTTTCATGTACCGGAACAATTATGGATTTTTACCATGTATGAGGGAAAATACCCGTTGTAAATATTCTATTAAACAAATTCTGAATAATAGTTCAAATATAATTTTTAAATTCAATAAAATATTCATTCAACAATAAATCAGTTCCATGAGATTTTTCTCGTTTTAATCAAGTATTTCTTTTTCACTTATTTCGTAATCGAGCTCCTCAAATAAAGTTTGCTCATCATTGGTAGAGTAATCTTCTAATGGTGTAGGTGCTTGCGATACTGAATCTTTAAAGTGTGTAAAGAAAATAGATGGGCTAACGTTAGGTCTCCTCTTATGTTTCTTGTCAAAATGTGTATAAAATGCCTTAGGATTATGTTTTCGAAGAAATTAAACTGCTCTATCTGAGACTGGATGTCACTTTATAATTCCCTTATAATACCAGATTTAAAATCACTGGTAAGACACGTGCTGAGTCTTCTGCTTACCTTCTGGTTTTCGTTTTCGCGGGCCTTGCGCCTCTGTCTACACCGGTGGGCCGCCTCCCTGTTACTGTCCCGCCGTCTCTTGCTTTTCACTTCCTCCTCCACCGTCAGCTTCATAAAAAATTACAAGTATATCCATCACGCACAAGATCACAAATACATTGTGCTTTGAATTGTTAACTCCCCCTCCATGCAGATTATTGTAAGTCCTTTTTAAGGACACTTCATTTGATACAAACAGGAAACATAAAACCAAATAAAAAAAAACAAACCAAAAAACAAAAACAAAAAACAAAAATAACAACAAAAAAAACCCAAAAAACCCCCAAACAAACAAAAAACCCCAAACCAAACAAACAAAAACAAACAAACAACAAAAACAAACAAAAAATAGATGCATGGGTTGATATGTATTTTTCAGCTTAGTTTGGTTGTAATATGTGCAAATATGAAATTCCCATGGCACAAGCGGGGTCGAACTCACGACCTCCCGGTTACGAAGCGAGGTACCGCGACCGGTTTTGGACTTCACGGAGAAATTATGAGAATAAATTACATATCATACGGTAAATTGCATTCATTTCACTTACAAAAACATAAATTTAATTTTCATCATTTTTTAAACACAGTGTGTTTTTAAGTGTCCTTAAAGTTCTCCAAATTTAGTAAATAAATCGTATATAAATTACAGATTGGGGTTGCATTTAAAATTTCAGAGGAGTTAGATATAAAGGTCTCACTGGTGTTGGAGTGGGCGCCGTAAACTCGACGTTTAACTCTTCTTTCCCCTCCGACAGTCTTCGAGCCTGAATTTTGGACCACAGCTCAATTTTAATCAGCGGGGTCAGTCGACCGGAAGCCTGGGCTTCCTCCCCAGCTCGCACTAAATCATCATCCACTGTTTCTGTATACTGCATCTGAAATTAAAACAAAAAAAAAAATAGCTTACATAGCATGTGATGGTCATCATAAGGGGTGACTCAGGTGAAACAATCTATGCTGGCCTTAATTGAAATATTTTGCATATTACCGTCTCTAAAGAAAAAGACAAACAAACAAACAAGAACAAACAAACAAAAATTAGGAAAACAAAAATTAAAATATGAATAAATAAAATCAATAATAAATTAATAAAAAATACCCCCCCCCTCCCATAAATTCAAAACTATATATATATATATATATATATATATATATATTTGTGTGTATGTGTGTGTGTGTTAAAATATTCTTTGTAAGAATTTTAACCCGAAGTGTCTTTTTTGACCGTATCTTAACTTAGGAAAATTCCTAAGAATTGTCTTAATCTTTGGACTGTATCATAAAACTGAACTTCGGAGAAAATGGCAGCGCCCATGTTACTAGTTGTTCGACGAAATCGTCGTATTAGCCTGGAAAGATCGTTGAGGATTTTGATAACCCTTTCGATTATCATGACGACATCTTTTGTTATCGCCGGTTCAGTTTGTTATGGTTAATCATCCATGACTTGTGTGTGTTTCATTGCAGGTCGTGGTTGCACGGTGGTTTTATGCAATTGGCGTTGTTGGTGATGTGCATGATATTCCAAGACAAATTACTTTCAAAATATATGTACAAAATAAAGTGACTCATTGTCTTGTTGATGAGAAAAATACACACATGGTCACGCCTATATCAATTAGCGCCTTAGGGTAAATTTATTTTTATATAGGGCGCTATATAAATGCATATGTTATTATTATTATTATTATATTACATGCTCTGACCAAACATGCATAAATTTTGCGCAATTGCAAACATGCCTAATAGATCGTGCAAATGCACACCAGGTAAGTGGGGCTGGGACAGTGATCATTATCTATTATTTTCATATGCAAATGAAGATACATTAGGTGACTATTCCCCCAACTATTTCACTATTTTTGATAGTACTATTGAATAAAAAGACACACACACACACCCGATTTTTAAACAGTTAAAATCGAAGCCTGGGGAAAAAAACAATTTTGAGGCAGTTTTAACGGATGACGACCTCTTCCTCGACGATTCAGAAATCTGAAGATAGGACAAAAACATTTTTATTTAAATTACTGCTTCTCGATAATTTTAGTCAAGTAAACTACAATGTGACAAAAACATTTTATTTAAATTACTGCTTCTCGAGAATTTTAGTCAAGTAAACTACAATGTATTCATTTCTCCTCCGAACCCCCCCCCCCCCCCCTCTTCAACACTTTGAAAAACAATGCTACCTGCCTGTACACGGGACAACCTTTTGTGAATGAATATCAGAAGTGTTGGTAGATTTACGCGCGCTTCCCATGATTCATAAGTATGAAATCTATAAAGGATTACGTGTAAATCACATCACCATTAACTTACGTACCCAGATTTAGTATTTTTCAGATTCATGAAGTTTCATTTTGGAAATTTAAAAAAAAAAATATGCCGATTTATTAAAGAATTTCATTATACCTTTTTCTTTTATAATAATAGGGATCTTCAATCGATGTAAAAAAAAATTTTTTTTATTTTCGTAGAAGTTATTTTAATTTATTTATTTATTGGCGCAAGACCATTTAAAAGTCACTTACGACGTCTTAATTTAGGATGGTCCTATGTCAGCTTTGATTTACATGCCAGTCTGTTTGTCCTAGGATCATCCTTAAAAAAATCCTAAAATGTTTCATAGGAACATTCTTAAGATGATTCTTAGGAAAGTTTCGTAAACATGTCTGCTGAGCACGTTTTATTTTGAAAAAATAAATAAATAAAAAAATTGTTGCATAACAATACAGCGAAGACAATATATATATATATATATATATATATATATATATATATATATATATATATATATATATACGCTTGCAAAGTACCAGTGTGACTAACGATATCTTAATGATTACGAATGTGAATTACGAATGTGTGTGATCTCTAAAAATAATGATAATAAACTTAAAAAAAGAGAAAGAAAGAAAATAAATTACAGAAAAAAGCTTTTTTAAAAACTTTATACTAATATACTAAATAAAAGAAAACCCGTTTTCTGTAAATATCTAAATTAGAAAAATATTATGTTAATTTTTTTTTTTGGGGGGGGGGGGGGGGGGGGGAGCGGGGTAGCTCAGCAAATTGACTTGGTTGTCAGGAGCGATTTTTTTTTTGGGGGGGGGGGGGGGGGTCTGCTACACTAAAGTTTAGGTCTGCACCCCTAATTCTTCAATTCAGCTTGAAAATAAAGAAAACATGTTGATGAATTTCATCAGTATTTTTAATGATATAAATTACATTCTATTGATTCATCCTCCTTTGAATGATATGAACGCGGAGGTTTTAATGTTTGAACACTGCATGCACTTTATTCTTATGTTTGGAATAACACTCAGGAATTTCTAGGATTAAGATTTAAAGACTCGGAGTTTATAAGATACCTTTGTATGACTAAATATTTCATTAAAGCCTCAAACAAACGTCTTATTTTCACTTTATCGACAATACCTATTGTACCTCTACAACTTACATATGTTTATTTCAAAATACGAAACTTTCTGAGACTATTTTTTATCATACAAGTACACACAATTTTAGCATAAACTCTATTGAAAAGAATGGGGGGGGGGGGGGGGGGGTCGTAAAATTGACGGTCATTATGTCATTATTTCACATAATTCTGCCTCTCTCATTTCCCCACCAACTTGACCACGGTATGTCGGCTGAGGGGCAACAAATGTCGTGGCCTTGTACACTAGATGAGGAATAAATTGACTGGTTGTATGTAATGTATTATGGGGGTATAATAATAATAATAGAATATGAAACAGCAAAGGTTTGTTAATAAGAAAACATTTGTGATGTACATATTTATTAAAGTTGGGAAAATATCTAAACAAAAAATTATATAAAACTGCCCTGAGAGCCTTGATTTTGTTGTTGCGGCAAAAGGGCAAGTATGTAATTATTAGATTAGTATCAAATTTACTTTAAAAGAGAGGTAAATCTTATAAAGAAAAAAATATATCATCTATCTTGTCATCATATTACGAAAGCATTGACGACTATAACGATAACATAAAAATACGTCTTTCATATAATATTATCACTAGACGTTTGTTGTTAGATGTACTCGGGTTCATAACACAAATATATTCTTATTTTTTGAAGATCAGTTTGCCTACAACGTAAAGAAAGATCTGAACAAATGTAATTTCTATCATGTATTCAGGTAATTTTTCGTTCCAGAATATTCAAAAATACTTCATAATCTAGATTAATTTATAATGTGTTCGTATTTTGTAAAGTCAATTTTATCGGAATGATAATTATTAAAGTGGTTAATTTATATGTGGTGAGTATACTTAACATGCTTGAATTACTAAATACAATCTACATGTAGTTCATCCGTTGTTGCCTATTTTCCTATTGATCTATTTATCTACAAATATTCATCTACAGATGTATGTAGGCATCTACTTATCTATCAATCTGTAATATTATCTCACAGTTATTTCAGAAATGCACAATAATTGATAATATTAATATCCCGTATAAACATTCAAAAGTGTATTGTACAGGCATCTAAATTGTCACATAGTAACATTACACAGAAATAGACTTCGACAGTAGTATAATATATGCAAATTTCTCCCAAACTCTCCTTGTTGTGGCGGGGATTGCAACCATCCCGACATCAACATGTTTTCTATTGGTCAACTTGCAGCCCGCGCGATTTCTTACATCCTTTGACCCTAATTATGCATCATTAATTTGATTGGCCCATAATATAAACAATCTATATCATGGATAAAGCGTTCTTTTAAGAACTTATTGCATAACATCTGTTATATACTTTTTTTCTCTTTATCAAAAATAAATATGTATGTAATGTAAATTTCATACAATATCTATGTTTGACAACACACTCAACCCCAAAAAGAATTTTTGCAACAATGAATATTTTTATTTCAAAATAATAACAACTGTAACCATTGCATTGTACATTTCTTAAACAAAACAGGAATTTATGCACTACAATGGTACATTATATATATATATATATATATATATATATATATATATATATATATATACTGATATGTGGTTGCAAATATTTTGCAATAAAACTTGTTCAGCAATCATAACGATTATGGAAAAAAAAATTCTTTTGTAAGTTTATAAAGTTTTCAGTGTAAATTGATTAAATTATGGGTAGTTCGTGGACTACTACAAATATAAGATTTACTGACTGGAAGTACAAACTGTGATAGCTAGCACACTAAGACTTTTGTTTCATATAAAATGTTTTCCTTTATTTTTTTTTTTATTTTGTTCAATTTGAGTTCTCATAAGTCAGAAATATTTCCTTTATAATGATAATAATTTTCTTAAAAAGTTGAACTACGGGTATCCTAGGACTGATAGTTTTTATTGTATATGATTAAACTGAATATTTAAAAATTATCCATAAATTGGATTAATTAGAAAATTTTGTATGACCACATCATCTCAAAAATCAAAGCACAATCTAACGCTTCCCAGTATTTCAACATAAATAATATTTTTCTTTAAATATATACAAAATATGTGTACTTTTTCCGAATATACAGTCCGAATTTGATTATGAAATAATTGATTTACATCTTCATATACATTAAATTTCATTGTTCTTTTTTTTCAAATTGAATTGATTTATTTCAAGGTTTACATTCTATCTACATCACTGAAATTGTGCATTATTCTGTAATACTTGGAAAGTCATATCAAGGGCATGTGTAGTGAAAAACGGTATGTTTTAAAACTTTTTTCAACATATTTCATTTGAATAAATTTATGAAAAATTTAACAAAAGTTGGATCTCACTCATCCCGATATGTATTATCTAATATATTACTTAATAATTCTAACTACGGTGTTTGAGTCATGATTTAAACTGTCTATGCATATAATGTATTCACACGCCTCTACAAAATAAATAAATAAATTACTTACTGAATTTTATAAAATGTATATGTAGTGACCTTGTAACTCAGGCTCAAGACCATAATGATTTTCATAAACAAGTAAACTTTTCAGTACATGTTTGTATTTGGATGTATTTTTTTAATGTAAAGCAGGATTTTTTGTTGTTTTTTTTTTTTTTTTTGTTTGTTTTTTTGTTTTGTTTTGTTTGTTTGTTTGTTTTTTTTAAATCTGTGTTAGATAATTTCAAGATATAAGTAATCAATTGTCTCAGTTTATGAGGGGGGGGGGGGGGGGGGGTATATACATTGTAGACTCTGTCTGTTGTCTATTCTTATATTGCAATGCATAATGAAATATGTTTCGGTAATGATCTACAGACACGGTGTAGTTGCTAAAATCGTTGCGTTGAAAACTTTATACTGCAACAAATCAAAGAAGTACCTCTAAAAGACGCCATATTGAATCACACGGATGTCGGAAGTCTGGTCAAAGTGACCTGGTAAGAAACTGGAAGGTCCCTATCCTCGGAGATGGAGAAATCTTACATTGTATTTACCTGAGCACTAGTTTGTATGACTAATTAAGCCTATCATTTCTTGTCAATAACTATGACAAACCGTTTAGTACATTTTCGGAGTGCAGCCACCCACGCATCGTTTTAGAAAATTTAAATGTCTTCTTCTCTCCATTTGTTTTGGCTTGTAGAAAGAAGGGATGTTAACAGGCATTTTGATAAATAATGTTTTCGTTTATTTATCTAAATGCAGTACTTAACAATTTATGCAGTTTTGGAATTTTAATTTGACTCTGTGAATTTCCGGTGTGTCTCATTTGATTAGCAATCTGAATCTATACGTAATATATGCAACATATTTTTTCCATCAAAACCTCCAATTTTTTCAAATGTTAACATTTTTCTTCAAACCAAAACGTTGCGAGAACGAAACAAAAATGGCCGATTTCTATTTTTTGCATCACAACTAGGGGCCTCAAGATCATGATCAGCCATCAGTTTGCACAGAGCTCAATATTCCAAAACATAAAGTCAAGCATCAGAAGTATTCCGAAAACGGAGGGGAAAAGGGGAAAAACATGGATAACTGAACTCAAAAGGGAAAACAATTTTCACAAAGCATGCGGAAACAATCGAATAAATACAATCTAAAAAAAAAAAGAAAAAAAAAAAAGTTGTTTGAAGAAGCGTAATTTTAAATGAGACCCAAAGTCTAAAAAAAACATCACCTGTCTATTTCAACAAAATGACAACATCAACAGTTTGTATGTATTGCTTACTATTGTGGGTAAACAATTCATTTGCTTCAGAAGATATCAGATAACATTGCAATGCAAAAACAAAAATGACAACTTGTAATGAAACTCATTCCTACCGTATTATTGGTCATACATCCAAAATCAATCACTTCTAACCACTTTAAATCGTACCTTTAAAAAGTTCGCTATTCAGCGTTTCTGATTTCTAACATGTCTCGACAAGTTTTGCTCGCTAAGCAAGGGAGGTTATTCTAAATACACGAAAATGACGTCAGCCAGTTGAGAGTGCTTAAAATAGTAAAAGGTACTTTCCAAAGAAATGGCGTTTTTGAGGTTCGGAAAGGAATCATAAAAAATCACATAAATGATCGATTATTTTTAGATGGGCGTGTACTATTACAATGGCAAATTATGATAAAAGTAATATTTCTAGTTTTATTTTTGGTATAAGCAAATATATGGAATATTTTGATGAGCCATTTGAAAGGCTGTTAATCTTCCCTACTTACGCCTCAAATTTTCAATTTCCCTTTATCATGACACTATAACTCTAACAAAAAAAATATTTGAACATAAACTTATAACAAAAAATAAGAATCTTAATATGTAAACTACACCTTGAATTTATTGATCTACTATTTTTTTAATCGTCGTCAAAAGCTCCACGTCACCCCGAGATCATCTCCGTACTGAATATAAAATGAGGTACACGAAAGGGGGAAATGTGTACACTGGCGATTGCTAGTAATGTTGAGCAACATCTGCTGTACTTTATGATTAACTCTAGCGAATGACAACCAAGCTCAATGCAATATATCATCAGTATGTGACCGTGATGAGGTAATACATGAAGAAATTTTGAAAGCTGAAAGTTTCCTTCGCCATAATGCTAAATATATGTGTAGTGTACTTGTTTTTTTTTTGTAATTTGTTTTTGGGTCAAATTTGAGAATTTTTCACACATAAAAGGAATGTTACTATCTATATTTAAGGTATATATATATATATATATATATATATATATATATATATATATATATATATATATATTCAGAGCGTACCATTAATTATACGTTTCAAAATTGTGCAAACTGTGTGGCTTCATGGGTCATACATAGCTGAAAAATCACATTATCATTCACTCAGATTAAAACATTTATGCTTTTGGACGGTGCATGTTGTTATTCTGCATTGGACAGAAGTGGATTAATTACCATTACTAATTCTATGTTATTCTTTAGCACTGTCTCTTGCTGTCCATGGCAGTCTGGTGTAATTTACTCACAAAGTTCCACATGTACACAAACGTGTTATTTTTCCTCATACATTTATATGTCTTTTTATTCTACATCAGGCAGAAGTGTACAGGTATCCTTATGCACCGTCTCTAGCTGCCTTTTGTAGATGTATCACATACATGTCATTCGTAATTGCGTTTAAATGTGTATTGCTTAATTACATATTGATAATATATACCGTTAGTTAAACAACTTCGTGGTCATTGACTGGATGGACTCATTATTTCAATATTATGAATATAATAATATTGTGCTGTTCATTGTATGCTATCTTTAGTTATGTCACCAATTATGTATGGTATATGTATATGCCCGTTTGGGTCCTGATTTGGCAATAAATCTAAAAACTATACATATATAGATAGAAGATAGGCAGATAGATAGATAGATAGATAGATAGATAGATAGCATAGGCGGATCCAGAAATTTGTGACAGGGAAGGTGGTCCACTACATAATCGTATGGGCAGTTTTTACACACACCTCTGCTAGTTTACGTAACATATTATATAGATTTGGATACGGTACTTGATTAAGATGATTATTTTTCTCTTTGAAATGCTGAATTTGTAAATACGAGGACATACGTGTTACATGTGTCATGAGCGAAATTACTTCTTAAATAGCGCACCAATAGTGAAACTCAGTTTGAAACATATTAATGATGGGGAAAAACATGATTAGGTTCATTGACATTTTGAAGTTCTTACTGTGTAGTCGGCGTGATGCTTGAAATATTACCGTTTTGTTAATTTGCACCAATCCCGATACTGAATTCCCGATAGCTAATTGCCGATTATATAAGGAAAAATAATTAATGACCAATTTCTCTGCTACGTACCTTGAATTTCTATAACCCTAAGGAAACGTTACATTCACGAAGAAACTTTTGTTTTCCAAAAAAGTCAATAAAAAATGTACAAAATTGAAGAATCTGCCCTTGAATTATGACATAAGCATGGCGCTCAAGGTCGTAGATCATATCTGAAAGATCCGTGACGTTTAGGATGCTTGACGACGGAAAACTCTTTTAAGGTATGACGAGTCTCCTGGATTGAGGTCTTCCTGTGTACTGTACATCGACCTTGAACACCTAGAAGTATTTGTATAACAGTATAACATGGAAAAATTAAAATATTCTGATCACCATCATATTACTAATGGAGAGTAAATGTTCATTGATCAATATATATGTAATTCACACCGGTATTGGTATGTACAGCTGTGTAGTAGAATAGTCGAAAGGAGTATGGGAACTGCACCCCTGCTATGGTAGGAAATTTCACCTAAAATATTCCCTCTTTGGAATATTTTCTGAAATCTGTGCCATTGATCATATGGCATCTTGTTTCCATAAAAAATTCATATTTTGAAGTATTTACAAGTCAGTAGAGCCATTTTAAAATTTTTATGGCAAACTGATTAAGATTTCTGGGTCTTTAGCATATTTAAAGATTCCAAGCAATGGTTGTGTTTTAAAGCATGTAGAAAACTACACAGTTTCTCTATTTCTTGGAGATGTGAGCACTGGTTTTATGTAATTTTTATTAATTGGGACCTACAACATTAAAATCGAGTCGATTTACTGCTGTTTAAATTTGCTGATCACGATTTCCATATGTAATATAGGTCTATGAAACTGACACATTCCAGAGGTTAGAATATGAGTTAAACCGTATAGAATAAACCAAGCCAGTGTATTAGAATTCTCCAAATCTTAATATACCACATAGTCTGATTTACGGGATATGACCTTTATACAAACCTTAATATACCACGTAGTCTGATTCAAGGGATATGACCTCGACACCTTTACTCTAACTCAAAAATTGTAGCAGTGAAGGTTCTTTAAACGTGCCAACGCCTGCCGCGACCTTCGTTTTCAAGGTCATATCCGAAAAACCACGTCTCTCATTTCCAAATGCGAAGCGTTTTTCTACCTATGATAGACGCGGCTATGGCACGAGCGGGACTTAAAGTCACGATCTCTCAGTTACGAAGCGAACGTTCTACCACTAGACACCACCTCCTCCTTTGATTGAACTTGTCTATTTAAAAACACATTTTAGGATCTTCAAGCCCCTCCTTTATAGGCATAAAAGGTACAAACTTCGGTCGCAACCTCCCCCTTCTGAACATTTTTGTGGATCCGCTCCCGGGATGGATCCTAGAAAATTACGAAGATACGGCTTGTAAATTTATGCTATCAAGTGCTAGATTATAACTGCAGTTCACGGGATAATCAACCTTCTGAGAAAATTGCACAATTATGTAAAGGATATAAGCCAAAAACTGTCCATTCTGGGAGAGAACGAACTTTGTTCGGCCCTTGCAAAGTTTTTTTTCTCTCCCAGAATGGACAGTTTGAGGCTTACATCCTACTTAAAATATTACATCTTTTGTTCCAAGAATGGACAGTATCAGGTAAGCACATTGACAATGATAATGATGACTAAAGCTATTTCTACATGAAATACATTTCTGCATTTTTAAATACACTGACAAAATAACCAGTCTTGGATATTGGACAGTGTCAGGTAATACGTTATCAGCTCACTCTGTAGGAATTGAGCGACACTGCAACGTGTCTTCCTCTGACGGGGAAAGTATTTTCCTTACTCAATCAAAATTTCAGCAGATTAGTAAGTGATGTAAGTACTGACACTGTCCTGAATGACATACTAGATATGGAGGGTGAGAAAGAAATTCCGAAATCAAATATTGATGTGCAAATTAACAAAAGAACCCCAAATGCCCAGCTAGTGAAATCATTCAAGGGAGTAAAAATGATGATAAAGAAAACGTGGAGAAGTGCTGTGAGGAGATTTCAGAATGTCCAAACACTAGAGAATTTAATTTCAACATGGAAATGCATTTTTCAAATTTTGATGGAATATGAATAACAAATGTGAATTGTGGACGTTGAAGCACGGTAACAGTGGATTTATATATTATTTCAGTGGATTTATATATTATTTCAGTTTTCAGTGTTTTTCTGATGGAATAAAAATTTGATGTTAAAGTTTTGTTCTTTGGACAAATGTATTGTGTTTGTTTTCAGTGTCATGGAGTTTACCTGTCACTGTCCAACAAGGTGACAATTACTGTCCGTTACTTTTAAGAATGGACAGATACTGGACATTCTGAAAAATAATGGTCAGCAATTGTCAACTTATTGGACACCTACAGGTAAGATTTGAACTACAAGTGGACTTTCTTCTATATAAAAGCCCATAAAGACAAAAGATTACATTACAGAAATGTTTTAAAGAACATTTACTCAACATTAGAATGAATACACAATGTTATATTCCATCTGCCGCTCACAAATTACTGTTAAAATGATTGAAAACAAACATGGCAGTATTTCTATACACATTGTCAATCATAATGTCGGATTAAAACAAGGACGTTATGAATTAAAGTTTCGGGAACTTGGATGTCCACAATATTTGACAGTTTTCTGGCAGAACATTGATCTTCGTACTCCTCATTTTCCACCATATTAAATCGCAAGACAATTTGTCATACAATCTAGCGTGCAGCAAAAAATCCCCCTTTTCCAAGGAAACTTTGCAGAAACCCTCTATGGAGACTTTATACACCAAGCCCCCGGGCCAACACAGTTAGATTCACGGGATATAACGTTGTCTCCCTTGCGCGTTCGCAAATACATAGTACAAAGTGAGCGGCAGTAAACTCCATCATAGTTTACTGGGCATCACGATGCGACTATTGCGCTCGTTGACATGGACATGGGGGCGTCCATGCTGGCGGCGGATCCACACATTGCCTCTGTGGCGGGGGCGTAAGGATGTGTTGTTGTGTGATTACCCCAAGGCCAAGGAATCTTCGCCTTCTTTTTAATCAAGCCTTCAATGATAGATTTCTGCTCTTCAAGGTTACGTACGGTTTCCAGTAATTCTTGGTGTCGCTTTTCCAGTTCAGTAAGCATCTGAAAAGTAATGAATACACAGAATTTTAACAACGTTACGTAAATTTCCCCAAAAGAGCTTTTTAACATGCACACCTATTAGATACTGTGTGTGTGTGTCCGTTTTCTTATTAACTGAAACTGAAGGCTAACATTTCATAAACTTCAATTTTTGAAATAGGCTAATCACTGCGTATGAATACAATTGACCTATGGTAATTAATGACCGCGTTTGATATATCACTGAAATGATAAAATGAAAATATAATATGTTTTTCAGTTGTTGAAGGAACGATATATTACGCACCTGTGCATTCAATACAAAGGTGGATTAAGAAAATATTCAAAGAGGGGGCCCGGGGGGTAGGGTGCGACCCAAGTAAAATGGCAAAAATTCAATATTTTTCTTTAAAATGTTCAACTAAATGGGGGGATGCAACCCCTGTAACCCTCTAAATGCGACACTGTTCAGTACTGTGCTGTTGTGAAGATAATCGAGGCATATCTCATATAGGTTCAAACACTGAAAGACATTTCACATTTATAGATGTAATGATTGGATAGTACTTTAGTTTTCTGTTAAACATTTAAATGTAACGTGCAAAGACCATGTTATGAGTACAAACACGATATATGAGCCGAATTCCCCCCTTACAATGGGTCTTTCTCTCATAAACAGCAAATTTTCATATCCAATTTCGTTATTTTGTAGTTTTATTTTTCTGCCATGTCGCGGTAGTCAAACTCTAGTGATAATTCCTACCTGGTTCTGAGAGCTGGACTGGGCCCGTCTTCGCTGTCTGTATGCCTGTGCAGATACCTTGTTTCTTTCTCTTCTACGCTGTCGTTTCAGATCTGAAGGCTGAAAATGAGCAACAAATAAAAATAATTAAATGATCTAATGAACGAGGAGAATGATCAAGTTACATCATATGACACATCAGGTTTTTTTTTCTCCTTACCGCCATTTTGTTCGCAGTTGGATCCGCCTCAGCAATGCAGAGCGGTTTCGTATCTATGTCACTATCACTGGAAGAACCCGAGTCGGAGGTTCCGGAAAAATTGAGGTCAGAGCTAAAATTTGAATCTTCGTTGTTTGCATTCAGAGCCTGTGCAGCGCGACTGGCCATCGCTGCGTCAATGACACCGCAGGATTTTTCCTCTGTGAATACCACGGGGGTCAAGCAATCCATTTCTTCACGACAACACCCTCCCACTTGATTCTGACACAAAATTCGAACCATGTTGTAACTTTGTTAATTTCCTCTTTTATACGACTCACAAAATTGTGGAATATAATATCGTAATTTTCTTTAAGTTATGTTGCTGTCAAACTACGTAATTCGGACTTGCTCGTTGTCTACCGGCGATTCTGTCTCTCAGCTGATCAGTGCGTGAATACCGGGAATCACCTTGTTCCGTAACATTTAAACGCATTCAGTGTTGCATCAGAAAGTCGGCGAATAAAAACTACGGCTATCCATCACAGTTAAAATGTAACAGTTATCGTTTACAACCAACCCGCTTTAAACAAATTATACAAATATCTAAGAAAAAATACCTCCATGAAAAATCATTGAGACAGTGAGATTATTTCTTCAATTCGGTAATGGGATTGTTTATCACCTTTCCGTTTCCCGCTAAACTGTCATCTTCTTACATGAAAGCAAAAGTTGTTCACCGTACCCTTTTAAAGGTGAAGGCCGATTTATTTATAACATCCCATGGTATTTTACAACGATGACGAAACTTTTATAGACATTGCGTAGCTATAAATATCCTTTACGAATACGAGGTGATCTCTGATTGGCTGTGTAACACAGAGAATATTCTGGATTGTAGTGGATAAATGATTTCATGTAGAATTTAAGATGGTTTTAAACAAAATTGATGAAATCTACATAATTTTCATGTCCTCGTAGAACTTGCAAACATGACATCCTCTCGAAGATCGATGAAAAAAAATATATATTGAAACAAAAAAAAATCATTCTATATGCAATCGCATTAAATTCCAATGAATTACCTTTTATATTTTGAGAGGCAATAGTTTGCAAAAATAGCAAAAGAGTAACCCTTCTGAATAGTAAAATGTGTGCTCCCTGTCCTCGAGCATAGCAATGACGAGATACGTTTATGGGTATGAGGCAACGACTTCACATATTTCATAAGCCACAGTCGTACGCCTTGGTTAACCTTCGTCGACAGAAACTTCGTTAAGTATACTGACCTAAATATGAACCTGACACAGAGGGGGAAAAAATCAAACAAAATAAAGCCCAGTGCCTGCATTAGTTTTAATAGTCCAAGACTGATTATTGGTGGTGTGAGGTGGGGAATGTAGAGTATGTTGAATATAAATCCGAATATTTTTATTAAAGTGAACTTGTTTGTCTGTCTACGGCGTATTTATAGTCATTGATTAACACTGCAACCCCCCCCCCCCCCCCCCCCCCCCCCCAATTCTGGACGTGTTGCGTACATTGTTCACGGTGGACAAGTAATTAATGAGACCTACCTGGGCGATATTGTGACTTCTGGAAGTCAAAAGTCCATGCATCTTAAACTTCCAATCGTTAATGATTGATGAAGCAACAATTTAGATTTTTGCATCATTAACAAGACGACTTGTCAGTCGTGGTCAAACTAAACAACAACAACAACAACAAAATAACGACAGGGATACGGCAGTGTCGGCTTTGGAGGAGGGTTACAGATTCCTCCTTTGGTTGAGCATTTTAAACAAAACTGGTTTCTTTTTTTCTTTTTGTTGCCATTTCGGGTTTGCAACCCCCTTCTTTGGACGGAAACAGTATCATCTTGGATTGCAACCCCACTTTCTTTCGAAAAAAAATTTTATCCATCCCTTTTCAAAATATATATATATATATATATATATATATATATATATATATATATAAAATACCCACTACTGCAAGATTTTCATGTTGGAGTTATGCCCCTTTTGATATTCGTTCAATGGAATGGACTAATCACACCAATATTCATCATTCTCGTGAGGGGTTGACTCACCGGTCTTTTAATTTTAGACGACATGCCTCAGATCTTGGAATTTCCAAAGTGAATGTCATTATCATGACGTAGTTTGTAATCACCTGCTTCATTTTCACCTGTGTCAAATGGAATATTTATATTCATCACGAATGTATACAACTAATTAAATGTTCAGAATAATGCTAATGATTGCAGAAACCTGCATATTATCCACATAATTATGTATAACATTCTTGTATGGCGATTGGATTGTTGCAATAGAAATCAAAGGTTAGAAGATCAATATTTACTGAAGTGGAACGGAATGTTAATGAGTCATCAATAGAAATGATGTGTGAAATACACAACAAAAGAAATTTGAAAGCGTAAATTAGTTACGTATTTCCTACAAAAGTAGTACAATGTATATCAAAGTTAGAAACACTTAAAAGTAGCCATTATTTCCCCAAAGAAATGGATAGATGAACAAAAATTAGTGTAAAAAAAATAATTCATAATCAAGTTGTATCATATATAACGATTTACGTGATTTGAGCAATGATTAATTAAAAAGAATTTTTCTGTTCAAAACTAAAGACCTTGGACTTTTGAAGGTTAATCAGTTCTACATGTAAGGTCTTCGACTGATACTGATCATTGTGTTCTCTAGTACAAAATAACGGCCTCGTCCGTACATCTGTGCGTTCTCTTGATAAACTTTTACTGATTTCATTATTTTGTCCTTGAAGATTATTATACTATACATGTGGAAAACCTTTTCTTCCTCATATACGATTTACAAGGTTTTAGGTGAATAGATTGAATTGATTGATTTGTTGATTAATACTTTCATAACTACACTAAGATGTCGTATTAATCAACATCTTTGTGCGAGACAAATTACCGGCAGCACGCTAGATAATGAAACCCGGATATTTTGGACTAGATTATGAAACCCGAATGTTTAGTGTTAGATAATAGATTGATTGATAACATATTGTTTAACGTCCAGCTCGAGAATTTTTCACTCATATGGAGACGTCACCATTGCCGGTGAAGGGCAGCAAAATTTAGGCCTATGCTCGGCGCTCAGGGCCTTTGAGCAGGGAGGGGTCTTTATCGTGCCACACCTACTGTGACACGGGGCCTCGGTTTTTGCGGTCTCATCCAAAGGACCGCCCCATTTAGTCGCCTCTTACGACAAGCAAGGGGTACTGAAGACCTATTCTAACACGGGTCCTCAGTCACGAGATGCTAAATAATGGAACCCGAGTGTTTGGCCCTTTCTATTAAAGTTAATGTTGTTCCATCAGTAAAGGACTAGAAGGTTCCTATATAAAATATTATATATATATATATATATAGATAGATAGATAGAGAGAGAGAGAGAGAGAGAGAGAGATCTAACTCATGTGATAAACTAGAATGAAGTGTTTGATTGAATCAAAACAAGAGAGGATATATAAACTGAAGACAGTCACGTTGTACGACAGTGCAGACGAAGCAAGTGTAAAGCTAATTGGAAACAACGGAGCATTCTAAAATCAGCAATCTTAAAATTCACTAAAAAGTAATCTTTAATTTTCTTCATACAGGAAATCTTTACCCCTTTCTTCTGAGTCCTGAGGCATTAATTCACTTAGAGGATTAGAAAGATTAAATTTGTTAAATTTGTTTTGGTAGTAGTGTAAGATGCACTGTCGTACACTGAATAGTTCAAGATCTATTGACCGATGTGAAAAGTCTGTTTGTAAAGCACAATGTGAAGATGTGTTTGTAAAATATTACTGACCCAAACTTTGTCTAGAACTCTTGTGATATATCCAATGTTTACCCTGTAACGATGGTATGCATCTATGTCTTATAATGGTACACCTACATACCAAATGGCACGAGCCTTCACGTGTCAGATGATAAGCTATAACACACACTTCCATATCTAACCAGAGGCACAATTTCGTCTTGAGATTAAACAAGTTACCAATGAACTTTAGTCTTAAAAAGTTATGAAAATGAAAATGAAAAATTAGTAAGATGACTTTAAGATGAAGGTCAAGTTGAGATGATGTGTAACATAATGTCCGCGTACTATAAATGTAAGCTCTATTCCAAAGAAGAAGTTCTGATGGGAACAAAAGAATGCAATCAAAAGATCTAGCAGCCTTAGTCCCCTAACTATCAACAGACAAAGGTAGAGGTGCTACAGGCAGATCACAACGCTACAGTTCCTCTAGTGACCCAAAATCCACATCCATTGTGAAACATCCAATACCCACATCTGATTTTTTTGTTTGTTTGTTGTTTTCCGCCACACTCAACAATTTTTCAGTTATCTGGTGGCGTCCAGTTTTTTTTTGTAGGTGGAGGAGAGAATCCAAATACAAGAGACCACCGACCTCCCGAAAGTAAACTGGCAAAATCTTAAAGTGATGTACTCAACATCTACATCCATAGTGATACTAGTACACCCAATATCCACATCTTATAGTGATGATTGATTGTTTGTTGTTTTCCGCCACACTCAACAATTTTTCAGTTATCTGATGGCGTCCAGTTTTTATTGGTGGAAGAGAGAACCCAGATACAATGTACCCGGGAAGAGACCACCGACCTTCCGAAAGTAAACTGGCAAACTTTCTCACATATATCGGCGCGAGCGAGAATCGAACCCGCGCCGACTGGAGGCGAGAGGCCTTGTGATTTTGAGCGCGATGCTCTTGCTTGTCATAAGTGGCGACTAAATGGGGTGATGAGACTACAAAAACCGAGGTCTCGTCTCACAGCAAGTGTGGCACGATAAAGATCCCTCCCTGCTCAAAGGCCCTGAGCGCCGAGCATAGGCCTAAGTTTTGCAGCCCTTCACCGGCAATGGTGATGTCTCCATATAAGTGAAAAATTCTCGAGCGGGACGTAAAACAATATACAATCAATCAACCGTAAACGGAAGGTCGTGAGTTCGAGCCCCGCTCGTACTATGGCCACGTCAATTCTAAGACTTAAACATAGTAAGTGATTGCTCCTTCACCAAACGCTCGGCATTTAAAAGTGAGAATCAAGGGTCTTTCGGATATCACATTAAACAGGAGTTGGCACGTTAAAGAACCCTCAATGCTACGGCCCTGAGCGCTAAGCATAGGCTTAAATTTGTGGTACTTCACCTACAACTGGGACGTCTGAATATGAGGGAAAATGTTTCAACGAGGCGTAAAACAAACAAACAATCAGTCAATCATTCAATCTATGGGATTTATGAGATTTTTCACAGTTGGGTTATCTTTAAATGTCAATGAGGTGAATTGACCGGAAATAAAATTACTGGCTAAAATGTAAGAAAACGAGGATAACTACAATGGAAACAGTTGCATCAAACTTTTAAAATAACAATCTCATTATAATTAAATGCATATTTATTCAAATTGAAGTTAATTAACCCCACAGATTTTTACATTCTGTTCAAAAGAAATAATTTAAAAAAAAAGACTTCCTTGATTCATCAATGTTTTAATGTAAAGAATTCATGCAGTGAAATAACACGTTCTGGTAGATGTCGCTATAGATATGAGAAATTTGGTGGTATACCTAACAGTCAATTTACGTAGACTAATTCACAATGGAATATTTTGAGTACAGATTCGAAATTTCCGGACCCTGGCGGAGGAAATGGACGTCTCGATAATGAAAGCGTTCACCATGTTTATTGTACTTTTTGCTCAAAGATTCCTTACTTTTAACTGAAAATTAACTTGTCATTAACTCATATTTATAGTGTCACCTATACGTTAACTGTCCGTAAAGTAACTAGCTATGATACGCCAATGTAACGTGGATGAGAATAATCTATTAATAACGCTGCTGACGTTTTCACTTAAATAAGCCAAGTTAACGACTTCTTTGTGCGTGAAATTGTATTTTATAACTGTGATCTAGTTTTGTGAACTAGATTCTAGTGAACTAGATATTGGGTGTACCATGATGGATGTGGATATTAGGTGTACTAGTATCACAATATTGGGTACGTCACTATAAGAGGAGCCTCCGTGGCCGAGTGGTTAGAGTATCGCGCTCAAAATCACAAGACCTCTCACCTCTAACCAGCGCGGGTTCGACTCTCGCTCGCGCCGATATATGTGAGATAGTTTGCCAGTTTACTTTCGAAAGGTCGGTGGGCACTTCCCGGGTACATTGTACCTGGGTTCTGTCTTCCACCAATAAAAACTGGAAGCCACCATATAATTGAAAAATTGTTGAATGTGGTGAAAACCAAAAAACATACAATCATCAATCAATTTAAATCCTGACCTACGTGTATTTATTGTACCCAAGACTGCGGCAGTGTTATGTTTTGTTTTTATTAAATTGTATCAAGGCCAACCTCAGGTTCATTTTGAAGTTCATATCCGGAAAAACTCATCACTTCTAATGTTGGATTCTTACCGAAGGAACAGCCATTTCCTATGTTAAATGCCGTAGGTTTGACGCGGCGCCGGGATGGAGAATCGAACCCAGGACCGAAGCGAGCGCCATAACCACTACGCCACGCTACCGTTATACATAACATAAACGTAAACGTGATTGTGGGTTGGTTATTTGTTTGTTTTACGTCAGAATTTTTCACTCATACTGAGATATCATCAGCTGTAGGTGACGTACCACAATTTTAGAGGGTTCATGGCACGAACTGAGCTCGAACTCATGACCTCCCGGTTAATAAAATGTCAAAGTTTCTATTTCTATATTACCTCGAAAAAACAATAAGATTTGAAATATTATGATGAAAAATAAAGTTTCTTGATCATCGAAATTACTCTTACACAAATTAACTTTAAAGACGCCAATTTGTCAAATATACACTTATTTAAATTCTCTCTGATAAAGAACGTTACATTTGTTTGTTTTTGGCCCCTTCGAGATTTCTTCACTAATATTCAGATGTCACCAGCTGTTTGCGAAGTAGGTCACAAATTTAGATCTATGTTTTGTATTTACGGCCGTAGCAGTGCGGGTTCTTTAATGTGCCAATGCTTGTCGCGACATGGGACACCCCCCCCCCCCCCCCAGTTTTTAAGGTCATATCCGAAAGACCCATGACTCGCTTCTAAATCCTGAGCGTTTGGTGAAGGAGCGGTCACTTCCTATGTTTACGCCTCAGGTTTGACATGACCCCAATGGCACAAGCGGGGCTCGAACTCACGACCTCCTAGTTACGAAGCGAATGCTCTATTGTAGTTAATCACCTCACAAAGCCATCAAACTAGACAGTGATTCCTTATTGCACCCGCACTTTCTAAAGAAAGTTGTTACCCTGTTCTGTCCGTTCGTCTGTCACACTTTCTTCTTTCTTAAATTCTTCTTTTATTTTAAGCAGTAACCATTTAATCTTTTGGAATATGACAGGTGGTGTCGTGTAGATGTTCAGTAGGGTTTCGAAATTTTCAATTTTGTACCTGGTCAAAATGGGGATCAAATTATAATTTTTTTCCCCACTAAATATTTTTTAAAAATTAAAAACAAGCAAAAAACAAAAACAAAAAAAAACAACAACAAAAAAACAAAAACAAAAAAAAAAAACACAAAAAAAACCCAACAACAACAACAACAAACAAAAACAAAAAAAAAACCAACTGATTCCCAGAACTCCTCATTCGTTTTACGCAATAGCCATTGTCAAATCATGATTGGTGGTAGTGTTCTGTAGATGAGATATAAAGTTTTGGAATTTTCATTTTCAACCTGGAGGCCAAATGGGGCTAGAAAACGATGTTTGACAAACCGAGTTCCCAGAATTCCTCTCACATTTTATATAGTACTCAAGTAATCTTTTGGGAGATGACTGGTGTTGTCATTTAGATGTGCAATAAGTTGTTGGAATTTTGTTTTTCACCTCGAGAGGCTAATGGAGTGAAGAAATAAAAAAAAAACGAACAAAAATTTGATTTGATTTGATTGTTTGTTTTACGTCCCGTCGAGAATTTTTCACTCATATTGGGCCTCCGTGGCCGAGTGGTTAGAGCATCGGGCTCAAAATCACAAAGCCTCTCACCTCTGTCGGCGCGTGTTCGAATCTCGGCCGCGGCGTTATGTGAGCAAGTTTGCCAGTTTACTTGCGGAAGGCCGGTGGTCTCTTCCCAGGTACATTGTATCTGGGTTCTCTCCCCCACCTACAAAAACTGGACGCCACCAGATAACTGAAAAATTGTTGAGTGTGGCGGAAAGCAATAAATAATCAATCAATCAATTCACTCATATTGAGACGTCACCAGCTGTAGGTGAAGTAACACAAATTTAGACCTATGCTTAGCGCTCAGGGCCGTAGCAGTGAGGGTTCATTAACGTGCCAACGCCTACCGTGACACGGGACCTCCGTTTTTAAGGTCATATCCGAAAGACCCGGGATTCTCACTTCTAAATGCCGAGCGTTTGGCGAAGGAGCAATCACTACCTATTTTTTGTCTTAGGTTTGACGCGGCCATGACACGAGCGGGACTCGAACTCACGACCTCCCGGTTGCGAAGCGAACGCTCTCACCACTGAGCTACCACGACCGGTCGAACAAAAATTAAACCTGGTGCTCAGTGCAATGTGTCATGTGCAGCAGGAATATTTTAGATTACGGGTTGGAATCTCAACCATTTTAAAGATATTTAAGGAAACAAAAAATGGTGGGGGTTGGAATTACCCCGGGCACTTGCCCATCAGAATACTCTTGACATATGCAGCAAGAATGTATATGTTAGAGGCCGTGTTATAGGGTAACTATTGTGTCTTCTTTGCTAGCTACGTAAGTACAGTGGAGAGTATATACTGCCTTGTGACGGAATCTTCTTGATTGATTGATTAAATATTGTTTAACGTCCCGCTCGAGAATCTCTCACTCATATGGAGACGTCACAATTGCAGGGAAGGGCTGCATGATTTAGGCCTATGCTCGACGTTTATGGAGGGATCTTCATCGTGCCACACCTGTTGTGACACGTGGCCTCGGTTTTTGCGGTCTCTTCCGAAGGCTGTCCCATTTAGTCGCCTCTTACAACAATCAAGGAATACTGAGGATCTCCACGGGGCGACGGCATCTTTTATTTATAAATGAAATAAATATAGACATATAAAGTCGACAAAGATATGCTGCCTTATAGAAACTGAAATACACGTTATTCTGCAATCGATGTCACTGACGTCCTGACATATTCCTGATTGTGAAGCAAGTGAAATTAACAAATTGAAGTTTTGTCATAGAAAACAGTTGGAAATGTAAATATTTAATTTACAACGATGAAAATCAGTACTGTAAATGTAACTTTTCGCCTCATTTGTTTGTTTAATGTTCCGTCGAGAATTTTGCACTCATTTTGAGACGTCACCAGCTGCAGGTGAAGTACCACAAATTCAGACCTATTCTTAGCACTCAAGGCCGTAGCAGTGAGGGTTCTTTAATGTGCCAACGCCTACCATGACACAAGACCTCCGTTTTTATGCCCATATTCGAAAGACCCGTGATTCTCACTTCTAAATGCCGAGCTTTGACGCGACCATGGCACGAGCAGGGCTTGAACTCACGACCTCCCGGTTACCTCTGAGCTACCGTGACCGGTTCTATAACTTCGTACTCTATACAATTCAAAATTAATAAGCCTGTATGTAATCAGATGCAGAACTACAAGTATGTTCTCTTTGTTGTGTGAAGTGGACTTGATGTAGCTAGCTTTCTGAAACATTTGCTACTTTCGGTTTATGCTACACATACTTCCGTACATCTGCATTATTTAGATTAGTAAAAGTTTATCCATAAATATAAACGAACACAAAATGCAGAATATGGTATAGTGTTGTACATTTTCACAGTAAATTTATCTCGCCCCAAGGAAATCAAATACACCATGTTTATGTTTTAATTCACTGTTTACAGTATTAACAGCAGTTATAGTTGTCGAAACCAAAATGCTATTGCAGTGGCTTAAGAATTTGACGAACACAAATCTTCAAACATCAAATGGCAAAAGCAAGAAACGAGAATATCAGTAAAACTAATGAATCCCCCCCCCCCCCCCCAAACTGCGTCTAACCAATGAACTACTTCATATGATGAATAACTCGCACAAAAATCAACAATTGCTGAAATACTGTTGAAATGGGTTTGGGGGGTTTTTTCCAATAAAGGTGTATATTGAGTGACGTTGACCTTTACCAAATGACCTTGAGTTACCGTGGTTAGAAAGTCATTTGCCTATTACTTATTTGTGTGATTTGTAATCAATATCTGTTCAAAAACTGTTGAAATACGGAACTATTTCCTTATACCTATGTATACGGCACTAGCCGGTGGATCAGACAGTGGAGATTTGTTTTCTGTTTGACAGTGAAACGTGTATGCTGACAAATGCCTAAACATGATGTCTCCATATTTGAAATTTTATTAAGCTATCTGTTCAAATTAAGACCTATCTTCAAATTATTGAACGTATCCCTAATCGAATGAAAGACAGGTTAAATTCAATAAATAAATATAGATTGATTCAATTCAATTCGAAATAGGGTACTTATTGAACTAGACACTCAAATAATAGCATTTTGACTCATTTTTCTTTAAGTAGTGGTTAAGAGATAGGCTAATAATTTGAAGATAGCGTCAAATATTCGAGAATATTGAGTTTAGAAATACCTCCCAACTGGCAAAGACAATATGACCAAGATTGAGTGGGGGAGAAGGGGGCATGTTTTGTATTCATAATTCATTGTATATTATGCACACAGTAACTGAAATGTAGATTTGTGGTCAAAAGCATGACAAAAACTGTGAATGTTACAGGGATTGAAAATTGAAAAGATATGATACAAGTAATAATTAGACCTGTACAATTTAACGAAAAAATGAAATGATTTGGTAAGGAGGTTTTCAGAATATTTAAGGGATGGCGAACTTAGAGGGGGCTCGGAGGCCCTCCTTTTTATGCCACAAATTTTCAAAAACTCCAGATTTGACACTCAAAATTACTAAGTATTTTGACTGATACTTGACCTTTCACATACCTGCCCCCCCCCCCCCTATTTGCCCGGAAATCCTGAATCCGCTACTGGTGTGGATAGCATATACTAGTATAGATCTTTTGTCCCCTCCACCCCATCCAAATAAAAATAGACCTACTCCCAACCATGTAAAATAAAAACAGACCTACTCCCAACCATGTAAAATAAAAATAGACCTACTCCCAACCATGTAAAATAAAAATAGACCTACCAAACAGGACTATTTAGAAATGTTTGAATAAAAATATACGTACACTACCTGTAGACATAATTTTACATGTGATTCACAATCCAAGACACGTCTCGATCCTCAGAAGTGTCTGACATGTTAAACCATGGAGGTTTGCAAGATGTTCATTTTGATTAATATGTTGAACTAATGTACTAAAGATACAGTGGGATAGAATATATAAATATTATCAGATACCCATGTGAAATCCCCATGTATTTATTCTGGTTGTTAGTCTATTTTTTTTCATATTTATTTATTTTGATTAAACAAGGCTATTTGGATATGACTGAATAAAAGAATATATAGAAAGCTTTAAAAACCAACAACACTCAACATGCAAGTGTCGGATCTGAATGTAGATTCGAGGTCAAATGAATAAGGATATGTAACGAATAAAATTGACCAACGACACGAACAATATGAAATTGTCAAATTTTCGGGGCGAAAACTGTATTAAAAATAAAAGACAGCTCTCGCCCGATTTGCCGGCATTGAAGGACAATAAATCGAGTCCGTTATTATATTGTAGTATAGAAAAGTTCTTAGTGACCTAGACCTTTCCAAAACGACCTTGGTTTAAAAGTCTCTGTCTCAAGGAATATTTGTGATCAATTATGATCAATTTCTGATGAACGGTTTAGGAGGTATGAGCTCGAACGAATGGACAGACACCGGCGACTAGATGCTCCCCCTGAACATTTTCGGCGAGCATAATAATGAATACGATTTCACTCATCAAATGTTGTTCATGAGAGGAAAATAGTCAGTTACAATGTAGCCAGGATGACGCATTAGATTTAACAACAAAATGGTTCATTTGATTTTCAGCCGAGACTGTACATAGAATCTAAATAATAGAGAATTATAAGTTCATGGACAAATTACCATTGTGATTCTTAATGAGGAAATACTGGAGGTCTTGCATAAATTTTGGATTTCATATTCTGTCGACTTTTTGGCAAGCTAATTGTAATGTCCAAACTGACAAAAACGATTTAATACTTCGTATAAATGATTGCATATTGAATTATTAAGTCGTACTCAGATTATTCTATTGACGATTATAGAATGTATTTCCAATGTTGAATGTATTTTGGACCCTATTGTTATGTCACATATTTTCAGGTGAGGAAGAGAGCTGTTGAACAACTTTAATTGGCAACCTGTGGATGTTTGCACATTAATTTTTCAAAATGGATATCCCTTACTAAACATGTGGCCCAATTCGAACCTGGGACAATGATTTGAACGCAGTTTGGTAGATGTCACCCTACTCATTATTTACAGTGTAATACCTCTGTACATTTAACATCGCCATGGGCCTAAAACCACGACTCCTCTCTCATTAAAACTACATTTACACCGACAGTTTAAGTGCGTATATGATGACGACGAAGTACAAAATTTTCTAGCATTTCACTATTACATTAACTTCTAAAGAATCTCCATTATCAGAGAGTACGGAAGATCCAGTCAAAATTATTCTCACAAATGACGTCTCTCCAAGATCGAAAGATTATCGAGTGGATCTTAAAACTTCTAGCAGCCAAGGTGAACCCAACAAGACCGGTTACGGTAGTATAATGTTTTGCGACCGCGAGGTTCCTGGTCGATTCTCCATCCCAACGCCGAGTCGATCCCTATCGATAGCGAGTCTTCCTTCGCCAAGCATTAGAAGTGAAACTGTCGAGTCTTTCGGATATGACCTTGAAAACAGAGGTTTTGTGTCACGGAGGGCTTTGGCACTTTAGAGAAACTGGAAATTAGCGTCATGTACAAGTCAAAATTAGCAAGCACTTCACCCAAAACTGGTTATATTTCTACAGGAGAAAAAAAAATCTCGAAAGGGACGGGAAAAACCCTGCAAGAAGGCCACTAATCAACCAGTCTAATCAGGTGTCGTTGGAACATTTTCCAGTTTAATGATGTCCAAGGACATAAGAGGTTATCTATCGTTTCACTCATTTTTGAGTAAAGCACGTATGTGATTTTTGTTTTGCATACACCGTATACCTCCTGTGGGTGAACTGCAAATACCTGTAAAGTTGATACGATCTTAGACAATATGCTTCCTCGTATTTTACATAATAACAAAGTACATTAACCACGAACAATTCAATAATTTAATTACTATAACAACAGCAAACAAAATATACACATATAATCTTTCTAAACGTTGTCTTAAATACGACAAATACCTTCAGAAAACGGAACTGTTGTATACGGAGGATATATAAACATCAAGTTATATTTATTTTATTGTATTAGCAGTCACTTTGGTGTCGAAATTTTGTTGTTGTGAAATTCTGATTTTCTGTTTAATGACAGAAAAAAATAAGGTTTGAAATTTTTTTTTTCTATTAGTATTTGTGCGTTAGAAAACCTATTCAGAGGCTCTGAATGAAGCAAAATTATTGTCTTCCCGTACAAAAATTAATTTCCTTATACTGCTACATATTCAATAGATTTGAAGTCTTTATTTTGATAAAATTTTTAATTTAGTTGCAATTTTACTAATGATTTTGCTTAAAGTTACATACAAATCTATCGTAATAGCACATTTTTAAAACACCCCCCCTTAGATTTAGAGCTAATATTCCGGCATATAATCAGTTACCTGAGTATGTTGGACCCCAAACATTTTTATCCTCCTTTATCAAAATACATGTATAGAAGATTTATTTTACAAAGTATGTATTGAACAAATACATAGTTTAGTAATCGTAAAAATTCGCTGCCATTTATACCAAGAGCCATTTGATTGAAAATAAAATTCTTATATAAAGATTGGCAAGTACACCACTGAACGCGGTCTCGTCGTTAGCTTTTGCTCTGGAAATTCTCAGAACAAAACGTCAGCATCTCTAATTAATAAACTAAATAACTACATCAGATCTTTATGATGAACAAAATTAGGTTTTTTATAGTCTTTCCGCCAATTCATCAGCGGAAAACAATCGTATCACATAGGGATTGTTGACCTTCCTAAGGCATAAAACTTGTATAGAGTTCTGGCTTCTCACAGAATCAAACAAAACCTAATGCTCTCCACGTCCCTCAGTCAGATACCAATGGAGAGAAAAGTTGCACATATTGTACTGTGGTCACATGACACTACATGACAACACTCCCTGTCACATAGTTGCATTTTCCTCAACAGGAATTTCTCCGCACATTGAAACGCATGCTTGTTTTTGACAACAAGTTCTCAGGAGACGACATAGTTCTCAGGAGACGACATATTCATTTGCTACATCAGACAGCGTGAGATTTGAACGTCATGATGTCATTCTAGCCATCTTGGGGCAGACCTGGCTGTGAATTTTAAGAATGTCTAACAGGTGCTCTCTTTCTTCGCGCAGTTTTTGAACCTGTTCCTGTAGTTTTTCCTGTTTTTCCTCTAATCTTAAGGTCTCCTACAAAAGAAAGTGATCATGTTGTACACACAACAACAGTTGAGTGATATTGAAATATACGAACAGTTACACAAAGTGCTACGTTGTTTGTCATAGAATCAACTTGTACTTTTTAAAATCAATATCTACGTTGGAAGATACACACCTCTTCTAGCGTATCACCCAGTTTTCTCTTCCTACTTCGACATTTTTGAGCAGCTAATTTGTTTTTCTCTCGTTTGATCCGTCTTCGTTCTTCCTCCTCTGGGGTTAACTGCAAGAATTTTAACACCTTGTAGTTTTCGGATATATTTACTATATCGAACAAGTGTAAACAACACATGTAACCAACCAGTGCTATTGATTATTAATGAAGTCTGAACTTACTCTTTCAGGAGACGGTTCTTTGAACTCTACTCGGATTTCCTCCTTCCCCTCGGCAATCCTTCTTGTTCTTATTTTATGTTTGATTTCTTCCTTCAGCAATGGACTGAGATCAATGTCCACATCTGTCTGCGAAACCTCCTCCGCAAAGAAATTTTGAGAAGGGTCAATGTCATCGAATGGGAAATGAGTTGGAACGTTTTGCTCTAAATGCTGGAATCCTTCAGAACTGCATTCGTAACTTGAGGTAGGTGTTTGACTGCTCTCTATAATCACTTCTACTATAGGGTCTACAAACAAGTTAAAGAATTAAAATCAATATTTCCTTAGTATACCCTACAACTGTGCCTCTAAAGAACACATTGTGGCTATACCATGTACCCTTAGTGCTTTAAAATCAGTGTACCTTCTATCACTGGGACAGATGTGACCTGCTCGGTAATATCCATCACTGATTTTAGGTTGTCATTCAGCTGAAAATCTTTCTCGCTGCAGAGGGCGTTGTCTAGGACGGCATCCTGCTGTATATCCGTCTGACTGAAGGGCAGTACTACATCGTCCATAATGACACGAGGGTTAGTAAATGACTGGTTTTCCTCAGAGAGAAACTGTCCGATATCTACCCCACTCTCCAGAAACAAGTCCAGAATATCAACTTTGTCCTGTTTCACCATGTCTTCTACAAAGAATTGGGTTTTTTTAAAGTCATATTTCTAACACAGTATTGCATATCAAGGTACAAGGTGCACACGTTCTCACCCATTTGTTTCAATTTTTTTTTAAAGCACGGCGTGCTTGTGATATTTTCAATCAAAATATTTTAAACCATTCTAAAAAAAAAAATTTCTCCTGCAGTCTGCACAGTGAAACACTTGCTTTGATAATATGGAGGACGTCATAACCGTAAGAACGCGCTTTACTAGTTTACATATAATAATTGTTGACATGTGATGGATTCTTTGTTTACAAATATTGCTTATTTGTTTACATAAATATCTAAGCTGTGCAGTGAATACTTTTACATTTATGTTTGAAAAAAAAAAAATCAATCTTACCCCTTTCATTTACAAATATTCCAACTACGCACAGATGAAAATATCCCGTGTAGGCAATGTCATGCGAACATTTCCCTAAGATTGTGAAATACTTTGTTTTTTTGCTAACGTATGCTCTACGTCCGGTACTCAGCCATGGAAATAACATCAACACATTCGGCGTGCTTTAAATACTAGCTCGTGTTTATATCTATTTATAGACAGTCATATGACAGTGATACGTCACAAACTCTCTAATTAGAATATGTATATAAACTACCGGCGAACAGCGCGGCACTTCAGGGGTGGGGGGTCTGTTACGAATATCTTAGTTGTGAATAACTCGCAAAATTTCAAGAGTATGACTTCATAAATATTGACCTTGATGTTTCCATACTTGGACTGAAATCAGAAATCGATAGACGAAAGAACGAAATCCACGTGTGTTTTGTGTACAGTGCATCGCGCCACGCTGGAACGAGTGACTCAGAATCACGAGAAAAGACTTACTCACGATTTGGGATGATATTACATGTATACATGCCGGCCGGCCAGTGCATGTGGCCAATAACGAGGACGCCGGTCTACTTTCAATGTTGTTTGCAAAAAAAAAAAAAAATTAAAAAAAAATAAAAAAAAATAGAAAATCAATTAATTAAAATAATAATAATGAATATATATATATATATATATATATATATATATATATAATATTAAAAAATAAATTTCTGTTATAAAAAATTATAAAATTAATAATATTAAAAAATGAGTTTCTGTTATTTTAATTAAAACCAATTTTATCTGATTTTGGAAATCGATTTACTTGTACTCCCAAATAAAAATTAGTATAGACTTCCAAAAGAAGATCAGAAGATCGTTAAATGGAATGAGAGACTCACGAATGCATTCTTATTGTCCTATTTTCTCATAACGCGGTATTTCATATTTCGATATATATTTGATATTTATTATTGAAGATTGAAAAGGGAAATGATTCAGTTTTCTTTGTAATGTATCTCTGTGTATGAAGCATGTAAATATCATATATACGCAAGCTTTTAAATGGAGATCGTTAATGAATGAAATATATAAAGTCGATCCTTTGAAGTGTACAATCCCGTAAAGCATGAATGACCTCACCGAGAATCCAATCAGAATCGAGATTGTGGCAGCTATAGCGTTTACATTGATAAGAATAGATTTCTGGTTTTTCCAGCTATTTGACATAGATTTGCATTCAAAATAAGAGGTTCCCAAGGGTATATTCGACACGTGTTTAATGCTTAAAGATGATTCAGCATTACCTGACTTTTAGTATCACCGGTGCAAAACTGGTCCAGATAAATGTTTTTGTTTTTGATGGTAAACATGTAAACGTGTGTTAATATTTTTCATGAGTCGATCTAGGTCAATTAACTCGTAAAGAGAAAGTAACCAACACAGAATAAGGATTTTATATCAGAAATGTGTTTTATGGTATTTCACAACATTTTGTTATGTGTTACGTGACTCAGATTACGTCAGATACCTGGGAGTCTACTGTTCAGTATTTAATTGACTTCACCAAAATTAAAATATTTTGAAACTAGTAATAGTACATGCATCTCATGTTTATTTTTATATGTAATATTTATATAATGTATTATTTAATAAGGTATTGACATTATCGACATACAGACACACCTGTCTGTTACAGTTGTGAAATTAAAAAAAATGCAATATATGTATCTTCCTTACATATTTAAGATCACAGGCGAAGTTTCCCAAGAATAGATTTAAATTTTATATTGTGGTAATATTATGATACTTTGTATGTCGGCCTTGGTTAGTTCAGTGGTTAGGCCACCTTATTAGAAATGCAAGGATCTAGGATTCGATCTGTGGTTGACACTCCTCCTCCCCCCCCCCCCCCCCCCCCCAAAAAAAAACAACAACAAAAACCAAAACTCTTCTTTGCTACAGACACAAAGAATCAGGGGTGAGGGTTGTCCCTTTTTTTGACAATGACCACTATATGTAGATATATTGGGTGTCTGCCTCTCCTCCCCCCCCCCCCCTCCCCCACCAACTTCTTTTATTGAATGAGATAAAAGCTTGAAAATTCTGAATAAAATCTATTTAGCGAAGCATGGAATTGGTAGTAAAATGTTTTCTTCTGTACACATACAACCGTCGGTAATACTTGATATTTCTACTTGCCACAAATAGAAACTATCAAAATAGGATAACTCAGGTGACCAATGGTCTGTGTGAGTCGTCCGTTGTGCGTTTCAGATCTCTTAACAACCTATCTCCAGTTTACATAAAGGACATCCTTAAAATTTACCATCCCGCACGATCATTAAGATCTGAATCTCTGCATCTTCTCCAGGTACCTCGGACACGTACAAAAACATGTGGGGATCGACGCTTGAATAAGGCCGCATCGAGTTTGTGGAACTCTTTGCCTATTAAACTCAGACAGTGTACTTCACTGTCAAGTTTTAAAGTTGATCTCAAAATGTATCTTTTTAGATTAGCTTTTAATTTGTGGTTGTTTTACTCAAATGAATTACTTTACTAAAAACAAACAAACAAACCTGTAGTTTAGAATTATGATTATATCCTTTATATGTATTTAATTATTCCTAAGGGTTGTTTTAAATTGTTTTATATCTTATTATGCATGGTAATTATTTCATTAGATAAGGCGCTGAATTTTATTCTATTCACATGTATAACGTATGTTCACATATATTTTATTATATTATCTGTAAAGCGCTTTAGAAGACGCAGGTCAATAGAGCGCTATATAAATCTTCTGGATTACAATTACAACAACTGAACATTTTTAATTTCTACATCGCCAATTCTGTTCAAATTTGGTATGGAACATCTTTTAGACAAAGCGGACAATAAATTGTAAATTTCAGGACTCCTGCCCCCTTCCTTCCCAAGGGTCCTTGGGGCTTGGCCAAAACTGCCAAAAAGTTACCAATTTTCAAAATCTTCTCATTTGTAAGAAAAATAAATGCATAGTAATGCAGCCCAGGAAGGCTTGTACCAAAATTGTAAATTTCACGATCCCTGGGGAAGAGGTTCTGTTCCAAGGGCGGGTCGAAACTTGGTATATGATATTTGTTGATAAAACATTTAAAAACATCTTTGATGCTATTGATACCAAACGACACTAAGTGGATATTGGGAGAGAGCAGGCAACCTTTTACCAAACTTATAAATTTCTTCATCCCGGGGGTAAGGTATTGGTATGACGGTGGGGCCAGTATGGTCAATGATTAAATGAGTTTACAATTGAACATTTTTAAATTTATAACTTCTTCTTAATCACTACCATTCCAATTCCTCAGAAATTTTGTATGAAGCATCTTTGGGGGGAAAGCGGACAGAAATTGTAAATTTCAGGAATCTGGAGCCGTAAAACTGCCAAAAAGTGACCAATTTTCAAAAATCTTTTTCTATAAAACTGCACATTTGTAAATAAATGCATAGTAATGTAGAGCAGGAAGGCCTCTACCAAAATTGTACATTTCATGATCCCCAGGATAGATGTTGTGACACCAGGGCGGGGCCAATTTGGTATATATTTTTCAAGTGTAAAACATTTAGAAACATCTTCTTTGATATTATTGATTCAAAATTGAAACTAAATGGCTATTTTGAATGAATAGGTAGTTCTTTACCGAAATTGTAAATTTCGTGATCCCCGGGTTAGGAGTTTTGGTTTGAAAGTGGGGCCAAAATGATCAGTGACTAAATGTGTTACCATATGTTAGGAACAGGTCCTTAGGAGGAGTAAGCATCCCCTGTTGACCGGTCACACCCAATGATAATTCAAGTTGAAATATAGTTCCTACAAGAATTATGTCGAAGAGATTTGCTTCGATGCTTTTCTCTTTATGACTCTGGCACCGTGGGGATCCGGGTTAGAATAGGCCCTCAGTACCCTTGTTTGTCGTAAGTGGCTACTAAATGGGGCGGTCCTTTCGACGAGACCGCGAAAACCGAGGCCCTGTGGCACGATAAAAAATTGTTACACACATGAAAATTAATCGGAGACTCTGAACTCACGGATACCCTGGAAACACCAAGAGGATGAGATCCAGACCGCGATATTTTACTTCCTCGCTTGATGACAAAAGTATGTGTAAAGAAATTCTCAGTTTGCTTTGTTTGGTCATTGCAGGCAAATTGTAATGTATGCGAGATCAGAACTCAAACTGCAGACAAGGAATGTATTCACAGAAAACGAAGAATTTGTCCTTGAGTATGATACGTACATAAATGCATCTAGGACACCATGTCAAATCACATACACCTGCAGATTTCACCCAGACGGGAATTCAGAGAAACATCCAACTATTTAAAGGTACAACTATCTCATTCATAGTACAACTATCTCATTCACAGCATATCTACCTCATCTATCCCATTCACAGTACAAATATCTCATTCACAGCATATCTATCTCATTCACAGCATATCTATCTCATTTACAGTACAACCCTCTCATTTACAGTACAACCCTCTCATTCACAGCATATCTATCTCATTCACAGTACAACGATTTCATTCACAGCATGTTAATCTCATTTACAGTACAACTATTTCATTCACAGCATATCTATCTCATTTACAGTACAACGATTTCATTCACAGCATGTTAATCTCATTTACAGTACAACTATTTCATTCACAATACACCTCCGTTTTCACTTGCAGAAATACAGTTTATGGGAGAACGTGA
Source organism: Ostrea denselamellosa (assembly GCA_024699665.1). Lineage (NCBI taxonomy): Eukaryota > Metazoa > Mollusca > Bivalvia > Ostreida > Ostreidae > Ostrea > Ostrea denselamellosa. The sequence continues at coordinate 1,794,381 of JAMZEH010000022.1, forward strand.
TATACCTAAGTCTGTTTCCAATATCAGTTTGTTTTATTTCGTCAGATTCAGAGAGACTAAAGTGTAATGTGAAAGATAGATGTCTACTATAGTGGGTCATTATAGGGCACATTAACAAATAGATAAACATGGGGGATACTACATTTGTATTTAATTACATGTAAACCGAAACAAAGAGCATTTTCTGGTAAATTAATTTGCATTTCACAACAACACCTTGACGAAGTCATCACGAAATCTTCCCATGCCAGAGGAGTAGTAATTTGATACAATGTGCTGTACAGCCAATGTATTTCACAAAAAGTGAAATATCTCTTGCAAATTCAATTAAAGAAGGAACTTACCGATGACTCTACCGCTATGTAGAAATGTAAAGACTCCAAACATTTTTGCCAAAATGATAACAACCCTCAGTGAAGACGAATTTTGTATATTTATTGTTAGTTTCGTCATTTCCTTATATGGCATCGCACACAACCGACCAGTCGGTAAATTTCGCGAGCTTATGGTTCAGTCTGTTATATCTCCGACCCTGGATCGAATTTGAATTCGTATATATATCTTCTATAATGTTTACCTCGTCGGAAACAAACCAATTCCTTATAAGGATAAACTGGTAGACCAATACCATATATGCTGTACCACGTGGGGTAAACATTTTGCTGAATGAGAGCTTTAACACTGACATTGACCTTGTTAGTCAAGAAAAGTGCACAGGTAAAACAAGCAAACAACCACGACGACAAAAAAATGTTTTACAAGAAATGTAATTTTTTACTCATATGAAATGTGTGCGCCAAGTCATAGCAGTCATTAACAACATAGGATAGAGGTTTAATTAGTATGTGTAATCAGAAACAAAAGATAGATGTATTCTGAAGAATTAATACGAAGATAAACTGCATCTAATGAACAGATAGTGCTGTTAAATCTGTTTAGCATTTCATCAGTGAATTAATTGATTACAATGAAGTAGAACTGACACTGTTGTGTATCGATGACGCCAATGTGAAGCGCAATGCTGACGACGTGCTATTTCGTTATTTTTACGCTTGTTCGACCGTATTGAACTTGGAAAAACCCAAGAAAATATGTCGCGTGCGACTTTTTAGATCACATGACCTACGAAGTATGCGCGCTTCTTTATTGATTCCCTCGCATACAAATGGTGTTGATCTTAGTTTATAGAAACGACCTTGACGTCTGAAATAGATTTCTGTAACATCTCTGGAAGCCGTATAATTGCACACTGGTCAGAGTCTGATATTTTCATTAACGTCCGTATGGATGCTGCCTCAAATAACCAAATATATCTAGTGTGAATGTTCCGAATCCTTTTGGTTTTTAGATAAATTTATGTACATATTTTTGCAACATTTGGAAATCTTATGTACTTCAATGTTAGTCGAAGTTTGAATGTGCAAATACTTCGTTCTGACGTAGATCTTTCAAACGTTCGTTGTAACTGTAAATCAACAAAGTGCCGACAAAGTACACGATGCTATCCATCAAATGTTTTACAACAGCTACTACAATATCAATCGGAATAATTGAAGTTAAGCAATCAATTTGTACTGAAAAAGACAACATGGCCTGTTTTAACACACCAAAAAACCGCTTAAGATTAAAGATAAGATACGAGCGTGTGCTTCAGACTTCACACTCGCACAGGCTTAAACACGCAAAAGCACACACACGCACACACACACGCACAGGCACATAGACAAACAAGCACACACACACACAGCAATGGGTTAGCAATGACAATACTTTATTATCATAACCTGCATTGATACTTCGTAGAGAAGACATAATTACGAGAGAGACAGGTATTACAGCATTCTACTAAATACCTGGCGTGGTTCTGTACCACTTTTCTTGCTCACTTGTCCAGTATCATTTTTTACTATGTAGCGTAAATTCCGGGATACAGCTGAGCTGACCACCTTGGAGGGTATGCTATTCCCTAGTGTTTTTACTTTTAGATAAGACTAAACATATTTTGAATTTGTATGCTTTTTAAGGTTTTTTTTTTATGTTAGTAGAAAAACAAAACAACTAATTGCAATTATGTGACGAACGAAACAACGCGACTGGGATCACATGCCGTCACTGTCTCACACGTTATCTACCCATTCTCTCAGGCCCAGTTTCTCCCGGAGAAATTGTCACCGACACACAGACACTCCTTTGTCAAACTTATGTAAAAATCACAAATAAATTATTTTGCAATCGTGCTTACAAGTGATCTAACGGGAAATAAAAACACTCCTTTCTTGGCAGGAGAAACAGTTATATTTAGTCGATAATAATGTTAATAACATGGAAATACATTTTAATAGAAGATAAATATTTCTTTTGTTCATAAAACAATTAGACTTGTCTGTACACGGTTTCAATTTATACATGCTCTGTAGCGAAACAGAAACATAAATTTCATATTTTGTTGGCATAGTTAGTTCACATTATTAATAAAATACAATATCAACCACATATATATTAATGACACATATTGGACGTCAAGGTTTAATTTTCTCAAAAGGCGTAAAACACGGCGTTTTAATCTCAGATATAACGATATTAAAGACTAGAGAACTGTAAAGATTAAGTTAAAAAAAAGTGGTACAGATATCATATGCTGTGCATTTTTAAAGGCATTGTAAATATTTTAGGTGAACATTGCATTATTGTAGATCATGTTGCATGAACTGAACAAAAGTTTGAACAAGCCAATCAGTTACAATGCGTACTGTTTGTACCCTCGTTTTGTGAATTATTACAAATTCTAAAATGTACAATTCCTTTGTCTAATTTCACAATGAACATTTAATCACCATCTTTATAGCATCTGTTATACCATCTTGGTTTCTTCTTTGTAATCTAGTTTTATATTGAATAGATAAACTGTTGTGCTGAAATAATGTATCATATTTCAATTTGAAATTACAGAGGAGAGGTAAAGAAATTAAAAATGGAATGTGGGAATTACAGAAAACTTAGAGTTTTTAGTATCTGTTATACATCTGTTTATTTGTGAATAAGATCTATACATAAAACATCTAAATGCATGATTACATTGCACGTGTTATATTTACACGTTTAAGAAATAAACATTACCTGTTTGATAGTTTCACATGTTTAAGAAATAAACATGAATCAAGTCCTTAATATACTTTACATGTTTGTTAGTTTTATATATTTAAAACATAAACATGAATCAAGTTTTTATTTTATTTTACCTGTTTATTAGTTTTACAAGTTTACAAAATAAACATGAATCAACACGAGTTCTTATTTTGTTTTACCTGTTTAATAGTTTTACATGTATAAGAAATAAACATGAATCAGTCCTTAATGTATTTTATATGTTTGTTAGTTTTACATGTTTCAAACAATAAACATGAATGAAGTTTTTATTTTATTTCATCTGTTTGTTAGTTTTAAAACGTTATTATTGATTTAAGGGAAATTTTACATCTTCAGTAGTTTCTTTTGTAAATATTTTCAAAATACCGTCTTTACTTGGCAGCTTCTTACATACATACACAGAGAGAGAGAGAGAGAGAGAGAGAGAGAGAGAGAGAGAGAGAGAGAGAGAATACCCCAATATCAAAAAAACAAAAAAAAAAAAACAAAAAAAAAAAAACACCCCAATTCAATGAAACATTGTCACTACAAGTACCTTTATATAGCTACATTATGTACAAGTATATTTATCTACTACATACGTCTTATAACATTCACATTTAGTAAAACCTAACATATTTTTTATATTTCTAAAGTTTTTTGTTTGTTTGTTTTTCGTTTTTCTTTCTTTTTCTTTTTTTTTCTTTTCTTTTTTCTTTTTTTTTTGTTTGTTTGTTTGTTTTTTGTTTTGGGGTGTTATTTTTTGTTTGATTGTTTTTTTTGTTTGTTTGATTTTTTTTATGAAACAATACTTATGTGAAATTAATATTGCATTTAATAAAAGAAGATGATTTGTTGTGTTAGAATGGTGCATATTTTCATTTTTAAAATGCAAATATTATTCTTGTCATATTGGTGTTGTATTTATTATAATTTAGAAGTTTTATTCAGATAAATCAACAAAACAGTTTCTTTTTAAAATCTTATTGTATATTTTTTGGGGGGTGGGTGGGTGGGAGCGGGGTCTTTTTTGTTAGTAAATCTGAATTACAGTGTACAATCGTAAATTAGGATTTTACAAACCGTGGATGCGTATTTTTCGTCGAAATTTACTACTAATTTGGTAATCTTATTAAGCAAATTGCCGTAAACAATTTATATTTCTATTTTGTAGAATTATCATATTTTTCGGAGATCGGAGGACGAATATATATATATATCCCATATACATGTGCACTACCTGATTATTGCTACACACAATAGAATTAATTAATGGATAGTATTATAATCAATATATTCGCATAATTTGCAGAAAGTTGACATCTTGATCTTAATAAGCACCCATGGTAACCATGAGAAAAGCTAGTGCAGTTCGAGTAATTTTCTGAAGCTGTTTTCCGTTACCTGTGATGCTGGGCTCGGGCAGAGGTGGGTATATGTCGTCAGTCACACCGTCCATTCTTCTCATGGAATTCGATGAATTGACATTTTATCCAAGGCCTCTTGGATCGTGACCAACTATGTAGGTTGAACGGGTTTTGAATTTTGGAATTTCCAATTTACAACAAAGAGCCGTTTGTAAGGCGTATTGTAAATCGTGGAGTAGGTAGTAAGTAATTACCTCTTGAATATCGTTATATTTTTCCTTCTGTTTCCGAATTGCGTTTATTGAATGAATGTATAAAGTCGGCATGCTTTGATACACAGTCTACCATTGATGTTAGATCCATTCTACTTCTCTTTTTACCTATAAATTGGTATCGATCTTTAGGATGGAAACTGAAGTTGTTTAAATTCAGATTGGACGAAACAATAGGAAACCTCTGATTGCTGTTTGTTTGTTTTACGTCCCGTCGAGAATATTTCACTCATATTGAGACGTCTCTGATTGCTGATCTACTTTTATATTGGCATACAATATATGACAATGACAATGATTTTATTCTCATTTGTTTGCATGACATACAGTTGAGAATGTGAACAATTTAATATACTAGAATATGATAAAATCAAGAAGTAAATGCTTAATATTATGCCGTGGATTTACATGTAACTCTCTCATCTATTATATCTATAAATTTAACAAGTTTCAACCATAATTTTCTATTTGTAGCATTAAACAAAGACTCAAATTTGTATACATTGGGATTTTTACAGTACTTAATCGGAATACACTGTTTTCTTGTATCAGTTATAACACTATCTTTGCAATTAAACAAATAATGGAATTCATCACCAATTTCACCATTGTTGCATAAAATACATTTTCTCTCATTTCTTTGAATATTAAGCCATCTGCTTTTTTCAATAGGTAAACTTGTATTACATGTTCTAAATTTACAAAGTTTTACAGCATCTTTAAAAGGCAAATTGATTAAGTATTTTTCTATACAGAATTGTTTTTTTGAATATTCTATAACTAAATCCTTTAGAAGATTGAAAAATTCTACCTTCCCATTTTTGAATAAATTGGTCTTTCAGTCTATGAAAAATTGTATTTTTTAACCATGATATATTCTTAAAGTCTTGTCTATGCCAGATATAAGATAATCCGCACTCATCAAAGATATTTTTCACATAATTAACCCATGGTGTTTTATAATGAGATGCAATATTATATAGCTTCTTACTTAATTTGAAATGAGTAGATTTAATAATCTTACCCCAAAAAGTAATCATTCTCATTTTAACACTGATTTCTAATGGATATCTACCTAGTTCTCCATACACCATAAAATTTGGCGTGGAGTTCTTAAGTTTCAAAATATGTTTACAAAATTTTAAATGTATTTTTTCTAACATTTCATAATTTGTGTAGCCCCAGACTTCACAACTATACAATATAATAGATTTAACAAGCTTGTCAAAAATATCCAACTTACAATCAATAGACAAATTATGTTCTCTACATTTTGATATGGCACTATACATTGCTTTTATACCTTTGTTATATAATTCCTTGATATTACAATATGATAAACCTTTTCTACCAGAATGTACACCTAAATACTTAAAGGATTGAACAATTTCTAAAGGCTGTTCATTGAGTGTTGCTTCCCTTTCCCAAAAATCATTACCTTTGTTTTACTAATATTTACCTTTAAATGCCACAGTTTACAGTAATTAGAAAATAAATCTAATTGATGTTGCAGATCATTGGATGTTTCTGACAATATTATAGTATCATCAGCATAAAGTAAGATGAATAGCTTTAAATAAACGCTTAATTCATTCTGAAAATTTTCACACATATTTACTAGACCCTGGGCATTATTTAGTTGAAGGTATTGTTCTAGATCATCGAGGAACACAGAGAACAAGAAAGGTGAAAGATTTTCGCCTTGACGGACCCCTGAATTACAGTAAAAAATATCGGAAAAATTATTCCCAGACAGGATTTTTGCTTTTATACCATTGTACATACTTACAATAATTTTGAAACATTTTCCAGTAACGTTACTACGTATTAGTTTGTTCCATAAACCTAATCTCCAAACAGTGTCAAAAGCTTTTTCAAAATCTATAAATGTACAAAAAATCTTTTGATGAAATGATTGTGACAATTCAATAAGAGTATTAAGAGAAAATATATGATCAACTGTACAATGATTTTTCCGAAATCCTGCTTGATTTTCTAAAATTAGTTCCATGCTATCTGCATACTTGTTAAGTCTTTCATTTAAAACAGAAGTAAAAAGTTTTCCTAGACAGCTTACTAGTGTAATTGGTCTATAATTTATTGATCAGTCACATCCCCTTTATTTTTGTACACTGGTATGATGTTTCCCAATAACCATTCTCCAGGGACTATGCCTGAATCAAAAATGTAGTTGAAGAATTTCACATATATTGGCAACATGATATCAACAGTATTCTTTATGTATTCATTAAAAATAAGGTCATTTCCACAAGCTTTGTTACATTTCAGTGAGCTGATACATTTTCTAATTTCTATTTCTGTGATAGGTTCATTAATACAATCATTCATATGCGAGTCGTTCAGAGTATTTAATGCGTCTAGTGATAAAACATGATTTGCTTCTCCTTCAAATTCCTTATTAAAACAATCATTAAAATATGTAAATAAATCAGTCGTATTTGCTTTACATGTACTGGTTTTCTTTCCACCATTGATAACTTTCCAGTATTCTTTCGGATTTCTAGTTCTCATAACTTCTAATTTTTGTTTGACACCAGTCCTATGTTTCGTGATAGCGGTTTTTATTGTTTTCTTATATAATTTTTCTTTCATATAAAAATCTTCCTTAAAAATTACACCACCATATTTCTTATGTAACCTCTTTGCTTTTCTATAATTCTGTCTTGCATTTTTGCATTCCATAGTAAACCATGGTTTTTTGAAAATAAACTTTTTTGTCCCAGGCTTTTCAACATTACTGATATTTTTTTCCAAACCAAATGACTTCTTTGCACAGTTTATAAATACTGAACATATTTTTTTAACACAATGATCAATAGAAAAATTCTCAGTACATGTATTTATATTGTTTAACTCTTCCATGATTTCAAAAATTTCAGGTTGACAATCATTGAAAACCTCAAAAAATACATCTTTTCTATCTTCATTCCATCCCTTTGGAATTTCTTTATGTGCATTGGGAACATTTCCATCATAATTAGCATTATAATTATTAACAGTTTCACCCTTTGGTAAGTACAGTGTAATTGTCATTGGCTTATGAACATCTGAGAGTACTGATGTGTACTCGTGTACAGAAAAGTCCTTTACTAATTTAAGAAATTCATAATTTCGATAATACGATATGGTATAATTGTCTACTTTCAATTTTAGGACTAGCGTGAAATTAAAAAACAAAACAAAATAAAAAAAAACAACAACAAAAAACAACCCCCCCCCCAAAAAAAACCCAAAAAAAACAAAAAACAAAAAAAACGTGAATGAAGGTGACTATAATACATGACAGTAGGTGTGTCGGATAACGATCCTCTCCGTTTGGAAAATAATAATTTGAATAGAATATATTATCAATCGCCGAAAATATATATTTATTAGTATAGCAAGTCGTCTCAAAACTGCGAATCGGGCGGTGTGTGTGTGTGGTAACTATGTACCTTGAAGTACCTGGAGATGGTAGAAGGTGCTGTCCTGGGACGCTACGAATCTAAATCTCAGAGATATCTTTAAACATTTTACTATTTTACTATAAATTTTGTGACTCTACGTAAATTACACTAATTACAAAAAAGTAAACTGATTATAATGCTCTCATTATTTAAACACATTTATATACAAGAGAAGAATTGCCTCTTTTCATACTTGACCTATTTTTTTAAACACGGTGGAGGTCAATGACATCGTTAACTATGGGGTGGCACGATGGGGCAATGTTGCAATATCCTAATTTCAACTATAGATGCATGGCATGTGATTTTAAAACTTTGAAGAAATCCTTGGTAACAGAGAACTAGGTGAAGTAAACCATCAGTTAGACAACTGTAATATCTGCATGTAAAAAGAATACTACAAAGAGTAAGTGACAGCTCCTGTCGGACAAAATATTAATTAATTGTTAGGTATATATCTCATTAATACTTCTGACATACCTGGTGTCTTATTTGTTAACAGAAATCTGCATTTTTTATTAGTACTGAGGTAACAGTGACCGCATTTACAATATTCCGATTCTATAAGTAAATATTAATTGAATGTTCTTCAGTTTTATATATTCAGTCTATTTATTGGGAAAAAAAACCCATATATCCATAAGTAAAAATGTATTTGAATGTAAATTAAAATATAGTTTAAATTCATTTACAGTCCTTACTGAAATGTCTTATTGTATGCAAATATTTCAAATATAAGATATTCATTATTTCCTCCAAAGTAATGGAGAGTTGTGAGTAATTAGAACATTATACTATTGAATATGAACAAGTTCAAACACTAACATAATTATATATGTACAAAGTTACATTTTCCGACAATCAAATATAAAGATATATTTCAATTTGAAAACAAAATTTGAAACAGATAGAATTACCTTTTTCCATTTATCATGATATAAATTTCCAAAGCTAGTATCATTAATGCATCCCAAAAGAGAGATATATTGTGATTCAATACCTTGGCTTTCAAAATCAACATATTCGTCTAGATTTATCAGATCCAATGAATTTTCTAGCAAATGTTCTCTTTCTGATATAAGACTGAAAAATATTTAAATTTGCACCATTTTGTAACCAACCAACCACCCCCCCCCCCCCCCCTCAATAAAAAAACCCTGGCTTTTATAAAATATACTCATATTAGGTCTTTATTAAGTTTTGACATCAGCATTTTGTGGGATTATGTATAAAACCATGTCCTTATGCAAAGCATTATTATAGTATTGCTGAGGAAAAGTTCTGAATTTTGTGAAGAATGATAATTATACTTTCAGAATAAATAAAACACTTCACTGTCTTTGACGACACATTACTTCAGATATGTTGCTGATTGTCATCTTTAGTCTCCTATACCCATATTTTTATAAATACACTAAATTATATGACCTCAACATGGTATCATAGAAACATGTCACGTGACACAATTTCATCAACTTTTGTTTTCAAGTAATTCATTTTTACATCATTTTTAAAAAATCAAAATTCCAGTAGATTCCTTTTATTGATTGAATTCTATATTATATTCGATTATGCAGTAAAATGTATTTGAAATTCCTTTTCATTTAAATGGAAATTGGTTGCTAAGAAAAGTTCACTGGGTAAGTTTCCATGGTAACTATGATCCGGTATCATTCAACTTTGATCCGTGTACCCTTGGTTTATTACAATAACATTCTTGTGGTACACTTTATGAATGAATTTGGCATGGCTACAGGTTTAACCCTCTTTAGGTTTCCCCGAGGGTCTGAAAAGTTCTTCGAATGAAGGAAGGACAAAATCTAACTGTAACAACACTGATATAATAAGGTGTTTTTTTTTAAGTTTTGGGATAATGACAGATTTTTTGGCATTGGCTTTGGTCCAGTGGAAACATTTTCTTTCATATCTTTAGGACGAAGGTATGAATTGTTTCTGTACAAGGTGTAGCCATCGTATTATCAAATGTAAAGGCATAGAAATGCAAATTTTTATTAACGTCTTTCTCTCAGAAATCATAGGTCACAGTTTTAGGTCTAACACATTTTTTTCAGTTATGTATAGGTAATGGAAAGGCTATGGTAACGCACAATACTCGCACAGTCCCGTAATTCCTAATAGAAAACACAAATCAGAGAGCTGGGCAAACACGGACCCCTGGACATACCACGGACACACCATGCATTGCGATGTCAAATATTTTGACTGTAACGGGTGAAAATCACGAGTGCTGTAGATTTCATTTCTTGCCACTTAATGTTCGACGGTCTTCATTTGTAGATATTATATCCCTGGCTAGAATTTACATGTGATAAGAGATGTAATGATTGTTATGAAATCCTTGCGACAGCGATATGATAATTACAGTCTGTGAAAATAATATGTGTAAGCATTTAGCTGAAAAAGTCTACCTAGCGGCCTAATAGTTGGACCTTGCTTATTGGTGAGCTACTACAAGTGTTTCAATAAGCAAGGTGCTTCAGGTGAGCCCTTGTTGGAATTCTGTCACAAAGTAATTTTGTAATAGTTATATAGGTGTATATATACAAAACTTTCAAACACGACATTCTTCTTTTATTGTTTGCCTAGTTATACATGATGAACTTAAAAATGGAAATAGACAATCTGTACATCATTTCTAACCTTAACCTGATTTGATGAGGGTACTCAAACAACACTCTACATCTTGTTTAATAAAGAGTCATGAGATAAGATGTGATTAACATGGAGAAGGATACATTAGTCAGCGAGTGATACGACAGATAATATCGTTTTGAATGGCGGCGGACAGGTGGAAATGACAGGTACTTGCCAGACATGACTTATTATTTGTTTTTTAAACATGACCGTGCCTGAAGTGGGGAGCGATTAAAAGCTGTCTGTCTGTCATGACATGATTATTCTACCACTGGATAATTGTTTTCAGAGCTTTAACTGAATAATAATGATTGCATAACATTGATTGCGAGAATCTTAGAGTTTATTTCTACGATGAAGATTTCATTTCGAAACATTATGCCATATTTTAATTTTAAATTTACAATATGACAATTAGATAACCTAATTTGGCACATATATGAATTCTGTGAAATTATATATTAAAAAAAATTATGACAAATGTTAATAAATACTTCGTCAACCATGGAATACGATTCTATGCACGTGACCGTGTGTGAATTAAATGCATTTTATTGTTTCTTTAAAAAATGGGAGATGCAGACAACTCGTACGGCCATATCAAGGTGTACTGGTTTTCCCAGATTCTACGTTAAAGGAATCCTAGGTAAGTAAACATATACTGAATTGCCATTGTTGTAATACAAACATTCAAGGTGTGTTTTACGTAATGATCCGTAAAACTGTAAAGTATTACAAGGCAAAATACCGATAGCATTCTGTGAATCATACATGTTATCTAATTATCTATATTACAATTTTAGATTGCGAAATCCTTGCATCCATCTATTGGATTAGGAAACAGAGAAACGCCGGTTTGGTTTGGCAAGGGTATGAAGCGTGTCATTTTTTTTTATTTCCGTAAGAAACAGAATATACATTCTATCTACAATGAAATTGTAGACAGGAATTATACAGGCTACGGTTGTTGTTTAATCCATTAAGCTTCACACATAATACACATATTTTTTCATATAATCTGTATAGTTAATTGCAATTTATCGTTATAATTTCATTTCAGTGAGATTGTCATCTTGGGAACTAACTATATTGTATTGTAATAGAATTAAAATAACTTTTCTTGTGTGTTTGGGAAGGGGGGGGTGGCCTTTAGATACATATCTTATGCAATATGCTTGAATTACAACCCAATTTGAAGAAAAACAATGTACATTTACTTGTTGTAGAAAGTTATGATGGCATCGTTGACTTGTCATGGCTTATTATTGTTCTTTGACTGTGTTGGTTCAGAGATTGTTTTATTTTTTTTTAATTGTTTATATACGGTCCAGTTGTATTATGTTTTCCGCTTGAGAATCTTTCACTCATATGGAGACGTCACCATTGCCGGTGAAGGGCTGCAAAATTTAGGCCTATTCTCGGCGCTCATGGCCTTGAGCATGGAGGGATCTTTTACGTGCCACACCTGCTGTGACACGGGATCTCGGTTTTTGCGGTCTCATCTGAAGGACCACCCCATTTAGTCACCTCTTACAACAAGCAAGGGGTACTGAGGATCTATTCTAACACGGATCCCCACGGGGCCATAACAGTGAAGTTGGCGCATTAATTTAAAGTTATGCAAACTTACGTATACCTAATAAGTGTTATTGTTTAATTAATGATACACATAAATAATATGATTTAGTTATTATTCAGTCTTTCATTGTTGTCATAACAATTCCATTTTATTGCTATTTAAATTGGAACTATTTTGTTTATGCCCACGGATATATTTTCTTCCTTACTGGTAGTAGGGTCACAAAATATAGTGCAGTGAATTCATCATCAATTTGAATCAATTAACCAGGCAAGTTATTCATTTATATCTACTGAGTCATTTAATAATACTTTGTATACCATTTTTGTGGCAAGTTGACATTCTTATTGTATAAGTGGAGATAAGTTTTCCCTGACAGGAATTGTCAGGAAAATTGAGTAATTTGATTGGCTAATTCCTAGCTGCTAAGACTATATAAGAGAGAAAGAAGCTCAGATTAGATCAGATAGCCTTCACAAGCACATCCGTGTCAGGAAAACAAAGGAGAAAAACTTAAGTACAAAATGAATTTGTTGACAAGTGATCATAATCATTATAAAGAAAATATTTAATAACTTTTTTTTTTAAATTCAATATTTATACAAATTATAATTACTTGACAACTGTAGAATCCTGACAAATAAATTCCTGACAATCGCAGAATCCTGACAATGGAAATCCTGACAAATAAATCCCTGAAAATTCAGTTCCTGACAACCTGATATCATTGGACAATATTATTATTACAACTATGGTGATATAATGAATTCCTGACATCAAGTATCCTAGATGTAGTTTCTCAGAGTTATTCCTCTCAACTCTGCAATGCTTTTTTTTTTTTTATTCTTTTGAAACGTGGAGCTATCTCCCACCACTCATAAGACCCTGTGAAAGATCATGATTATATACTGGTTGTGATTCCAAGATGACGTTGTGTAATGATGGACCAACACAGTCTTGGTGTTCATATGAAAAGGCTAAGATAACAAATAACAGTATTCAATCTCGTAATTCCTATAGAAAATTCAAATCAGAGAGTTGGGCAAACACGGACCCCTGATCATACCTGAGGTGGGATCAGGTGCTTAGGAGGAGTAAGCATCCCCTGTCGACCGGTCACACCCGCCGTGAGCCCTATATTCCGATCAGGTAAACGGAGCAATCCGAAGTCAGTCAGAATCAGTGTGCCAAGAACGGCTTAACAATTGGTATGAAACACGTCAGACAGCATTTGACTTAATGGTAAGTTGTACTGGCAAACTAGATCGTAATAACGACCATAAAATTTTCGAAATGCTGACTTTAGACGAGACTGTACAAACCCCTGTAATGTCAACTTGTTTGTCAGTAGCCCGCCTCGATTTAAAAACTGGTCATATGCATAACAAGTTCTTGCGTATCGAATCACTTGGGAGATATAAACACCATACGCAGGTGATAATGGAATATTGCCACATAAATAAGGGAAGTTGAGGATGCAGAAATTGAAATCATCTCGTTTGTCATAAAGTTGAGTTGTTAGTTTGCCGCCGGCATTTATTTTCAGTAAAATATCGTAAGTACGAAGCAGAAGTAGAAACTCTGTGGTGTCTTTTATTTCAAGCTCACTGGGCTATATCCTATCGACATATGAATGAAAATGATCATTGTTAATAGACAAAACGTCGTCGATATATCGAAATGTCAAATTGAAGGCCACAGCAAGAGATTTTTCCTTCTCGTGTAGAAGCTTTTGAATGAGTTCTGCTTCGTAAGAATATAAAAATAGATCATCTAACAAAGACCTGATCTCCAAAGACTACGAAAATATTGTCAGTGAGGAACTCTAGCATCTTTTTAATATCAACTTCAGAGAACTTGTGCGTGGAGTCAGAGTGGTGTTTAACAAAATAATTTTTGGGATGATCAATCAATTACCATTTTTGTTCACGAAACAACTGTCTATGATGTCAAAAAGTCTAGTCTTTAATTTATCGTGAGGTATGCTCGCGTAAAGAGTTGTAAAATCATACGTTTTAATGTTGTGAATTCGAGAAAAGTTTTGTGATTTCAAATTCATTAAAAGTTCTTTAGAATTTTTAAGAATCCACATTTGATTTACCCCACTTTTGGCATATGTAGTGGCACTGTACGTTTGAAGTTTCTCCTTCACAGCAGTGAATATTTTCATGAGGAGCAAAGGGAGGGCCTTGGTAGAACATGTACTGGATCCAGCAATGTATCTTTGTAGGGGTTTTTGCGGAGTTTGGGGATCCATGTATGATGCATTGTTTGATGTGAAGAAAATAAACATTTGATCTGCAAAGAACTTTGAGTGATGAGGATTATTAGATACCAACCTGTTACAGTATATTGTGGAAATGATCCTGAAAGATACATATTTGACGGAATGTATTTTGAAACGATTTACATTTCTAATGTTTTTGCCTTCGATATCTTTACCAGTTGAAATGACAGTCATTTCTTTATGATGCGAACAATGCGCATATCATATATGTTATAAGACTATTTTAACTGCCGGGGATATTCTGACAGAAATAAATGTAAATTTTAATTTGAAAGTATATGAGGATATGAACAATAATTCTTCAGGCCAGCACATTTATTATGAAGCGCAAATACGATCATGAAGCTGGCGTAAAGTGTCGTAATTTATGCCCTCATATAGTTTCAAAAATAATTTTTTTTCTTCGATAAGAGAGAGAGAGAGATGTTATTAAATTCATTGTAGAACAATTATTTTGAATTGTCACTGTAAACAGTGAGTGTATGTTTCGTGACATGAGAATATCTACATGACAGAATTCATAACTACTGTCTGAAAACCCATTTTCATCATCTTCACCTTGAATTAAATCACTAAATTGATTCCAGTGCAGTCTAGTCCATGTTGCTGAGACATTCTAATTTATATTGTGAAACACTTGCAGATTCACAACATGAAAGCTTATATTTAGGTGATCCTTTTAAAACCAGTGCGTATTTCTTGAATCCGTTTATAACATTTTTCTTTCGTTACCGGATATAGAAGTAGAGTATGTCACTATTTCACTTTGTGACCCCATTTGGCCTGCTGTGTCATTCACAGCTGAAATTTACTGCCTTCATGGTCAGGCAACATGTATTTGTACAATTCAAACTGTAGGTATCTTTTCATAATTTCACATTATAGAAACCGTCTTTGTGATTTGCCATTTTTAATGAATTTTAAAGCGTACGTCTAAATTTGTGGTAATTCATATACAACTGGTGACGTCTCAGTATCAGTGAAAAATTCTCGACGGGACGTTAAACAAACAAACAACCGCTATACTGAATAGATGATTCAGTTCGATCCAGTTTAACCCGTGAGGATCAAGGTTAAAATAGGTCCTCATTATCTCTTGCTTGTCGTAAGAGACAACTAAATGAGTCCTTCGGATATGACCGCAAAAAAACCAAGACCCGTGTAACAGCCGGTGTGGCACGATAAAAATCCCTTCCTGCTCAAAGGCGTAAGCGCTGAGCATAGGCTTAAATTTCACACCCTTCTACGGCAATGGTGACGTCTTCACATAAGTGAAAGGTGTTTGAGAGGGACATGAAGCAATATACAACCAACCATCCATCGATCCAGTTAGTTTTATAGTGTTAGTTTCCTCGCGAGTTTTTCTGTACTGTTGCAAGGATCAAAACCTTTTATGAAGGGATAAAGAGCACATGCTTCTTTCAGGCATTATATCGTCCCAGCGAGGATTCCGCAATGTCTATATAGAGTTAAACACATTAAATAGATAAACAAGATCCTTTGTGTACATGTACTTGTTGAACAAGCAGGCAAGAGAATTTAAACTTCTTGTGTCGACTGGATTCTTTTGTCGCCCTCGTGTACTACATTGATTATGTATCCAAAAATGATAGCAGTATGTAATATTTGAAAATTTATATTGCAATAATTCTACCAGATATGATCAACTTCATTGTTTTAAACTGTGCGGTTAGTGACGCATTTTTAAATTCTGGGCTTTTTTCTGTTTTTATTTATTTATTTATTTTATTTATTTGTTTCTATTTTTGGGGGTGGTGGTGTTTGTTTTGTTTTTCTTTTTTCAGTCTTTTTTGTTTTGTTTTCTGTTATTATTATTTTTATTATTATTATGGGCATTCACAAAGGTAGTTCCAAGACTTAAGAAAAATAGTTGAAGCATATTGTACAATATATGTCTAATTAGCACAATCTATTCCTATAAATATACCGGTCGCTGTAGCTCAGTGCTTCGTAATCGGGAGGTCATGAGTTCGAATCCGGCTCTTGTAATGGCCGCATCAAACTTTAGACGTTAGCATAGGTACCCTTCGCCAAACGCTCGGCATTTAGAAGTGAGAATCACGGGTCTTTTAGAAATGAACTTAAAAATGGAGGTTCCGTGCCGGAAAAATAAATGAAATGATGGAAAATAGTATATTTATCCTAAATTCTATGGTGACTGTTTACAACCATTAAATGTTTAAGGTTTATTCAATAAAAGATGTTATTTACGTCTTTTTCATAAACCTTTACGTTTGATTTTCTTGCACTACCTTTTATCGAAATATTTTTAAAATATCTCCCCCATTTCTTTCTTTCTTTTACCAGACATATTTGGATATATAGATGTAATAGGTCTTGTCAACAATCTAATCACCCAGAACAGAGTTTTATTTAAAGTCGGTATTGTGGTACATTACAGATAACATGCGCTTTACTGGGTGTTTAACCTATGAGCACTTTTTCGTAATTTCACAAACATGTCAATTAAATAATGGACAAATCACTGCGGGTAACTTTATTCGAAGAATCAAGAATTTAATTCATTTCCCCCTTCTTTTCATTTTGCATAAAATATACAGTGTTGACTATCGAGGATTATCAGTAAAAAAAAAATGAACAAAGAAATACGAATACAAGTTTCAAACATTTTCAAAATCATAGAGCTTGAATCGAAATAAGTTGATCTAGAGCAGTAGCACACACACACACACACACACACACACTCTCTCTCTCTCTCTCTCTCTCTCTCTCTCTCTCTCTCTCTCTCTCTCATTTGACATCCCTTTGCAAACGCATGAAAATATTTACAGTTTCATGACTTGAAACCGCCGCCTTATAATTTATGTAGTTTCACTACGAGCAATATTCTTCGATATTCAATGACTTTGAGACACGCATCTTCAATTTTGAACACCGTAACCGCAATTCTGCACGCATGAAATGATACAATGTAGTTCCCAGTAAATGAGAGTGATACGACATCGATAAATATAAATAATGACCATTTGATCGATTGCTAACTTTGCTGTACAACCTTAAACCCTCAGATACGGATGTGTAATGTACCTATATATATATATATATATATATATATATATATATATTCATCCTTTCACATTTTACCAAGATCTTGGCTTTTTGTCAATAAAATTGTTCTAGAAGTTTTAAAGTATTTGTATGCGTTTTATAAGTAAGGGAGCTGTGCCTGATTTGAATAGATTAAAAGTACACAATAGTAGTTAATGTTACACAGAGTTCCACGCTATTATAAGGTCACACATTTCCCCTGTCTAACTATTACCTTGTCTTAAGTCAAGTTTCATGTACATTCCCAGTTCATTAAAAATTCATCACTTTTGTGAATTATGATGACAATCGGTATACATCGTTCAGAAAATGTTATCGCAGTTTTCTGCGAACAGGATCCATGACCATAAAATAAGAACTGACAAAAGTCAAAAGTACACTTCACTTTAATTACACAAACACTTAATCGACATTTCGAATCATGTTAAAATATTAGTTCATCAAAAATTGTATTGACTTATAGAAATCAGCATCATACGGATTAAAACAATTTTATATTTGGTTTAAGACTGTTCTTAGTTTATGGTCATATAATATCTCGTAGTCAGATTTTCTGTAAATCAGGTCACAGGGTCTTTTCTGTGTAATATTGAAAAAAAAAATGTCATACTCTCTATATCTATGGATTAATGACTTTTAGACCTATATAAAAATGGTTTTATTTTCCATTTCGTTCGATACGGAGTAAAAAATGTCTTGACCCAAAAACTTTCTATTGCTTTGCCTATATATATATATATATATATATGTATATATATAGCTTTCGTTTAGTGATATGGGATGAAGAGTTACGTTTCCAAGGAATTGAGATGGAAACTGTTATCATTATTATCTAATTTTTTTTTTTTAGATCATGGTATCTGTCATGAAAACGGAACATTCTCTCTGAGGAAAATAATATGCAACATTCGGTTTGAACGTATTTTATTGCACTTCGATAATAAAGGGATCGGACACAAGTTCTAATTAAAATAATTTGATATAGTTCAAGGGCGTCACCTCTAGTCGGCGCGGGTTCGATTCTCGCTCGCGCCGATATATGTGAGAAAGTTTGCCAGTTTACTTTCGGAAGGTCGGTGGTCTCTTCCCGGGTACGTTGTATCTGGGTTCTCTCCTCCACCTACCAAAAAAAAACCCAAAAAACTGGACGACACCAGATAACTAAAAATTATTGAGTGTGGCGAAAAACAACAATCAATCAATCAAACAAACCGTATTAGGAATGGTGGTCTATCGTGATTATTTTTCGTATACAAACAATGACCAACCTCAAATAAGTCTCTGTCACCCCCCCCCCTCCCTTTTTTTTTCTTTTTCTTCTCGTCTTTGGCATTCCTTTGCAAACACAGGGAAATATTTACAGTTTCATGACTTAAATTTGTTTACATTTAATCAGTATGATTTATATAGTTTTTTTTCCGGAAATTTCCGCGGAATTCAGATATTTTGAGATGCGCATCTCAGCTTTGAACACTATAACCTCAAATCAACATGCATGAGTAAAATGAAATAAACAAGATCAATAGAACGTCGATAAAATATAGATGACCGTCAGACTGACCCCCGACTTTATTGTAGAGTCGTATTTCCCTCAGATACAGATGTGTAACATATCTATATATATAATAAGCCTTTTTACAATTTACTAAAAAGCTTGGCTCTCTTTCAATAAATTTATTCAAGAATGTTTAAAGTCTTTCGTATGCATTGAATTGAATAGTTTAAAAGATTAGTAAATTTTTAACTAAATTCTATTAAGGTCATACGCAAGGTTCTAAAACTTTTTTCCCCCATTTCCTCGATAAGAAGAGTTCTTGTGTATTATTTCAAAATAGGTTTAATTTTTATATTGTATTGATATTATCATACTTATATCGACCGGGTTAGCTAAGTCATTGGATCATCTAACTAGTATTGAAGGGTCCCGAGTTCGATATCTGATTATTCCAAGGTTGTTTTTTTTCCCTCTTTGCTACAATAACTGTTCTTATATCCAACCTTTAATTTAATCGCTAGCTCTAAAACGGACTTGGTAATATACCTCAATTTTTTTCTTTTTGTAGAAATAAGATCTGGTGTAAATGAAGCGTACCTGAAGTTTCACGAAAAGTTGCATATTACTGGAAAACGTCGCGTACGACCTTTTAAAAAGTTGGTTTTTTTGATGGCAATCATCTAAAGTTACTTTGCCTTAAGTCAAATCTTGCCTATTTGTTTCCAGACCATTTACAAATATTCACTCTTGTGAATAAAAATTGGTATATATCGTTCTTGAAGTGAAAATAATTTTTAATGATCAATCTCATGAATACCATGCCAGAAGTAAGACCAGCTGCTTAATAGAAGTAAGCACCCTCTGTCGACCGATCACACCCGTCGTGAACCCTATACATTGGATTTTGATAAGGTAAACGGAGCAATTCGCAGTCAAAGTGGAAAGGAGCACGACAGACAGCATTTGGTCTAATGGCATGTTGTATCCGCCAATTAAATCAATGAAACGACCATAGAATTTTAGTACATGTGTACTGCTGACTTTAAACGAGGCTGTTGAAGCTCTTTTAACATCAATATGCTTGTGAGTAGCCTGCTTCGATTTAAAAACTGGTTACGCACATGAATCGGTTGATAGACATAAACAACATATGCAGGTGATAATAGAATATTGCTACATAAATATGGGAAGTTGATGATTGAGAAGCTGAAGTTGGGTTGCTAGTATCCATTTTCAATAATATATCTAAATATGAAGCAGATATGGAAGACTGTGGTTTCTATTCTGGATTCACTGGAATATACCGAGTCAACATATGAATGTAAGATGAAATATCGATGTATCTAAATGTTGTATTGAAGGTCACAGAAAGAGATTTTTTCTTCTCACGTGGAAGCTTTTGAATAAATGCAATCACAGTGATAATACGATATCTGACGACCAGTTCCACGACCATGAAATGAAAACTGACCAATCAAAAATATCCCTGACTTGTTAAAATTACACAAACACTATATCAACATTTTGAATCATATCAAAATATTATGTCATGGTTTTTTTTTTAGAGATATTAAGATGGACTGGAACAATCTTGAAATTTTATTCTCGGTTTCGGTTGGTGATATGTGGTCTTTTTGAGACCTAGGTCGCATTGTCATTTATTAGTTATTTGGTTGGTTTACGTCCTGTCGATAATTTTTCACTTGTATTGAGACGTCACCAGCTGCAGGTGAAATACCACATTTATATCTTCGCTTAGCAGTAGCAGTGAGGGTTCTCTAACGTGCCAACGCCTGTCGCGGCAAGGGGCCTCCGTTTTTGAGATAATATCCGAAAAACCTGCGAATCTCCTTTTAAATGCCAAGCATTAGACGAAGGAGCAATCACTACCCATATTTACGTCTTATGGCACGAGCGGGGCTCGAACTAACAACCTCACGGTTACGAAGCAAACGCTCTACCACTGAGCTATCGCGACCGGTTCATGTTTTTGTTTATTAAGTAATAATTTAAATTCCTGCATAATCTGAAAAAATATTTCATGCTCTGTATGTCATTAATGGTTTATAGACCTACATATGATATTAATATAGTTTCATAAAGAGTTACATTCTTTGGTAATTTTTTTAGTATGAACGTGTATAAATAATTGTAGTAATCACGAAAACATAACATTAACACAACCTTTATTTATAATATGATTTTTAAAGGGAAATAACCAGCATTCTCGATATGGCTACATCATAATTTTACTAATTTAGTGCGTGGATTTCGGTGTCCCAGGTACGATGCTCCGATCTTCTTAAAACTTGTTTTAGCTCAATAGAGTGCGTTTTACTGTTAATGATTATTTGAGGTGTACAGGAAGCTGTATTTGTGAAAAAAGCCGAAATCAACATTGGGTATTTGGCTATGTCTTTATCTAATGTCAAAAAAAAAGCAATATTTCCTAAAATATACATATATATTTGCTGTGATAAAATTAAGAAATTCATTTCAAAATTAAGGATTATCTCCCTCATGCATAGCTCTGATCCTTAGCCGGATTTGGATGTAGTATTTGGTATTGTTTGGTTCTTTCAGCTCTTCCAAGCTTGTTCCTATTTTGGATTTCCAACATTTTGGACTTGAGCATCACTGAAGAGACCTTTGTCGAAATGCCCATCTGGTGATGTCAGAATTGGTACCGTTTATGTTTTGTATTTATATATCATTGTCATTTCTGTATAAATGGTACACAATTGTTCAAAACGTGTTCTGTATAAATTTCAGTCATTACTGGTTTCTTATAATTTGATTGTATCTATAATGTTTGGAATGCATATCATGCATATAGTGTGATTTGTTTTATGTTTGAAAGAAGGATCGATAAGATGTAATTAATTTGCTATAAATTCAGTGTAAATTTAATCACAAATTTCTGAAGACAAAATTCAGTTTCTGATGTGAACTAGTGTTTGAAACAAACATTTCATTATACACACATATAATGTGAGTTTGTTTTCGATTTTGAAATCGATAATATGCTACAAATTGGAATACATTTTAAATAATTTTTTTTTAAAAAATAAGATCGTATTAACAAATTCTTTCATTAACGTATAAGTGAAAATGATTATTATAAGTACGCAAAAATTAATACATATCACGTTCTTTAATGTACAGTTTCCTATCATCAAAAATATCACATAGTTTTATCACATCACAAAGTTTGATGAAAGATCTCGTGACTGAAGACAGCTGATCTGTATGTAGAGAGATCCAAATTTTTACAGGAACGCGCATGCGGGCTCCGAATATTCATTAAGAAAACATTTCTAGAATAAGCTGAATAAGTATGGTTTCGATTTTTGGGTTAAATTTTCTTTATTAAATGATTAAAAATTGAGGTTCCGTACGTTAAGAAATTTTATGCAGAAAGGGGAGTAACTGCGCTTGCTCAGTGTGGATAATGATGACAACGTGACTGTTCTTGACAATGCGGAAAATTCAGTAAAAAGTATAAAATATCGTCAATAGATTTTGTTAATCGTTGAAATCTAGTAAAATTATTTCATAACGGAACATTAGGGGCGTTTAATGAATTTTGAAATATTATTCAGAATATGTTTTATTAAAAGCTCTTATCAAATTACATGCAAATACATCATAGTTTTACATAATGAGTGAGTCTGTACCACGTGACCCATATTTAATATCTTGATCTAAAAAATGGACGTTGGGTGGGTTTTGATAATTTAGATGAATGATTGCTGATAATAGACATACATATGTAAGCTCCATATCAAACAAATATATCAATAAAAAAATGCAGCATAATATACTATACTATTCCGATTTTGTTTTTTCACTAAACATTCTCAGCAAAATAATTCAAAGTGGTAAACTCGAGCCTTAATGCTAAAAAGGGAAGAAAAAGTCTACTAAAATGCTAATCTACAGACGTACGATAAAAGTGACTTAAAGCAGTAGCTTAAAATGAAAGAATGACATTCCTATGCATTATAAATATTAATGCATACACATATTACTTACAGACACTATCTTACGAGAGACACAGGACCAATACTTCTACAAGGTTCATTCATTGTTTAGGATATTTGGAACATTTAACGTATCTTAACAACAGTTTTCAAATCTTAATGAAACCTTTCGTATTTATACGAGTTATAATCAAATAACATAAGAATTTATTCAAATGTCTCTACATGAAAAAAAAAAATGTCTTGTGGTAGACTTCAGCTAGACACTTTTAGATATCAGTTACATTTTATTAATTACCAATTATCATTTTCATTCATATATCCATTCGATGAAAAGGTGAAGATAACGAATAGTGATCAATTTCATAATTAATATAAAGAATGCAGAAGTAAGAGTTGGGCACACACAGACACCTGGATACACCAGAGGTGGAATCGGATGCAGAAGAAGAGCAAGCATCCCCTGTTGACCTATCACACCCGCCGTGAGCCCTATATCTTGATCAGGTAAAAGGAGTAATCCGTAGTCAAAATCAGTGTGCCAAGAACGTCCGAACAATTGATATTTGACCCAATTACAGGTTGTATTGGCAAACTGGATCGTTATTACGATCATAGAAATCGCGAAATGTTAACTTTAAACGAGACTGTTGAAACCCCTGTAACATCAATTTGTTTGTCAGTAGCCTGTCTCAGTTGACAAACTGATCATACGCAGAACAAGCTCTGCAGGTGATGATGAAATATTGCTACATATGGGAAGTTGGATAAGCGTCTGTCATGAAGTTGAGTTGTAAGTTTATTGTTATCATATTTATTCAATAAAATATCCAAGTTCGAAGCAGATGTGGTGGACTCTGTTGTGTCTTTCATTTTGAGTTCACTGGGATATAGCGAATCGACAATTGAATGAAAATGATCATTGTTAATAGATAAAATGTCATCGATATATCTAGATCACAGCGAAGGAATTTTTCCTCCCATGTGGAAGCTTTGCCTTATAATGATATAAAAACAGGTCAGCTAACAAAGAAGCGCAATTTGTGTCCATTGGAATCTCTCAACAGACTGTTGGAAGACCTGATCACCAAACACTGCAAAGATATTGTAAGTAAGGAACTCCAGCATATTTTTATATCAACTTCAGCGTATGTGCGTTGAGTCAGAGTGGTGTTTAACAAAATAATTTTTGAATGGATAACTGGATATGAATATTTCCTTTCCCCATTTTTGTTGATGAAGCAACTGTCTATGACGTTAAAAGTCTTAGTCTTATCGTCAGGAATGGTTGTGTAAAGTGTTGAAAAGTCACGCGTTTTGATGTTGATAATCTGAGAAATGTTTTATGATTTCAAATTCATTAAAATTTCTTTAGATTGTTTTTAGAATCCACCTTTGATTTTCACCACTTCTGGCATATGTAGTGGCACAGTACGTTTGAAGTTTCTCCTTCACAGCAGTTAATATTTTCGTGAAGAGCAAAGATAGGGGCTTTGTAGAACATTTACTGGATCTAGCAATGTATCCTTCTCTGTAAACGTAAAAATAAAATTCCAAAGAATGCGAAAGTACAGTCAATGAGGAACTCTAGTATTTTTGGTGTCAACTTCAGAGACTTGTGCGTAGAGTAAGAGTGGTGTTTAACAAAGTCATTTTTTTGAAATTGAATATTTCCATTTTCTATTTTTACTGAAGACGGAACTGTCAATGAAAAGTCTAGTTTTTGATTTATGGTAAGGATTGGTCGTGTAAAGTGTTGAAAAGTTATATGCTTTCATGTTGTCGATTTGACAAGTTTCGTGATTTCAAATTTCCTAAACGTTCTTTAGAATTTTTTCAGAATCTACCTTTGATTTTCACCACTTCTGGCATATGTTGTGGGACAATACATTTGAAGTTGCTCCTTCACAGCAGTTAATACTGTCGTGAGGAGCAGAGATAGGGGCTTGGTAGAACATTTGTACACCACTTCTGGTATATGTTGTGGCACAGTATTTTTAAAGTTTCTCCTTCGCAGCAATTAATATTTTCGTGAGGAGCAAAAGTAAAAGTACATGACCCCTATGTGTTCTGTTCAGCACGAGTAAAGAGAAGTTACCACTTCTCAGTCGTACGCTGCGGAATCTACCGGAGTTACCTTTGCTTGTAACTGGTATGTTCTTTGAAATCGGACATCATCCGCTGAATTATGACCGTTCTGCAGTCCAATTTAAACTATATTTTTGCTAACAAACTTGACCTATATTTTGTAATTTATCTTGCTTATTTTTATAAATACATGTTTATAATTCTTGCATAACGCTTAGATATTGATTTTATCGAGACATAAAATGCAATAAAACAACAGATTTAATAAAGTCAGAATATTGACAGGTGGTTGTAATATTGACAGGTGGTTGTAATATTGACAGGTGGTTGTAATATTGACAGGTGGTTGTAATATTGACAGGTGGTTGTAATATTGACAGGTGGTTGTAATATTGATTAAAATCTCTCTTGAGAGTATTTCACTCATATGGAGATATCACCGTTGCTGGGATGCAAAATTTAGGCCTATGATTGGCGCTTACGGCTTTTGAGCAGGGAGGGATCTTTATCGTACCACACTGGCTGTGACACGGGACCTCGGATTTTTCGGTCTCGTCCGAAGGACCACTCCATTTAATTGTCTTTTACGACAAGCAAGGGGTACTGAGGGTCTATTTTGATCCAAGTCCCCACAGATATTGGCAAATGTAGATATGTTTACCCGATTTTTAAAAATCTAAATTTGTGGGGGGGGGGGGGGGGGGGGGGGGGGGGGGATGGAGGGTAGTGGTTACAGTCGTGACGGACTCAGATTCTGTTTTTCCCCCTAAATTTATTTCTTTAAATCAGGAGTTGGTTGTATATTACTTAACGTTCCTCTCGAGAAAATTTTACTTATATGGAGACGTCACCATTGTCGATGAAGGGCTGCAATATTTAGGCCTATGCTCGATGCTTACGCCTTTGAGCAAGGAGGGATACGTATAGTACCACACCTGCCGTGACACGGAATTAATGTAAATGTTCCGTTATCGGGATTTTATATGTACTTATACCATTATATAACAAAATGCCAGACTCTGTGTGTGTTTTTGCCTTGCATCTTGCACGGAGATAACTTGCACTGGCAATGTCTGTTGATCAAATCATTTATGCTTGATAATGATAAACTATTATTTAAATAAAATATACAGTGTTCAAGAAATGAGCTACTACTTTGTAAGACTTTCCCTCAATCCTTTGGATCATTAACAACGGTTATAATTATTTTTTCTGCCATGAATTTTAGGACCATCAGTAAGAGTTATATATCCTTCATAATACATCAAATGTGACATAATGTTAATTTATCAATATCGATGATATTAATTACAAAAATGCCAACTGTTTGTTACTGCTTATGTTACACGTGTTTACAGAAAATTACAGAGATCTCATATATGAGCATGTTATCTCTCTCACGTACCGGTGTGTGTTTTGTACTGAATGAGTACAACCATTGTTTCCCGAGTCGTATATATTTTTCACACAAAAGTACGTTTTGCTGTAGTTTAAAACTTTTATAAAATCAAAACTTCAAATTACTGCATTTTCTGATAGGGTTTACTTTGGGGCTTCATATGATGGCAACACTGCATTTTCTTGTGTTCTCTGTCGATATTAAAGCTGCTGCGAAGTAAACATTACGTATACATAGATTCTTCAATTAAGATTCGTCGCAAAATCTACCTTCAATAACTACGTTTCCAATTTTAAAAATAAATTTTATGTTCGGGTCCCCTGTACAATCAACTTGTTTTTCAATACCCTAGACAGCAATTGACCCAGTGATAATTTGTATTTGTAAATTAGATCATTGCTTCTATTCATTTCAGTTACTGTTTCACAATTTTGTCCTTTTTTCATGTTTTATATAAAACATTAACAATATAATTCATTAAAGCTGTAAAATTGTATCTGGGTTCTCTCGTCCACCAACAAAAACTGGACGCCACCAGATAACTGAAAAATTGTTTAAGTGTGGCGGAAAGCAATAAATAATCAATCAATCATTAAAGCTGATAACCAAAGTTTGGACCTTCTGAATGCAAGGATAAGAGCATTATTCTAGCCTTAATTCTGTGCTATGTAAATAAAACTTAAGTCTTATATGTGTTCACAAACAAAGCAGTGAAAGTTTAAAGCATTTTAATTTTGCAGTTACAAATTTAACTGTCAAATTGTACATTTTACGTAAAGAATACTTGAAATGTGATTTATATTACAAACTTAGATTGATAACCTTACATTTTGAAAACTTGGTAAACAATAACATACCTCAATCTTTGTTTACAAAACAAATAATGAACTCTCTACAATGAGCTTTTGTCATTAGGTATAACCTTAATTTTTTTGTGAAACCTTTTAAACACTTTAGACAGTAGATTCTAATCATCATAAGTGAAAAACGAAATTTTGGAGAAAATCGTGAATCAGTCCCTTTAAAGAACCGAAGTTGTTGTTAGGAAGAATTTTCAATTGTCACATGCGGTGCCTGTGATGGGCGACATCCATGATCATAGAATTCAGTCTGTATTCTGGTGTTAAGGAATAAGGTATAGAAATGGGCTTTTTCAAGTAACTTATAAAGGAGCAGAGTAAAATGCTGTGTGAATATGATGCAAACATTATTGTATGAGTGATGTTTCTCCAAGGGGCATAAAACAAACTATGTAGTTTGTGAGCTGATTGCTGCATATACTTATCCTTAGTTACAATGTGTGTGTATGTGTGATTGATTGATTATATAGTTTAACGTCCCATTTTGCAACAGGCGTTGGCACGTTAAAGAACCATCACTACCTCGGCCATAAGCGCTAAGCATACGTCTAAATTTGCGGTACTTCACCTACAACTGGTGACGTTTCAATATGAGTGAAAAATTCTCGACAGGACGTAAAAGATAGATCGATTGATTGATTGTTGTTTTCCGCCACACTCAACAATTTTTCAGTTATCTGGTGGCGTCCAGTTTTTGTAAATGGGGAAAGAACCTGGGAAGAGACCATCGACGGACGTAAAAGAAACAACCATCCAACTAACTAGAATGTATACTGAAAGCTTTGTTACTACAAATGTTTGAAGGTTGTCTCCCTTCACCTGTGT
The DNA here is from genome assembly GCA_024699665.1 of Ostrea denselamellosa. Lineage (NCBI taxonomy): Eukaryota > Metazoa > Mollusca > Bivalvia > Ostreida > Ostreidae > Ostrea > Ostrea denselamellosa. The sequence goes on from JAMZEH010000022.1 coordinate 1,822,874, forward strand.
ACACTGCCAGCAACAAATACGTAGCAACAAAAACGAAGTAATGGGCAATTTCGGACAAGATAATAAAAATAGTTAAAAATTTCAATGACTTATTTAGCGTAGAAAGTAAATTAAATACCTACGAAAACATCGTCGAATGTAATTTGATAAGTGACTACAATGACATGAGTAGAGATGCTGTTACAATTCTAAGACTACATACGGCATGTTTGCAGGGAAAGAAACGATCATATAAGATTAACTATATGTAATGAACAAGAAATGTTAGACTGAATATTGAGTGTATCTCAATATTTTTTAAAAATGCTATATTCTAAAAGTCCTTTGTTGTCAAATGTTTGTCAGCGTGACTAAGTCTGCTTTCTTATCAAACTCATGTTGTGTGTTAGAAGGGTGGGAAAAGAAAATGTTTTAAGGTTTTTACTTTCGAACTGCCCCTCATGAAGATATACCCTTCAATGTCTTGTATTCTGTGTTGTTTGATGTTAAAACAAGACGTAAATAACAAAGATATGCATTGTGTACTGCTTTATACATGTATATGTAAACGACATACATGAACAAGTGAAGATAACGAACACAGAATACAAAACCATGAGAAGGGCAAACATGGACCCCTGGATATACCAGAGGTGGGATCAGGTGTCTATGGGGGAGTAAGCATCACCTGTTGATCGTATACCCCCGCCGTGTTCTGCGGGGGTTCGGGTTAGAATAGGTCCTCAGTACCTCTTGCTTGTCATACGAAGCGACTATATGAGTCGGTCATCAAAAACCGAGGTCCCCGTGTCACAGTAGATGTGGCAAGACAAAGATCCCTCCCTGCTCAATGGCCGTAAACGCCGAGCAGAGGCCTAAATTTTGCAGCCCTTTACCGGCAATGGTGACGTCTTCAAATGAGTGAAAGATTCTCGAGAGGGACGTTCAGCAATTTACAACCAACCAACCAACCCGCGGTGAGCTGTAGATCTTGATCGGGTAAACGGAGTAATTCGTAGTCAAGAACGGTTTATAACTATTGGTACAGGCCAAATAGCATTTGGTGTACTTCTGATCTGTGACATTTTTGGTAGTATCCTTTATACACTACAGAGTATTTTCTTTTCTTAGAAATAGTGGTCCTTTTCTGTAATTGGATAAAGCATTCAGATCTTTGAATATGTTAAAATGTTTAGAAAACATGTAACTTTATTAAACACAAATTTTGGTCAGGTTTGGTCTCTCTTTTGTTTAAAATACATTAGAACTCTCGTTTCTTGTCATCTGAATTTCTGTGCGTGACTCTTATCATCTATTCACATGACATGAGGCACTATAAAACTACTTATACACGGGGTAAATACCGGATCTACACCAATGAAGTGTATTTGTAGTGTACGAGTTCTAATCAGTCACACTGAACCTGTTATTTGATTCTCATCTACTTATAGATTGCTGTTGTTCAGTGATATTTATTAATGCATTATCAATGCATATCTATCAGTGCATATCTGGTTTAATGACACGTATTCTGATTAACAAATAATTTACTATTGTGCCCTATATAGTTTATAAATTGTCATTTCTAATCAGAGTTTACATATTTAAAAAAAACAACTTCTAATTATTCAGTAATTGACAACAGTGTTAGCATGGTTTGCATACTCATTGATTTCTTATCAGGGAAGAATATTGTTGAAAAGCTTGTAAAAAAAAAGTATGATAGATATTCTTAAAGTGAAGGGTGGACGCCATGTCGGATGACAAACTCGGTCACTTCTATCAAAATATTATTTCAACATGTTAATGCGACAAACCCGTTTTACTTTACGTCGGCCAGGTGTCTTAAGTACATAGTTCATATCACTAAAGTTGCTTTCAATTTCATAAGGGCCATATATCTGGCCTGTAAAGGGTGAACAGGAACAGGCAAAATAAAAGAACCTTATCTCCTGTTTAATAATCTCTATTGTCACACCAAACTTTCATTATGACTAGAGAACTCTTGAGATTTTGCTCGTGCCAGTTTGCAAGCAATGTAAAGTCTCTCTGTTAAGTTAGATACACAGTCTAAAAGGTTAAAAGTACTAGTTTCAGTCAACCACTTTTCCGTCAGTTATTTCCAAGGATCTCTGACTGTATGGCCTAATTTTAAATCAAAGGGACTGAATCCAAAAGACTTCTGAACTGCTTCTTGCGCAGCAAATAAAACATGGTTAACCCTTCACCACAGATTTTATCATATTGATAACAATATGGCTTCATCGTTGACGTCAAGTTAAAGTCCTAAAGGGTGTCGATCCAATTTATAGACCTCTACGATGTAGATACCTAGGTACTTGTTTGTTTGTTTGTTTGCTCAATATTGAGACGTCACCAGCTATAGGTGAAGTACTACAAATTTAGACCTTTTGCTTAGTGCTCAGGGCCTTAGCAGTGAGGGATTTTTAACGTGCCAACGCCTGCCGCGACACGGGACCTCCATTTTTAAGAATATACGCCACATTTCTGACAATTTGTCTAAAATTATTGTTTCATTTCCTCAATAGAAACAATTGTATGATTTCCGAAATAGGTTTAAATTTTATATTCAATTTGCAATGAATGAAAAACCTCGAATGATGTTGAGCTAACTTGATTTCTCATGAATATTCATCAAACTGAAAGATATCATGCAACATTCTTCGGTCTTGGATTGTTAGTTCAAAGTTGAGATAAGAAATCTCTCACAATTTTAACGATTTTATGAGGAATTACTACGCATTCCAAACACACCCTAATGTAAAAAAAAATCAATCTGGGTCCCAGTAATACGTATTACTAGTTTGTAACATTGTTCCTACGAATAATGACTGTCATTTGCCCGTATTGTGGTATTGGATCCGGTACGTGAGCACTACCATCAAACCAGAAGTCAGTCCTTAGAGAAGAGGCGTTTGAGGAAATTATGTGGTCATTGCAAATGTTTGTTTTTCAATTTTGAATATCATAATGAAATAGTGTGTGAAATAATGTATTAAATTGCTATGAAGAAAAAGAATGTGGTGAAAGTAAAGCGAAAGCGGTCTAAATCGTGTGAAACCTTTATTTGAAGTGACAGTTGATAAAACAAGAGAATGCTCCTTCAATTCGTTATACACCTTATTAGTGGTAATAATGTGCGATATTACACAAAAATCAATCCTATCTAATGTCACATAAGCAGTTAATTGTATTGAATGGAGATCGAATTTTTTCTCTCCTATGTTTATACTAAGGGAAATGTTGTCTCCTGTTATTACCATTTGTTGAATAGAATCCTAGCAAAACCTTTTCACACACCAATTTCATTATATTTTACAATCACAACATAAATCTTTGTGTAGGTGACTTAGAGATGTTTTAAAATAAAGAATATTGTTTTGTCCCCAATACTAAAATATTTTGTGAAATCATGTTTTCCACCGATATTTTGTTATTAAGAAAATTAATAATATTGTTTGTTCTCATTTACTTCCAGAATGACCCTTATGTTAATGTATATACGTTAATGGTTTGTTGTATATATTGTTTAACGTTTCTCTCGATCGAGAATTTTTCACTCATATGGAGGGGTCACCATTGCCGAAATAGATCCCCAAAGGGTATATTATATAGACTTTATAAAACTGACTATATATCAGAGCCATATTTAACATTATCACCTAGAAAAATTATATATATATAAGTGTGTGTAAAATTTAGAACGAGTAATCATCACCTCCCAGTTGAAGTGGGAAGCTAAGGTAGAAAGAAGTGAACGATATATTACAATCAAACTGGTGACGAGTTCCATTATATCATTGCATAGATTACGTGGAGATTTTTCAAGTCAAGAATTTCTGTCCCCACTACTAAAAAAAATGTGAAATCACCTCTTCCACTTATAATTTGTAATTAAAACAAAAACTTTGTATGTTCATTTCGACGATAAGTAGTATTGTCTGTTCTTCGCATTTACTCCCACTTGGACCCCCTATATTGATGTATATACATTGTATGTAAATAGTGTATTGCACCTCATGTACCGTTCCATGGTTCTGAGAGAATAATAAACTGAACTCAACTAAAGTTGTACCGACCGCAAGAGATTTTTACAATATTTGCTTTACAGGCCCGTCAGATTTTCAGAAATCCCAGAGCATGTTTTGTTCTTCCTCTTCGTTGTGTCCTCACCTCCCACTCTTACACGTCTGTTTTAAGGTCTCATTTGGATGGTCTATTTACTTGTCTAATTATGGCATTCAAGTTTGAACTTTATAACTTATTTCTTAAAGCCGCAACTATAGAAGGAGGCGAGAACTCCGCTCTAAACATGATCTCTTTTGTTTGTTTGGGTTTTTTTGTTCTGTGTAGCAGGATGTAACTAGCTTTGAAACAGGATTCGTATTTGTGATTCATTAATAGAATCCCTCAAATTTATAGCCGTTTAATTGTGTAAAATTTTTATCTCCTTCAAGCAATTGCCCAACCGTAATCATCAATTATGATTCGCATCATCACAACTTTGCAGTGGAGTCTGAGAAAACAAACTAATATCCACATATTGACAGCTTACTATCACACAACTTATCATGTATCACATTTACAATGTTAATTTTGTGCACTGTTAATATCATAAATGATTAACTGTTAAGACTGCAAATGTGTAGACCTTTGTTCATTATGTTGAATACATAAAATTTACAATATGATAAATATACAATATGATAGACTTACAATACAGTGACATTTCCAAGTACAAAGAAACAACTCTCAGTGTTGACTAAGGTATGGATTTTTTAATAATAATTTGAATTATATTATTCAGAATGAAAATTAGAATTTGATGTTTTCTGAGAGTTCTGTTTATCATTATGCACTGGAATTACAATGGTTTTGCTTGCATTCAATTTATAATTGTTTTATGCACTCTTTCATATACTAACAAACACAAGGTGTATTAAAATTTGTTGATCAGTTGGAGGGTGAAAATAAGGAACAGTGTGAATCTCATAAATCTCAAACTGAATTAATAGGGCAAACACGGATGCCTGGACACACCAGAGAATTAAAATACAAGAAATACTATACGATAGTCAGCTCATCAAATTATCACCAGATATATATGTAAAAGTAGAATATTGTGTCAAATCAGCAGACACCCTTCCTCAATAAATAAGTATACAATCTGAAGAGTGTTTCTTGACAAGAAAATTGTAACACGTTATATGCAGTTAATATCATCAATACATTATAAACAGTATTTTGTAGTTTCTGTTGACAGAGTTCAGAAGTACATCTCTTAAATATGTATCCACTACCTCTTCTAAAACTGAGATAATTTCTAGTTTGAAAACATCTTCAAACAATGTCATAAAAAAAACCAACACGGTTAACAACAACAGTGTCAAAAAGCAACATGGTCATACGGCACTGTCAGCAACACCAAACCAGGTGGGGTCCAGAATGCATTTGTCAACTTCCATGAACAAAGAGTTTTCATATGAATACTACTAAACCAGAGGCTATCAGTTGTATTATGAATTGTGAATATGTTTTATCAGGTTTTCTGAATAAGTTTGCATAAATAATAGCTGATATCCAACAGTGTGATGTTTATTCCAGTGCAACGAAGGTAATTTATCATTATCATCTTTCTATGCAGGAAGATAATCCCTAATAAGCAAAGTACAGTTTGATTTTATGTACAGTTTGTAACTGGTTTTATGTATAGTTTGTAACTGTATGTACAGTTTGTAACTGGTTTATGTACAGTTTGTAACTGGTTTTATGTGCAGTTTGTAACTGGTTTTATGTACAGTTTGTAACTGGTTTTATGTACAGTTTGTAACTGGTTTTATGTGCAGTTTGTAACTGGTTTATGTATAGTTTGTAACTGGTTTTATGTAGTTTGTAACTGGGTTATGTACAGTTTGTAACTGGTTTATGTACAGTTTGTAACTGGTTTTATGTAGTTTGTAACTGGTTTTATGTACAGTTTGTAACTTTGTAACTGATTTCATGTTATAGTTTTGTGGTTCCGTGACATACCCTAACATCAATGTAAATTTGAATGTATAGGGATATAAGATGGTTTCCATATTAGGTATGAAGTGACTATATATACGGATGTATGACATACAAGTATTTGTGTCAGCATAATTTTAGAAATTATGCAATGATAGCAATTTAACATGATGAATTACATTTATTGACTGATCATCAAGTGTATCACGTGGATCTTTTTTATTTAATATCCTGAGGATCAGAGCAACATACACAAATATATGTATAAATAATACTGAGTTCAAGTATCTAATTAGTAAGAGAAAGATATCAATTGCCATCACCTTATTAAACGACATGGATGCTGCACAACTTGTAAAATGTTTTGTTTTGAACATATTTTATGTAATCAAAGGGATCGGAAACAAATTTAAACAACTGGCTAATACCTCTCTTTAAATCTAACAAATAATTGTTATACGTGGCAATTTTATTACATACAAAACTAAAATTGCATACGAGTCGCACAAGTGATGCAATGTCATTTTAATGCTACTTGAATTTTCAAGTTTCATCTGTGAATTGTGCACAGCAGCAAAAATGGTGTGGTTCAGTTTTAAAGATAAATCTGCGTTGCCCCGATATCTGTTGTGTATAAAATCAAGTCTAAATAGGTGGTTGAATAGATTAATATTGTTCCATTAGAACAATCTTCACATACAACAAAGTTATGATATGCATCTTCCTGTTTTCACTAGAGGAGCCACAATATTTTCGTTGAATAAATCATAGTTAAGTAACCGGTTGTTTCTTGATTTGGTGAATATTATATTTTAATACAGCATTCACCAAATGCAAAATAAGACCGTGGTTTAGAATGATTCTGAGTATCCTACTTTATATTGTATTGATTGAGGTGGGTTCTGTTGCTTCTGTACCTAGTGAATTCAATTTTGTCTTTTCTAGCAGCTTCAGGCACAAATAACCGATTGAATACTTCTGATCTACTTTTTTCTTACAATATTCGATATCGATCCTTTGTCTCGAGTAATATGTTTAGAAATGTTTTCTTGTCTGCTGTGCATAATTAGGTACCTCTTCTATGTAAATTTCAAAAATAACAGTTATTCATAACACAGAATTTTAAAAGCTCCCATCCCGTTTCCAAAGAAATATATTTCCGTGAAGCCGGAACTGGAAGGCCAGTAATGATTCTAGCGGCGTTTTCATGTTTATCTACGTTATATCAAAAGATCTAATACTCCTTGACGTTGTATTTGATGTGCTCTGCTTGCAATGCATACTTGGAATCGATTGCTTTCTATGAATGATAAACGAACTAATTATATATTTTCTTATGTGATATATTTCAGAAGCAGATGAATAGCTGTCTATCACAAATCAATTTAGTGTTTGACTCTGTTAACGTTTCTTTAATTCTCATATTGTGTGACATTAGTGAATTTTTTTTTTAGAACTGTACATTTTTCATTAATCTATCAAAATAATGGAAATCAATTTTTGCATAATTTTTAGATATGGTATTTTATACATCAGTGTGGAAATTGGATGCTCTGTAGGAGAGGACTAGTCACAGAATAAATCTTGTCTCAGACTTTCGACAAATTCAGAATTTTAGAAGTTTTTTCTTGTAACTTTCATGACAATATTTCAAATAACTAAATACATCAATATTTATGTAGCAACATTTCATTGTCATTTGCATATTATGTTTGATTCGATATTCGAGAGCATGTTCTGCGTATGATCAATTTTTAAAGGCAGACTGTTGACAAAGATTTTTACAGGAGTTTCTCCAGTCTCATTTAGAGTCAGCATTTTGCAAATTATATGGTCGTTATAATGTTCCTCTTTACAAATGCAACTTACATATCATAGGGTAAAATGCTGTGTGAGGTATTTCATACTAATTATAAGGCCGTTCTTTACATACTGATTTTGACTATGAATTACTGTGTTTAACTGATGAAGATACAGGACTCACAGCGGGTGTGACCGATCAACAGGGAATGCCTAATCCTCTTAGTCACCTGCCCCACCTCTTTGGGTCCATGTTTGCAATACTATAAATTTTGCATTCTTTGTGGAAATTTTGCTGAGATTGGCAACCGTTCGTTATATTCACCTCTTTTCATACATCTTATTATTAAAACAATTCATCCTCTACAATTTGGTATAAAAATACCGTGATGTGTTATATGATAATATACATACATGTAAGTTTACAGTGACATACAGGTCCAATGGACCTAGTGTTTTGTACAACGTCAATTATGTAACGATTGCATGGAATATTGCGGTAACACATCAATGTTATAAAATATAAACTTACCTATACAGTCGATATGCTCAGACCAGCTTAAGTTTTGTGGAAATGATAGATCTAAAAAACGTTGAACTGGTACATATTCCATTCTATTACACTAAAATGAAAGTTTTCGAAGATTAGACTTTTTTCTAATTGATAAAAAACCTTTGATTTTGGATGGATTAAGGTTTTCTAAAACGTGTAAGTCGTAATTTCACTTATGTTCGATATCAAATGGATTACTTGAAACGGTCTGTGGTCAGTGCTCAATCGACAAAACTGATTAAACAGCAACACCAGAAATATGCACGTAAACCATTATATGAACTAATTCCAGATTTAGATGAAACAATGCAAATAAGTTTTTTTTAATAATGTAAAATGTAAATTGCTGGTGACTGCTCTATATAGAGATTATGATGCAGTTATTATAATGATGATATAAGAACATAATTTTATTTCATTAACCATTTCATCTTTGTGTTTCCATTCTCTTCTGAATTGAGAAAATGTTTATTCAATTATTTACTATTATAAATCGAATTTTCTTTTAATTTGTCAAACACGTAATCATTATTTTGTCCAGAATCTTGTCAGCTCTAATATGCTGTTTGTATGTTAATATAATAAACCAATCCACACACATTGCTTTTGTATAGATTGAAAACAATCAATCAATACTACGGGAAAATATAGCCCATTCCTGGTTATGATTAATGACAATATTTAACAATTCGTACATTTTCTAAATAATATAGATATATCCTCGAATGGACATTGGTCACAGAAATTGAAAAAGGACACAGAAGCCGTTTGAATAATATTTTCTGTGCGTTTTGCGTTTGGTGTGTGCTCATTTTTTTCTGCGATGAGAATTTTAAGCTAAGTTATTATATAGTAAACGATTATTTATCTTTTTTTTTTCTTTTTTTTTTTTTTAAAAAAACTAACATTTACGATTTTTTTTTCTTATATCTTGGGGCACATTTCACAACAGATATTCAACACGACTGCTTTCGATATCTTTAAAAATTTTTGTTGTTGTAAAATTGCATTTAAAAAGACAATGTTTAGATTGCTTTGGAAAATAATAATGAAATCTAAATTGTTTCAAAAATTGACAATAACTATTCTCTTTATCTTTCAATCGTTATTGGTTTATGACGTATAATAACTTTTAGGCTTACACTGAATTGCGATAAAATGTGATACAGATGATGGATTCTCGGTTCACCAGCTCTCTTTATCACCCAGGGCATTCAACTCTTCACTGGCGTTTGTGTCATGATTTATTAGGTATGGACGGATATATCAATACTTTCTACTAACTTTATAAACACGGTGATAGACAGTATGATTGAAGATGTAAATACAAAATTTGATAATCAAAGAACAATAAAGAGGGGGGGAGGGGGGGTTATTCGTTACTAAATTTCGAATTCAACGAAAACAGTGGAAAATGAATTTTGGGGATTTTTTTTTTTATATAGATTTAAGTAAAATCCTGAAAGTGATATATAATTCTTAAAAAGACACCCCCTTTTAAAAAAAAAATATCGTCTTCTAGGACTAATGTAAAGACTGAAATAAATCTATTTTAATACAGTGATGTATGCAGAGATTACAGCAACAAGACTTTGCAGTTGGATCTAAAACGTTTAATAATGGATGAAAAATTACTTCTTATTGAAACTTGGTTTGAATAGACACATCTTGCGCGATTCCTCAGTATGGTTAATTTGGTAATATCATTATATTGGTCCTGAAGGATATTTTTTCTTTAAAAAAAAGTACTACCAAATAATGTGATTAGTTAATTAAGGCGATCTCAGTCTATAATGCGTTATTTTTAATTTCGTCTAGACAATCATATTTTATGACTCTGAGATTTTTTCTCTGGCTCAAAATAATGAACCCAAGTCCCGTCTACATTCACCAGACCATAAGAAAATCATCTTTTGACCTAATATGCTTCAACAAGGTGCTTCATACTGATGCTCTGGTTACCATGTGCTCATCGCTAAGGGATTTGAGGACCCAACGGGCAGTTAGCTTCCGCATACCTAAACAATCATGCAAGATTGTTGAAATGCTACCATATGAAATACCTAATGTCTGCGCTATTTCTTCCACCTGAATTCACCTATCAGAGTATACCAGATCCCGAACTGTTACACATTTCTTCGTCGGTGGCTTCCAGTGCGCGTCCAGACCTGGCTTCATCTTTTAAAGACGTTCTACCGCATTTGAATTCCTCTACCCAGAATTTAACCTGAGCATAAGATGGTGCAGAAGACCCATAAACATCGGCTAACTCGTCGTGTATTCCCTGCATGTTTTACCTTTTAAATACAACAACCGGATTACAGCGCGATACTCAACTTTAGATGGAAAGCATGCCTTTGCATCACTAGCCATATTTGACATTCAATATCTCATTAAAGAATAACTCGATACGCGTGCAATTTTGTACCCAGGTATAAAACATGGATTGAAACAAGGCATGAAAATCGTGGCCGTCTCGGTCAACCGGAAATGAGATACTGGATACTAAATGACTCGCCCTCGAATTATATAACTTAAAATGTTAACGCATATTCTTTAATCCGAAAACCGTGGGAATGTGATATTTTAATGATGTTTTGAAATCAGCGCCTCCACAACCTTTCAAGATGGTGGTAAGCTTAATTCAAAATATTACATAGTCATATAATATTAGCTTCATATTAAGTACCAGTTTCTGATAGACAGGACACTTGTTAATATACGTGTACACAGTGTATGATGCAAGGGCTCTTGTTATATGAAGCACTGCTAAACACTTTAAGTACTCTGAATTTGAAATATCATATTGATACAGAAAGAGCCACAGCACAACCCCTGCAAGTACTTATATGTAATTTGCAAAGGCGACGTGTTTACACCGTATATACAATGCGATGAAGTATGAAAGTGTTGTGCAGCCATTTTTTAAAATTTTATTTTTTGTTTCTTTGTTTATTTTCTTTTTCTTTGACGGGACACAGGTTTGGTGATTTTGGTGAACACATTTTTATTTATTCATATAAAGTACATGTATATTTTACTGATTTTACTGATGTACTTGAACTGAACAATTTTAATTTTGGTAAATTTTTGGAAATCGCCAAAATTATATTCCCGTTAAAAAAAAACCCTGCTACACGGTATCTTCAATCATCTTAAAAATGAAGATTTTAATCATTTTAAGAGAGAAGAAATAGAGCAAGTTAAGTAAAAAGACCTAAATGCTTTTCTGATTTCATGTTTTTAAGTTAGTGATTTTAAGGCTATTAGCATAACACAGCACGGCTTTGTCTTTAAACTGGTTTGCAATGATACAACATCATTTTACATGAATACACGTTCTCTACATTGTACTTAAACCACGCAGTAGATTTTAATTTCAAATGAACCAAGAGGACCGTACGTGATTGTCAATTCAAACTATTACATAATATTTTGAAATTTCAAGAGCTCAAGATCTGAACTAGAACCCCACAATTAGATTAAGTGAAACAAGTATGTTGTTAAAAGAGAAACAAATGATACTTGGCGAGTCTTCAAACGAATAAGGATATAGATAGGGACATACCCCTAGATAGAGGCTCGACTATTGAAATATTAACACAGATAAGCATTTATTTCTTACTTGACAATGGAGCATATATCTCTCATTTCCTTTAATCGATATTAAACAATAAGAGCTCTTGCCTGGCTCCGAGAGCTTTTCATCCAATAAGACTTTCTTAATTGATAGATTGTGGATTTTGTTTATCAAATGAAAGAGATTTATATTTTTCAGACACAGTGTTATTTTATCTACTAACAATAATCATTATCGTTCATATTTCGATTCGATATCTTCCAGTGATTTCGAATAAAAGACACCACAGAGTCTTCCACCTCTGCTTCGTACTTAGATATTTTATTGAATATAGATATTAACGGAAAACTAACATCTCAAATTTATGACAAACGTCAAATTCCCATATTTATTTAGCAATATTCATGCATCACCTGCATATGCATCTTTGCTAGCGGAGGATTTTCGGTCCACCTCGCTCCCCATAAACCCTCGGACGATTGCGAAATTTAAAAATTGACAATGTTCATATCGTGTGATGTCTGAATCTACTTTATGTTTAGCCAATGAAAAAGCGCTTTACATGGAGTAATACAGTAATAGCAATGGCAGCCTCCAGTAAAAGTAAAGAAATGTTGACTGGTATGTTGGTTATTTGAAGAAAAAACTTCGGACGTATTTAAAGTATCAAATTTTTAAGCAGTGTTTTAAGAAATTTGTCCTTTTCCTTTCGAAGCGTATCATATTTTCAAGATTGTAGTCAATTTCGACAAGCGATTTGATTTTCCAAAAGAGTGTGCAAACATACTTATCGTGCAAAATAACTACTGCCACTACCTTCTGTAATGTGCTAAAACACGGAAGACTGGGAAATTAAAAAAAACCACGCCGTTCTTTTGGAGTTATTTCACTAAAATAAATACGTGTGATCCTGTCAAAATATGCCGTTTCAATATCATTCGGATTGTTATTTACAGGCTACTTTCGTTATACTACATAAAGAGTGTAGAAATATTCCAAACATACAAGCACTCATAAGTCATTTTTGTAATGCAGTCGCTGATTGGTCGAGCGCTAGTAATTGAATCCACGCGCGTTTCGTCAAAAATTGCCGACTTTTTTATACACTATAGCACGATTGGCTAGGGTTTATAGGGAACAGAGTGGACCGAAACCTTTTGCTTTCGAAAATGCTATATATGGTGTTTATGTCTCTCAACTGAATCGATATGCAAGATCAATTTTTAAATCGAGGCAGCTACTGACAAACAAATTGATGTAAAGGGGTTTCAACGGTCTCGTTTAATGTCAGCATTTCGAAAAATTTTTGGTCGTTATAACGATATATTCTGTCATTAGGTCAAATGCTGTTTGACGTGTTTCATACCAATTGTTAGGCCGTTCTTTATACACTGATTTTGACTACGGATTACTCAGTTTAACTGATCAGGATATAGAGCTCACGACGGGTGTGTCCGTTCGACAGGGGATGCTAACTCCTCATAGGCACCTGATCCCACTTTTTATATATTCAAGAGTCCCGTGTTTGCCTAAATCTTTATTTTGTATTCCCTATGTGAGTTATGAGATTGATCATTGTTCGTTATCTTCACCTTTTCATACAATATGAGACGCTTTGTGATTTTTGTAATTTATTTTTATTTATATACATGTAAACATGAAAAAAAACCCAGTGATCAATCTTATAATTCCCACGAAGAATACAAAATTACAAGAGAAGGGCAAACACACGTAACCCTAGATACACCAGAGGTGGGATCAGGTGCCTAAGAGTATGTAAAGAACAATAATTTGTATGAAACACATTAGATAGCAATTGACCCAATGACAGGCTGTATTTTTAAATTAGATCGTTACCACGACCATAGGATCTGCGAAATGCTGACTTTGAACGAGGCTGTTAAAATCCTTGTAATATCATCTTATTTGTAAGTAGTTTGCATCGATTTAAAAGCTGATCATATGCAAACCAAGTTCTTACATACCGAATCAGTTGTAAGACACAAACATCATATGCAGGTGACAATGGAATATACCATATTTTACATTTGTTGAGCAATAAAACATATTTTACATTTGTTGATAATAAAACATATTTTACATTTGTTGAGCAATAAAACATATTTTACATTTGTTGAGCAATAAAACATAATTTACATTTGTTGATAATAAAACATATTTTACATTTGTTGAGCAATAAAACATATTTTACATTTGTTGATAATAAAACATATTTTACATTTGTTGATAATAAATAATATTTCACATTTGTTGAGCAATAAAACATATTTTACATTTGTTGATAATAAAACATATTTTACATTTGTTGAGCAATAAAACATATTTTACATTTGTTGATAATAAAACATATTTTACATTTGTTGAGCAATAAAACATATTTTACATTTGTTGAGCAATAAAACATATTTTACATTTGTTGATAATAAAACAGAATTTACATTTGTTGATAATAAAACATATTTTACATTTGTTGAGCAATAAAACATATTTTACATTTGTTGATAATAAAACATATTTTACATTTGTTGATAATAAAACATATTTCACATTTGTTGATAATAAAATATACTTTACATTTGTTGAGCAATAAAACACATTTTACGGTTGTTACGTCGATGAGTAATAAAACTTATACAATCATTACATTGTTGCGTCGTCTAACCTATCTTACCATGTTTTAAATTAGTTTGTTTTTTTTTTTAACTTTTTATTTCACATGACACATATTAGAATTGACTGTGGGGGCCTCCGTGGCGGAGTGGTTAGAGCATCACGCTCAACATCACAAGGCCTCTCACCTCTAGTCGGCACTGGTTCGATTCTCGCTCGCTCCGATGTATGTGAGAAAGTTTGCCAGTTTACTTCCGGTAGGTCGGAGGTCTCTTTCCGGGTATATTGTATCTGGATTCTCTCCTCCACCAATAAAAAAGGCCCCGAGGGGACTCGGGTTTGAGGAGGTCCTCAGTACCCTTGCTTGTCGTAAGAAGCGACTAAATGGGACGATCGCAAAAACCGAGGCCCTGTGTCACAATAGGTGTGACACAATAAAGATCCCTACCTGCTCAAAGGCCTAAGCGCCGAGCATATGCCCAAATTTTACAACCCTTCACCGGCAATGGTGAACTCTCCATATGAGTGAAAATTCCTCAAGCGGGACGTATAACAGTATACCAATAAAAGAGTTGGAAGCCACCAAATAACTTTTGTTGATGATTGTTGAGTATGGCGGAAAACAAACAAACAAACAAACAAACAAACAAAACAAGAGCTGGCAGTGTATTAAACGAACAGGAGTTGTAACATTGATCAAGTTAAAAGAAAATGAGTTAGTAACAGCATTCACCGCCTCTTGATGCATGGCAAATTGAATCCTTGTCTAGTGGTAAAACACACACACACACACACATTTTAACTTTTTAAATAATGACACAATTAGCAACACGCCTCCTCTTAATTTTTCTGTTAGTAATAAAACCTGAATATCAAAAACGCCCAACTTGATCATAACTGTGTCCGCTTATAATTTTATTTCCTTATGCCCAAAGCACAAAACAAAGATGCTAAAATAAATTGTGTGATAAAATAATTAACCTACACAACTAAAAAGTTTTACTTTGTGAAATTATCACTTTTCTCTTTGAGATTGAATATTTTTTCTCTCTCTCTCTGGTATACATACATATCTCAAAAAGTCAAGCCTTTCACATTGACATTTTTTTTTATACCCTGATAAATATTTAACCGTTTGTTTTTGCATGTTATATATGTGATCTTATGTTTGTTTAATATATTGTAAGGAGATGACAATTTAAGGTTTAAGAACTTGTGTGTAATTCCTTTGTGAAAAGGCTAAGGTAACTAATCTCGTAAGTCCTATAGAAAATAGAAATCAAATTTATGTATGTTATACATGTATTAGAATTCAATATGATGAAATCAAAAAACTTACGAAGTTAATTTTAACAAATTTAGGTTTTGATGAATCTTCTTAATTGAAGTTCAACCCAAGACACGTGATACATTGTATATATAAGTTCCTTGGATTGATAATTCCTTCTGTGTATCAATAGAACTGATAGCCATACTATGTAATTCTTATTATAGAATGCATGTAATTTATTTGAAAAGTAACACTCGTAATTCTATGAAAGAGTTTTAATCTGTTTACAAGCAGTAAACTTTTACGTGTTTACAGACAATGTATGCTACACAGAGTGCTTTTTCTATTTACAGACAGTGCATGTTATTATGGGACTTTTATTTGTTTACAGAAAATATATCCTATTGAGGGGCTTTTATCTGTTTACAGGTAATGCATGTTATAAAGTTGTTTTTTTATCTGTTTACAGGCAACACATGTTATAGAGAGGGTTTTTATCTGTTTACGGGCAACACATGCTATAGAGAGGGGTTTTATCTGTTTACAGGCAACACATGCTATAGAGAGGGGTTTTATCTGTTTACAGGCAACACATGCTGTAGAGAGGGGTTTTATCTGTTTACAATCAGTGCATGCTATAGAGGGATTTTTGTTCTGTTTACAGGCGATACCTGTTATTGTGAGGGTTCTTTTATCTGTTTATAGGCAACGCATGTTATTATAGTTTGCAGGCAGTGCATGCTATGGAGTGGAATTTTATCGGTTTACAGGCAGTGCATGGAGTGGAGTTTTACCTGTTTACAGGCAGTGCATGCTATGGAGTGGACTTTTACCTGTTTACAGGCAGTCCATGGAGTGGAATTTTATTTGATTACATGCAGAGCATGGAGTGGAGTTTTATCTGTTTACAGGCAGTGCATGCTATGGAGTGGAAGTTTATCTGTTTACAGGCAGTCCATGCTGTTGTGGAGGCTTTTATTATGCCTGTTTACATACTGTATATTGTGCATACTATACAAGAGGCTTTTACATGTTTACAAGCAGCGCATCTTATGGAGAGGAATTTTATTTCTTTACAGCTAGTATATACTGTGGAGTGTGCTTTCAACTGTTTACAGGCGGTGCATGCTATTGTGGTTTTTATTTCTCTTTACAGGAAGTGCATGTTATTTGGTGTTTTTTTTCTGTTTACAGGCAATGTATGTTATAGAAGAGGTCTTTATCTGTTTTCCTTATGTATGTCTACATAATGAATAAAAAGAAAGTTTTCCTTTTACTTTTGTAGTGTGTGGTTTTTCTTGAATTCCCGGAAAGGTTATCAGGTAGAAGTTCATAAACATGATTTCCTTCAAAAGGACTTGAAAATGTTCACCTATGCTTTACCTTTTCTGAAAAAGGGTGTGAAATACAATATACAGTTACAATAACTTAAGATCTTATGACGTGTAAAAAGTGGAAATATGATACAAATCTTGATCTATATGCGACAAATCTTGACTTATATTCGATACTCTTGTTATTCATACGCAAAAGATTTTATTTATCTTGATTTCTATGCGATTTTCGATAATCTTGTAGTTCATATTTAACAACCTTGTTTTCTTTAAATATATATATTCGATAAATCCTATTCATATTCAATAATTTTTCATTTGTATTCGATAATCTTGTTATTTATATTTGATAAATATTAGACAATAATCTTTATATTTATATATGCAAAAATTTTGATTTATATGCGATAAATCTTGATTTCTATTCAATAGATTTTTATTCATATTCGACAACCTTGTTATTTATATTTGGTAAAATTTTATTTATATCCGATAACCTTGTTATTCATATTCGATAATGTAATGTAAATATGAAGCATGATTTATTGAAAATAAATAACAAGGTTATAGAATATAAATAACAAGATTATCGATTATAAAAAACAAGATTTATTGAATATAAATTAAGCATATAAATCAAGTAAATATCAAGATTATAGATTATAATTCGAATTTATCGAATACAAATAAAAAGATTGTCGAATATAGATAACACATTTATCCAATATAACAAAATTATCGAATATAAATAACAGGATTTTCAAATATAGATAGCAAGAGTATCGAATATAAATCATGATTTATCGTATATAAATCTAGATGTATCCCATATATAAAAAAAAAATTCGCATATAAATATTAAGGTTATCGAATATAAATAAAAATTTTCAAATATTAATTACAAGTTATCTAAAATAAATCAGTTCTTCCTCATATAGATAATAAGATTATTGAATATAAATCAATAATTTCTCATATAGATAACAATTTTATTGAATATAAATCAAGATGTGTATAGTACTGCAACTTTCTACACGCCATAATATCTCAGATGTTTTATGTTTTATTCGTATCAAATTGTAGTACAGTATATTAACTTTTCCCTGTTAGTGTCTTTACCAGTAAATATGCACAATGTAGTCGAAATCCTCAGGAAAACGAGCAATTCCTATTTATCAGCGATACTGATTGTAAGATATATTGTTTTTCCAATATTGTGTTATCATCGTCGATAAGTTAAGCTCTCGAACGGGGTTTCACACCGGAACACGCTTCCTGCTGGTATTGCGGTTACCTAGCACTTGATACACATGTTCTGATGTGGATGGGGGTTTTAAATCCTCCAACCAACACTTTGTAATCAGTTATTATCATACGTCCGTCTCGAATGGAACGACTTCCCGAAAACTTGAGCACTTTTCCGGATATCTGCAGTTGGATCTGTACCAACTTAAAAGTAGTTAATACCGTTTGACAAGGCTGTTTACTGAGTCACGTGATCATTTGATTTCCATGTCTAAGGCATTATTGTTGGAGGCGTTGGAATGATATTCATTCTATAACATAAATCAAAATTGTTTGCAAAATATGTAATTCGAAATTCAGACATTATAGTACTATTCAATTATACATATCTTTTAATTATTCGATTGCATTTTCTTTTATCATTTAAATAGGGATATTTAAGGACTGATCGGCAGCTGTACTCGCTTCTGGATATTGCCCCGATGTGTGGTGCGTTAAAATAATAAATTATATGAAAACAAGCAGCATGATAATGATTATCATTGTATAGTTGGATACAAGTGATGAAATAAATGATATGATGTTAATTTTACCTCATCTCATATGGAAGGTTTTACATAATAGTGGGGTTTTTTGTGTTTGTTTTTTTGTTTGTTTTTGTTTTGGTTTTTTTTGTTTGTTTGTTCTATTTTTTTTTTTTTTTTGTAATTAGCATGTCACTTTTGCATATGTAAATGACAATAAGATACATTGGATTTGTTTAATAATAAATAAATAAATTTATATAGTGATAGTTGTATAATTCTTTTTTTACGTTCTGATTAGTTTGCTTAGTTATATTTTAAGGGATTTTAAAGATGAATACCAAATTGTCATAATGGCTGACTACTTTTCTGAAACTTGAATGAAAAAATAAATATCAGCATCCTTGCAAATATGGCTGCTCAGCTTGCAGCTTAGTAGGATTACATGTCCGCTGCTGGGGTCTATACTTTCTGCTTTCTACTCTAACATCTGTTTTTATTTTTTTTCTGGATTACATTTTAATAAAGCTGCATTTAAAAAAAAACCAACTAAATGATGTAAGTTTGAAACTTTTCAATTTCAAAATATTATTGTACATATCCTTCACGTCCCATTTATATCCGATTTATTTAGTGTGATATTCCACCTTGATAGATCCTTGAATTTAAACAATATATAGGTTATGCATGTTAAATACGTATAAAACACAGGTGTAAAATATACTACAGGTGCGAATCTACAACTTTCAATAGATTACAATGAAATATTTCCCAGTATTTTGTCACAATATAATAAAAATATGAGATGTTTTAGCATATTCTATAATTATTATTATCATGACACAAAATCTAGTTATTATGAAAAGAATATGAATTACATGCATGTGTAAGAGTGTGCAGAATACTTGGTTAAGAATAACATCATAATATATCACATGTAATTTTACTTCAACATTGTCGTAGATACAGGGAAGGATACAAGCAAGAATATACTGAGAATAATATAAGAATACATGAGAATGAGATTAAAGAAAAGAAAGATTTTGATGTTATTAAATAGGAATTACCATCGTGGAAAGAGCATAGCTGTTACATTTTTGAATAATATGAGAACGTTTGCAAGAAAATTTTATTATTCTATTTAACGAATAATCAAAATAAATAAAATGAATAAATAAAAACTGTGTGGGTAAATAAAAGTTATGCATGTGCACGAGACTGGATTTTTGTCTGTTTATGTTGCCTAAATTTTGAACATGAGTTGAATGGTGCTGGTAATATACAAATAATTTTCAGATGTTCAAAATAAGCTTGATATCATTTGATTGACAGTTTTACATTTAGCTCAGTCCTTATAAAACTAGTAACGAACAGTGTATTGAGTAAAAACATCAATAAATTGTTTAACGCTGTTAAATAAAGTTAATACACATTGTACATTTTCAGCATTAGTGCACCTGCTCCTGAGTGCGCCAGCGGTCGTTGTATTCCAGGCTGTTTGTCAAACAGGTGCCCCATTTGTGAAATACATTGCCATTAAATAAACACGGAGTATGTACGTTATTTAGGTATATAGGAAGGAGGCAAAGACATTTCTGTTTCTAAACTACATTAATGAATGTAAACAAACAATTGTGAGGATTATTAAATGTTAAATTAAAAGTAGCTATTGCATTCTCGAGACTGGTGACTATTATACGACTGATAAAATTTGTTTAATTTTATATTATGATATCATGCGCGGATCTAGAGGGGGTCGGCTGGGGGGTGGGGGTGTCCCCCCCCCCCCCTGGAATTTGCAACGATAAAAAAATTACAATATAACGATTTATAAGAAAAATGAGTTTACTGTTATTATATTATAAATATTTCTGAATCAACTTTCTTAGTATTGTAAAGTCATTGTGAGGTTAGAATCAAATCACAAATGTTATAGTGGAGCCAAATTCGGCAAAGGATCAAAGCTATGCGTGAGGGAGATAATCCTTAAGTCGATTTTGTGAAAAGGTTCGAACCCACCCCCACCCCCCTGGAAAAAAATTCTGGATCCGTGCCTGTATATACGTATTGATCTTGTGTTGATTATTCACAGAAAGAATAAATAAAAACTGGATACTGTCATAAGACAGTGCTACCCACACACCAGTGTCTCCCCGTAAATATACTCTTACTCGTACATCTGTAGCTAGCAAAAGAAGTCACAATATTTACCAAATAACATACCCTATACCACATGTATTCTTGCGCCATGTCAAGATACACGAATATTCCGTTGGGCAAGTGCCCTGGGGTCATCCCAAACTGTTGAAATATATTTATAGAGGCATGGTCACGATTTGGTCCCCTGGATGAAAATGAAAATTCCGAAAACTTACTGTACTTCTACAGTGCACCACCAATCATTTTCAAAAAGAAGATTTTGCTACTGCATAAAATGTAAGAGGAGTTTCAGAAAAGTTTTCTAACCCCATTTATCCCCAAGGGTGAAAATAAAAACGAAAATTGCACATCAACAGGACACCATAGATCATCTTCCAAAAAATTATTGGCTATTGCGTAAAATGTATAAGGAGTTCTAGGGACCAGGTTTCTCTCTCTCTCTCTCTCTCTCTCTCTCTCTCTCTCTCCACCAACCCCAACCCCAACCCCCCAGCTTTCTTTAACACCCATTTAATTACCCAGGGTAATTTGAAAATTCAAAAACCGTATTCCACAAATACAGGACACCACCTCTCATATTCCAAAAGATAAAGTGGTCACTGCTTAAAATAAAAGAGCAGTTTGAGGAAGAAGAAAGAAAGTGTGACAGACGGACAGACGAAACAAAGTAAAGATCATACCCGAACTTTCTTTAGAAAATGACAGTATAATTATATTCATTTTCATTATCCCCACATCTCCCTTCTTCAAGCATATGGATTTTTCCCCGTTTCTCTTTTTTAACGTATATATGTAAGTTATGGAGAAGATCACGTAACAGCTTTTACAGTATTAAAATTTCAGTATTGGTATAATGAAATTATGTGTTGATCACTGCACCATCTGCGAAGTATTTGTACACTAGTGCACCATGCCAAGCAACATTTTCACTTTTTTATCACTGATAAATACTGTGGATGTGGAAACACGGGTTCACAAATTGTTTTCTGCGACAAGGAACGAATGTGTGCTAGATCTACAACACATTTGTGTTTACATATACAAAATATTTCCTTTTGTTTTTTTTGTTTTTTTAATGACGATGTACATGCAAGATGCAACTTTCTATTGAATCAACTTTCTACTGAAACGCTCCCCGTGGGGATCCGGGTTGTTAGAATAGATCCTCAGTAAACCTTGCTTGTCGTAAGAGGCGACTAAATGGGGCTGTCCTTCGGATGAGACCGCAAAAACCGAGGTCCCGTGTCACGGCAGGTGTGGCACGTTAAAGATCCCTCCCTGCTCAAAGGCCATGAGCGCCGAGCATAGGCCTAAATTTGCAGCCCTTCACCGGCAATGGTGACGTCTCCATATGAGTGAAAGATTCTCGAGACGGACGTTAAACAATATTTAATCAATCAATCTATTGAAACGATATAGATAAATTTGAATCTATGTACTATCATTCAAATTAAAATCTATTATACCTTTACAGATTTTTCAGTATGATTGCAATTGCAATATTTAATGGATTTTTTTCCCTTCCGTTTTCGGTTGTTTGTGTGAAAACTCTTACTTATTGATCACTAGTAAAGAGAAAAATGTTCAGATTTTTTTTCCAGAATGGTCCATAACCTTGAAATTTAACGTGGGTCTTTTTGCATAATCTTTATTTAAAGTTTATTTATTTTTGCAGATTTGAAATAACAATTCACATGGTACATCATATGAAACCTCGAGACCTCTAGTGCTCAGAAGGGTTTTTTTCCGAACCGGAGTTAAATGATGACGTTATAATTTCTAACCCGGATTGATTACATGAATATTGTCAACAGCGCCGTCTCCATACTCGAATCTGCGTTTCTTCCTATTATATATGATTATCAACTGCTACGTGAATCCCAGCCCCCCCCCCCTTTTTTCCTTTGAAAAATAACGTGCTGCAAAAATATAAACTACGGAATGTCAGTTTAAAAGTTTATGAAGAGCTTTAAATGAAACTTGAAGAGGTGACAATTACCTTTTAGATTTAAAGGATTTACTTAAAACCCAATACAAGTTTTTGTTTTTCTTAATTATATTCGAGTATTATAATAAATCTAAATTTTGAATAAATAGTCAGATTCCTCTCTCTCTCTATATATAATTAATAATTTAGTATTGGATAATTAGTGTACACGACTGATGCATCAGGGCTTCGCTTGGTAAAATTACACATCTTTTCACGCTTCTTGGCGTGGGTGGTCGCGCAAGACTGGACGCACGATTTTCTCGCTCCCGGGATAAAAATGACGTCACCTCTCAGAAATGTTTGTCCATAACTGTCGCTCTTGTCCAATTCATTCATAACTCTCGTGCGTGAATTTATTATGCCTAACTGCGCTGCAATTTTCGCCGTGATTTCCCGCCGGACGTAGTATACGAACCTTAGAATTTTAATTAACAAATGGCTAGCGGAAAACCCAGTTGTTTTACATTTACCCCTCTCTTCCTTATCAAAACTGGTCTTGACATGCGACTTCAACCTGGTATGAGGAATAATCTTTTATTTTTCACCCACTCAGTAAACAATGTCAAAAATGTTTACGAATGCAATCTTATCATTTTTAAACGGAAACTGACAGGTATACGCTAATTTATTTTCACATATCTTTATTCAAAATATACAAAAAGTATAAATAGTAGGGAACAAAAAGTTCCACTGGAACTATGTACAAAACAAATCGGAAGCACCAGACGCGCTCGATACGTTTATACCCAAACGACCTAGGAACACAATGGCAGAAAGAACAAAAACGGTCATAAATTCTTAACCCCTCATTTGTACGTGCATCAAAAATAAATATCATTTAGACAAATATATATATATATATATAACATTTACATATAAACAGACTGGCTTTGGAGATGCAAAGAAAAAAGGGGAAAAAATACCACAGATGGCAAGCATCGAAATGTAACAGAAAAAACTGTCCTGCAGTCAAATGAAAATGAAGCTATCGTTGACTTTTAAAGAGGCGATGAATGGCGCGTTTATCATATGGATTTTTACAACGAAATTAATGTTGGCGAACTGGCACTTTCAGAATTACTTTCACTAGAAGTCCTGTTTACTTCACTACTGCATGAAGAAGGTCCATTTGTAATGGGCGTAAGACCCGTGTGGTCCACCATATTGTCCAAAGTAAACAGGAAGCCACTAGAGGGCGTCGTGATTGGAATTCCAGTAGCAGAACTAACGGAAACATCCGTGTCCTTCTTCTCACGCTTGATGAGAGGAAGCGAGCTAGGTCGCACGCTGGAGCTAGCAGACGACACGGGATGTTTCTGGTTGGCACAGTGGTTCAGAGAATTTTCGGATTTCACTTTGATTGCGGAGTGGGCGCTGTCGACTTTACACAGAGGTTGATGGGCTTGAAGGACAAATTCCAGCTGATCTTTCTGTTGTTGCAAAGTTTGGATATCAGCTTCGATAGATTCCCTTTCTTTTTCAAGCTTTTCTGTTTCCTGTAAAGTAAATAAAACAGTTATAGTTCTCATTTTTAAAAGTTGAAAATAAAATAAATGCAACATTTCACATTGATGGATTTTGATTTTCAAAAATAATAAATTCTCAGAACCTACCTGAATAAGTCTGTTGGTGTGGTCCACCCGTCGCTGTCTACATTTCGCTGCTGCCAATTTATTTCGTTCCCTTCGGACTCTCCTTCTCTCCTCCTCCTCGGGACTTATCTGTCAAAAACAAACAAAACAAAAATTTAAAATAATAATCGGAATATCAACATTGTTTATCAATCGTCAAGTTTTCACATACAAAAATGTTGACGTGATAAAATAGTTTTGACAGAAATGCAAACATTTTGCTGTCACCTGACAACGTGATTGATGGAAGTCGTCGCGAAGCACACCGATACCCCAAAATATATTGACATTTGCACATACCGCAATAAACCCCCTTAAGCTGTTACATTACTGGATGAATTCTTTAACCAATAATCATAACAAATTTTTTCATGTCCCGAAGACAGGGTAAACGGAACTTCTTAAATATTTCCTGTGTTTTTTCCGTTCTATAATCTTATCTTGCCCGGATCTATTAAAACCTTGTCGTCCGACCTACATTACACTTCACAATTACAAGTATATCATTAGCGGTGTTTAAATCTCTTCTGATGGGCCTTTGATCCCATCCGTGTTAGTTAAATAATCGGCTTAGACTATGTTCTGTGTTTAGCCTGCAGATGTTCATGTCGTTACACTATCGGACATATATAAATTTATACGAAATACATTTTTCCTCAAATCAAATAAGAGAAAACGCCTCCCCAATGCATTCACCCGCCTAACAAGACCTAAAATATTTTGATATTTAGATTTCAATATACTGTTACAAAATAAAAACTCGTGTTCAGAATTAATAAGGAAGTCCGCTATGCTTCTATATATATACACTTCAACGAATATAAATACTTACTTTTTCATCCCTTTTACTTCTTTTCCTTCCACCTCCTACGCTAGTGGTCATATCATAGGCGGTCAGGTCTTGACCCTCCGCACCTCTTCCTCGCTTGACCGCTGGACCCCAGTCCGCATCACTCATATCAGAGTAATCATATCTATCCGAGGACCGGTCGCTTCCAGCGGGATCTACAATGGGTGGAACGAAACCGCTCTGGGTGAGGGGATCTTGGCCGGAGGATAAGTTTGTGGGGACTGACTGGAGTTCGATGAAGGTCTGCTCTAAGTTGGACAGCGTTGTGGGTGTAAGACCGGAGGACGTAGCCTGAGAAGTGATGCCGCTTACATAGGACGCAGGGATTGAGTACTGTTAAAAGAAATAAAAAAAAAAGAAAGAATTAACAACTTTTCAAATCCACATGACATGAATATTGTGTACTTTTCAATGTACACCATAGAAATTAATGTCAAACTGATCACACATTATAATCCTTAATCCACACAGCTCCAAAACAATATTGTTGAAATCAAAATTCGTTGCAATAAATCATTTTAAAAACTCAAGCTGAATGCACATAATATGCACACTAGAAAACACAGGTCCCTGCAATTCTGCACGTGTTTAACAACATACCGGCCGGTGGTGAGGGTTCATGTGAGGGTGATGATTGTGGTGGGGGTGATAATACGGATTTGGGTTATAATACTGCCAATGTCTGTTATCCATGGTAACTTAATCCGAAGTCCTGTCACCCAAAATATTCTGAACTATTTACTACAAGTGTGCATGGATGGTTGATTATGAGCGTCTAACTCGGAAATAAACTTATATACGTACTATCAAGTACACAGTGATGTCACATGCATAGTATGTCAACCATGCGCATGCGCCACTTGACCCAAAATATCTTTTTCCATTGTTTGGCAAATTTTTACCGGATAAAGAAACTGTCTCCCGTATCTAATTAATACGTCGTCAAAACGTGAGAAAGGCAGGAAATAATAAATATAAGCATATGTAATTTTGAGAAAACAAATATTTACTTACCGTGGTAGAAGCGGCACTAGCACTGGCCATGGAGGACAGGATGTTCGCCACGTACTTCGACTCGTCGCTATAGTCGCTGTTCTCCCGACTATACATCGTTTTAAAAAGTATTTTTGCAATTTTGACGATTTAAGTGGACCCGTTGATAAAATAGTTGTGTGTATCACTTTTGAGATTTCCGGACTTTGGAAGAATTTCTCTTCGAGATTTCCAGTGTATGACTCACTCGTCACTGCTTGTACTGAGAAGGAATATACCCTACGTATAATATATACAGGCTGAGTCACAAATGACTCACGCATCTATTTTAAGAAACATTACTTCATGCTTTCCGATACTTCTTCACTGTACATTATAGCACTATGAAAAACCGCGAGGATTCCGAAATGATATATGTCACATGACGTTCCATATATGGTGAATTCCTGACGTCACAAACTTGAATGGATAAACATAGAACAGTTTGTTTACGCATATTTACAAGTAGCATAGTTAACCTCTCAAGTGTGACGGAATACACATTGGTACTAAACACACAAACTAAAAATTTACGTAATATTGATTAAATTATTGTTTATTTGTATTTTATTCACAACAAAATGATTCACAAATTATATATATTTATTTAAATATCAAGGAATAATAAGCTGTACAATTTGTGGAGTAAGCATTTTGAACACAGG
Organism: Ostrea denselamellosa; assembly: GCA_024699665.1. NCBI lineage: Eukaryota > Metazoa > Mollusca > Bivalvia > Ostreida > Ostreidae > Ostrea > Ostrea denselamellosa. The sequence goes on from JAMZEH010000022.1 coordinate 1,850,145, forward strand.
TAAAACAGAGGTCCCGTCGTGTGTGTAAATGGGTCAATGGCTGTATTCAAATGAGACAAATCTAGGACCAGCACACAGGTGAAATATTTCGACGATGATGCATCGCATTTGTTTGTAAATTTGTATTTTTAAAAATCTTACATGTCGTTTAAATGTTCTTTGCAATACAAAGCTAGGTTCACACAATGTTTTGATTTAAAAATATCTGCAGAGAATTATTGTGTGAGTCATACTGAACATGAGCAATATGTATACTTTTTAATTTTTTTTTCTTTTTGGGCGAAAATATAAATATATGAAGCGACAATATATAATTAATTTTCAGAGCCAACTCTTTTTAACGATTTATTAAAATCACTGTTATGATTAAACTGGACTCATTCATATCACTATATATCACATATACTGATCACTTTTAAAACCTATCTATAAAAGTGTGAGAGACTGCAAACACATACACATATGAATAACTGATTTACCGTATTCTCTCCTGTTCTATACAACCATCATGCACCATCACCCCAAATTTTAATTATTCATTTAATTTCCTAGAATTTATTTGTTGTTGTTCTTGCATTATAGTAGACTGACATTTTACATTAATTTCTAAACTAGATGTATCAATTGGAAAATAAATATGACAGATATGACTTTCATTTCCGATGATTTATAATGTTCTAAACCAAATGCAAGAAAGTTCTATGTGCTCCAATAATATTGATATTTTAAAGGGGAACCACCACCCACCCCCCCCCCCACAAAATGAAAACTGTATGTTTGGTACATAATAGGTCATATGTGTTATAGGAGTTAGAAGCAGCATTAAAGTAGAGCAAATAAAAAAATACGTGGGGGGAGCGAACCTCAGACTCGCAAAGGGTAAAGGTGAACTCTTGATGGAGGTTTAGGAACCAAAGTCCCCGGAAACTCCTGAGTATATACTGTCTGGATAAAATTTACTATAGTCAGCAATTAATTCAAATTACGAACTCTGCGTGACGTGTTGGGAGCCAAGAAATCTCAATAAGACGTCAGAGTGAATAGCATAAATACATGTATTGCATGTTTGGTTTTTACTTGGTTTTAGCTTTTTTGTATTTCACAAGAGGGGATATTTGGCTGGCTAAAAAATGTTGTAGACATATATTGAGTTCCTGCAGAAAGGCGCGAAGACCGGCAAGTTTTCAAACCTATATGACTAAGGATATTTAGCAGTCATTTTTCAATTTGAAAAAATTACAAAAACTGCATTGTAGGACTTCCGTGGCGGCGCTGTACAACGTGCTGCCTGTAACAACAAAGTCATTTTGGTTTTCAAATTCAGGAAACTTCATAATTATTGATACTTATATGCAGTATTAATTTTCCATATTTTTTTCTGAGGTAGGGTTGTGACTTGCGAGGTAGGGTTGTGACTTGCGAGGCATATATATATATATATATATATATATATATATATACTCGCTAGAGATTCCATGTACCAGTTACATCAATCGTTATGAGTATAAACTGAATTAGAACAAGTAGCAATCAATGATAATATTATATCTAAAAATAGATACATCAATTGAATAAAATATATACTGGGAAATAACTATATCAAATGACAAGTGAGAAGCCATGCTTTCAGAAACCGCGAATGAAAGTTAATAGATTTTTATTCCCATCTTTAAAATGAATCAATCAAGATTTTTCAATCCGCACAAGAAGGAATGTCCGAACCGTTATACGTAACAGAATAGGGCAGTTTAATTATAGCGGTATCTTCTATTTTAGTCTAGACATAATCATTTTATGGTTATTTAATATGACAGCACACAACAAGGCGGGGACTCTCGTGAAAGAAGTGTTTGTAGACTTCAATAAAATTGCACGGGGTGGGGCAGACATTGTTTTAGAAACCAAAAATTTCCAAAATCAATGATTGTATACAAACTGCACAGTAAAACATATGAAGAAAGGCAAAAGGGCAGCGGGACCAGCCTTCAGTGATATACATAAAGAGCTAGACAAGGAAAACATTGTCTAGAAAACGACGAAAGCCACTGACAGGACGCACGTATATAAATATACATAGCTGTAGGCTGGCTGGAGTGGATTTGGGGGGGGGGGGGGGGGGGGGGGGGGGGAGGGGTAAGTAATCGAGGAATTTCGAACTGGTGATTAAATATTATATACGGCATTTATTTCTTGTTCACTTATTAAATCGAAATGTTAAACCGTTCGCAAATTTGATCCTCGTTTTAAACTGAGAATGCAAATAAATAAAAAAAATTAAAATATTACGTTTTTCTTTCTTTTGAAATTCAATCGTTCGTAGAATCTTCACATATTTTTTTAGGAGAATTAAAACTGCATTGATTTTAATTTATTTCAAAATTATTTCAAAATTGAAAAAAAAAATCAATTAACAGTCAGTTATTGTACACAATTCGAATGTCCTTGATCACTGAGTCCTGGATCCACTCCCTCACATAACGCATGATCTGTGTAACTGCGAAATGCTACGATAGTCTAGCTTATATAATGTACCAAACTTTTCATCTTACCATCATAACTTGTAATCAGTGAATACAAATCCCATGCCTACAAGAAATCCTGATATATGCACAATTTTTTTTTTTAAAAGCGACACCACAGCTCATGTTCTATATTTTAATCACGTAAACACGTAACGATAAAATGATAAAATCATATCGATATTGTCAATTTTTGATAATAGGAATGCATTTATTTGCTCTCAACTGTGCTTTGAATTCAAAGGTTTCTTCATGCTGACTCGGACACTTTACATCACTTGATTCACAATGACAACACACATTTGGTGTAGAAACTTACTTAAATACCCCTTAAGGGGTCCACACTCGCCTATCCAGTATAGAATTATTTCCTGCTTCTTGTAATTAAGTAATTATAAATCACTATTCCAACGAAAACTCTTTCATGTCCCTATTAAAAAAAAAGAAAAAAACCCTGAAAAATTAAACAAATCATAACCCCCCCCCCCCCCCCCCCCCCCAGTTTTTAATAAAAAAAAACCTAAAACACGTGACGTGTTCAGATAAAAATAGCACTTAATTTTAGAACCCTCTCGTACCAATGGGGAGACATTGTAATCTCCCCGTAAATTCTATATCGCGTATGAGTTGTATCTCGTTCTATTCTAACTCCTTTTATCTAATAATAATCTATAAAAATTCTGAGTCTAACCACTGTACGCTTCCGCTCATTGGACGACATGTACTGTTTACCATCTGTGCGCATGCGTCTGAAAACCGAAAGCAGGAGCTTCAATGTATTTTTAGAAGGGTCTTCAAAAAGTCTAAACGAGAATTTTCAGCTTTAGAAATGTTTGCTATTTTCGCAAAGTTTATATATTCAACTATGCAACAAATTCAAGAAAGCTCTGGGGAAATTGTCATTTTATGATTTTGCGTAAAATGATTTGTAGTGTTTCTTTAACATTAAGTGTCATGTTGTAAATTTTAACTCTGCTGAGTGGGAACAAATATAAAACTACGACATTGTTACATATGAAATACTCAAAATCGTGTAGGTTCATTTCATTTATTGATTTGGTGATACTATAATTATATGTATTCAACGTTCTAACATTATATACAGTCTTTTGATTAGGTCGATACGTGTACGAGGATATATCGACATCACAAAAAGCATATCGACCAAACACGAAGTGCGAGGACGATAGGACGATTTCAACACAACGTATCCTCGTATCGTGTCGAAACAAAAAGGAACCAGACACATCCGTTAACAAATCACCCACCATATTTTTATCATTTGGTGCCAGTTTTTCAAAATATGAAATTGAAAATTTCAAATTGTAATTAAAAATGAGGAAATTCAGCATTTACATTACAAATATAACTTTTCAACCTTCCTAAGACCTTAAAATACGTCATATTTTTAAAACCGATGCTTATTTTGAGATAGACATGTCCTTGGCTACTAACTGATGTTCTGCAGTGTTATCCGTATTGACCTCTCAAGTTTGAAATTGCTTCAAAACCCCATATTAAGTTCTAAAAAGTGTGTGATGCTCTTATAAATCAGAAGGTCACAAAAAATACAAAGTTATGAGAAAGGCAAACACGGACCCCTGGACATACCAAAGGTGGGAGCAGGTGCATAGGAGGAGTAAGCATCGCCTATCGACCGGTCACATCCGCCGTGAGCCCTATATCAGTATATCTTGATCAATCCGTAGTCAATATCAGTATGCGTAGAACGGTCTAACAATATTGGTATAAGATAAGTCAGGTAGCATTCGAACCAGTGATAGCTTATATTTGCAAATAAAGTAACAGTTTGGTGGTTTTTTTTGGTCATAAAGCTGTGTTGTTAGTTTGCCGTTGAAAAATATCCAATTATGAAGCAGATATAGAAGACTCTATAGTGTATTTCATTTCAAATTCACTGTGATATATCGAATCAACATATGAAAATATAATGTAGTTTCCGACATGTTCGAGCGGGGACGTTAAACAACATATAATCAATCAATCAATCTACTAAATCTGTGAAAGTCTGTAGGTGAGTGAGTTCGGATTTCGATGCATTTGGTTTATTCAAGTAATATCTGTCTAGTTTTAATACTTTTATAATTATTTATTTCCTCCCGTGGTGATTTACATAAACGCCAAAGGCAACCGACGGGAGGTAACAACCAAAAAGGGGGGGGGGGGGGCTTACTCCTTATATCTAGATTTTTTCTTTATCTTATTATCTTATATCTAATTAAAGTAAACTTGTTTTATCAAAAAGAAAAAAAAAGAAAAGCTGTTAAATAAACTTCGGGGGTTGTTTTCCTGTCACGGAAGAAGTGAGTGGAGGCAATGTTAATCCGGTAAACGATGAAGAAGTCAACACAATACCTTGTTTGTAATGTTATCTCAGACAAAGGCATTGGAAAATGTAAATAGAAGTATACAATATATGTTTTCATTCCCAACTGCTTTCTCTGCGATAATCCTTTGAAGCACCAGTGTGTTAATTTTCCCCCACAACTTCCAACTGGATGTAAATTTCTCAGTTCATGCAAAACGAAAGGTCATTTGGCGGGAACAATGGAAATTAACATAGAATGCCATCTATTAGGCAGTAGTTTTATACTTTCAGTTTTATTTCAGTTAGAAATATAAAGAATCACTGTCTAGTTTGTTGGGTTTGTGTGGTGATTAATAACAATGGAAAATGCTATAATTCATGCATAATGGTTTCGCCATGCAGGCAGATTCAGGGAGCTTCTTGAAATTTTGTCCTTCTAGTACCTTCAGTTTAATTTCACTGTTAGCATGATGTTTACGTCATGTACAATGACCAGTGGCGAATCCAAGAAATGTTAAAAAGGGGGCACAATAGGCTAGAACCCCCAGAGTACTGGGGCTTTTTAAGGTTATTTCATGCTTATTCTAGCTCGACTTTAAACATGATATCACTAGATAATTTCCAGTACTTGGTTTGATTATCTTGCTGCACTTGTTCGTATGCATAAATGACAAAAATCTGATACTTTTTGTTCTACTCAAATTGTTTGGTCACAAAATGGGGGAGGATACCTCTAAATCCGCCGCTTATGACATTCGTTTGGTTCAAATATTCCATTCAGCAACAATTAGCAGATGTAAAACTCATTCGGAAAAAGAACGAAACAATGTATAATCGAATTTAGCTTCGAGCGTTACTTTTAACTACATTTAATTAAAAAAGAACATGACTGTATATATGTTGAGATTGGAAGCAAGTGCATATCAGTTCCCCTCTCACAAAGCTTAGCGCATTAAATCGAGGTGCATACGAGGGATGACTCTCTAACATTGCATATTTCTGCGATTTGATGTACACTGAAAATAGTATGTTTTACACAATACGACGTACAATGAGTAACAATTCGCCGTACCCGGACCTGAAATAATATTGCTATTTTTTCCCCATAAAATTGACTTTTATGGACTAAAACCAGTTTCAATGTACATCAAGACAATCCATACCGGGAAAAGTGAAAAGAAAAACAAATATACTAAAGTTTCATTTGAGTAAAAAAAAAACCAAAAACGTTTTACATGTACCAGGCACTTAATTTTAAGGTATAGAATAAAATCCACATCATTTCATGTATTTCTAAGTCATTGACAATAAGTCTATACATCGATGAAACATTCCAACAAGCGAGTGGCATCAGCAAATGCATTAAAAGAGTTTAAAAAGAAGGAATTCCCATCTCGGTGTGTTATTACTTCAAACGTCCTCGCTTCGACTGGTAGCAAGACACTCAGAGGCTATGCATAAATAAACGTTTATGATACTTCTGCTAAAGCTGGTAAGGTCTCTATATGTGTAAATAAATCTCGAATTAGATTTATAACAACTCCTAGTACTTTTTTTTTATTTGACTAGAGATCACGTGAAACACGATGTAGTTTGTACCTCTATGTCTCACCAAACGGACGTTTGAAGTGCCACCATCATTTCTGTCTTATGAACAAAAGTTCAATGTGAAGGCGGGGATTCAGAACTGTAGCCAAGAGGTTTTCATTTGCAGATTATTTGTGTAAGCTAATCGGCTGCATAATCACAAATACGCATACTTATTTTGTACTCTTATGTTTTATGCAAAGGAAAAAATATATGATTTATTATGTTACATCAGGTAATTGATTTCGAAATGCTTTCTAGAAAGTGATTCCATGACCTTGTATTTCATAATTTGACAACTAGAAGTCTCATTTCGCTTCCTCTACTGGGCATTTCCCAGGCACCACATGTAGATTGCCGGAAACGATGAGTCATGTGACTGCCGGAAGTTATATATTGCATGTGTAATTTAACCAAGATAGTAACCACTTGCGCATATTGATATTCTAAAATCGTCTTTTGTGCTTGCTTCTTATGCTCTTTCTGTGACGTAACAATCGCTAAGGGTCTGTCGGCGGAGAGAATTAATGGGCTGCTGCATATGGTGTTCTTAAAAAGGCATCAATCGGAGTAAAGTGCGCAAGAACCCCCTCATCAGATATCATTATACTAAGAGCTTTAATAACATCCATTTCATACACTAAAAACACAAAACCTCTACAAATTATGAACAAATTGTCTCGCTGACAGCTCTCCAGTGAGGACAGTTGGTATCACCACACCAGTTGTGTTCATGACCGTGAAACATGTACGTCCCATTAACCTTACAAGGTATTAGTCATTCATTGAAAAAAACCTTGGAAAAATCTACACAAAGAGAGCCGCTTTATGACGGCAGAACTTGTTATAGAGACAGTTAAGCGCGACCATTGTAACTTCAAGTTGTCACAAAACAGCTGATCAACAAATCATGTTAAAGAGTGTGGTAAGTAATAGATGTAGGTAGTGTAAGCTGATAGGGATCCCGTTTTAAAGGCTAAATAATCACGTCCGTCGAATGACGTTCATGACATTGAATGTTGGACTTTGTTCCAGACAAAATTATCAAAATACATGTGTTAATTGTGCTATTACCACCACCACCACCAAAAAAAGACACATTGCAGTTCTTGTGCAAGAACCTCTATATTCACTCATAGTTGTTTTTCCCCTGCATACGAGTTCTCTACCGTCATTTACTGATGGAAAAACCAACATTTGTCGGTCCACAGGAACTGAAACTGTGGTCTGTATTACTAGGTACTTTTGTAAATAAAAGAAAGAATAAAAAAAAAAGAAAAAAAATGAATTGTACTACATTACATTGTCCTAAATATGAAACAATAACACAATTTGAGGATTTTCCTGACTCATGATCCGTTACAGATGACCCCAAATAAGCACAAAATGTGAATGTTACCGTTCTCTCACAGATCAATCATATATTGCCATTATGAAGCATGAATAATTAGCGAAATTCATGTATAATCCTCTACGCCTATATGTGTAACTTAATTCAAATTAGTTTACAGAGCATTATTTACATGTATAAACTTTTTAAGTTGGGTGAGTCACGATAACTCTTTTCACACGTTTTACAAAGTTAAAACACCCACTCTGTGAATAAGCAACTTTTTATTTTATGACATTATTGTTTTAAAGTGCTCATTACCTTTCATCTTAAGCACTGACAATTAATACTGTATAAAGTTTTTTTTTATCGTGTTTGTCATCATAGATTTATGTTTTGATTTATCTACTTGTAAGAGGTAAAAAAAAAAAATTCAGTTTTTAAGGAATGGGAGTAGCTGTATATTATCTAAATTAAATTCATTTATTTTGGATACCTATGGCAATACAATACAAGTTTGACTCCTAAATCAGAGTTAAAAGTTAGCAGTAATGCAAAAACAATTAGCAAGCGTTAATTAGTTCGTTGAGGAGCTAATTAACGGCTGTTCAGCATGATCATGCTTTGTGTATTTCGAATGTTTCACGTCCTCAGGTATTGCCTACTGCAATCCAAGCTATCCTTTGGTCACTTCATAGAGTGGACATCAAGTAGCCATTGCGATTTAACACAACAATGCTTGATTTCAGAACCCAATTCAAATTTATCTCATCATGATAGTTTGACCTTGCAGATTTACCTCTTGTGAATGAAATGGTATTTTTTCTTATTTCCGTGTGTTAATTAAAACAAACATTGTTAATATATATTTTATGTGTCGAACTTGCATAACCATGACTTCCTAAACATTAATGATTCCATAGCAATCAGATTATAAGAATCTATATTAATTAGGGTATAAATTTGAATATCAATTACAAGGAAATGTAGGTTAATGTCACTCAGCTGGGTGTGACAGCGTGATTCGGACCGGGACTGAATTTCTCATGTGTAACTTCCTGGTTCGATTACGAGACAATAAACCTCACGTGTAAGCTGGTGGCATCGCTAGACCTGAAAAAGTCTGGCTTCGCTTTTGTTTTACTGTCTCATTCCTGGTACTACCATGACCACGAGACAAACATCAAGTCGAAAAAAAAAATAAAAGTTGGCTGGTCTCAGTTCTCTGAAAATGGACTTCTTTCTTCTATTTTGGTGAGCAAAAAATTTAAAATGAAAAAAAAAAAAAATAGAAAATATAATAATGATGATAATAAGAATAATAATAACATTCCATTTTAAATTAATTATTTGCGAAGACTTTAAAAATATATAATTTGATATGCAAAAAGAATTTAAATGAATAATGATTATTTAAAAAAAAATAACAACCTTAACTCTCCTACAGTTATCGATTTCTGTATATTACTCCAATCGTGTTGAGGTTTTTCAGAAATATTTTTGGTTTCAAATATGATTTATTGAAATATAATTCTAAATCAAACCATCTTTTTGCTGTGTACTTGACAATATTATAAGCCGATGTCACGTTGTTCTGATATGCGATTCCGACTTGTCCCAACTTTATTATGCATTATGGCAATCCTTGTACATTGTCGCAACGGCGTCTTTGAGCGTCTGGTAATCGTGGAGGACTTTCTGACAGCCACTATTTTTCTTCAAACCCTGAACCGTAAAGGTATGCCATAACCTTGTTCCTTCATTGGCGAGTGGTCGCGTTCATATGAATGTGGGACGATAACCACACGGTGACCCATGTACAAAACTGTTATACTGTAGTTCACAGAAGTCGCCGAGATTTTGTGCAAACAGTGCGGCGCTTTTTGATATCAAGATTTGTCCCGGCTATAAGGACAGGTTATGACATTGTTTTAAAATAGAAGAGCAGGGTAAATCCAGGACTCCTAGCTGTCTCTGATTGATTGATTAAATATTATTTAACGTCCCACTCGAGAATCTTTCACTCATATGGAGATGTCACCATTGCCGGTGAAGGGCTGCAAATTTAGACCTATGCTCGGCGCTCATGGCCTTTGAGCTGGGAAGGATCTTTTACGTGCCACACCTGGTATGACATGGGACCTCGGTGTTTGCAGTCTCATCCGAAGGACCGCCCCATTTAGTCGCCTTTTACGACAAGCAAGGGGTACTGAGGATCTATTCTAACAACCCGGATCCCCACGGGTAATGTCTTTGTATCATTTAACATGATGTACAAATGTACATGTAACTGAAAAATGATTCATTTAAAAACAATAACTGCGGGACTGCTCTGTATATGTATCACCACACATCCACACCAGCTGCAAAAGTAAAATCATCATGAAATTTTGCCGCCTTAGATTTCAATATCAAAGAATTCCTAACGTATTTTCTCCACTACTCTTACATAAACGCATACCTTCAAACACTTAAATTATTAACGTCCCATTCAAACCGAAAACCATGCACTATATCAAATATGAACGCTTTTATTTTCCACAAATATTTTTTAGTTGAGTATTTTGAATGAAATAATTGCAGGTCGGTCAAACTAGATTTTTTTGAATATTGTACTACTGGTATGTCTTATATCTTAGGTCCTTATAACATATCAGAATTAATTTTAAGATTTTTGAAAACTTAAGAAATTTAACTTCTTAATTTTTGTAATTTTTGTCTAGAGGAGACATATATTAGTTTTTATAGATTACATGATTGATTGAGTGATTATATATTGTTTAACGTCCCACTCGAGAATTTTTCACTCATATGGAGACGTCACCATTGCCGGTGAAGGGCTGCAAAATTTAGGCCTATGCTCGTCGCTTACGGCCTTTGAGCAGGGCGGGATCTCTATCATGCCACATGCTGTAATACGGGGCCTGGGTTTTTGATGTCTCATCTGAAGGACCGCCCCATTTAGTCGCCTCTTACGACAAGCAAGGGTTACTGAGGACCTATTTTAACCCGGATCCCCAAGGGGTTAGTTTACATGAACACCGAAAACTATAGCTATAGTACTGGAACAGGAATAAAATTGCCGGAGTCAAAATTGTCGCATTAAGAGATGCGCTGTAAATCGAAAGTTTTCATATATAATTAATTTGCTAATGTAATAATAGTAATAGTGTCAAGTTTTGAATTTGTCGCATCCACATCGGGATGCCCCCACCCCTCCCTTTCCACATCGTCCAGCTACTGCCCATTACTAATTTTCGGCGCTCGCCGTTGAATGTACAAGAAAATATTTTACAGTTCAAGCAATAACATGGATCTCACATAATCTATCTTACATAATGCACGTATTATATATTGACACATAGTACGATATTAGGCTTACCATTGACAGATCCAGACATTTCAGAGCGGGGGCGCAGAAAAAGACTGGGGTGTGGGGGTGGTGGTCTAAGGGCTGTTTTGAAGCCTACAGTGAAGCCATGGTGGGGGCCTGGAGAGCAGAACCGAATCCATAGTGTTGAGACGAAATAAGATGCTTATATTTAAATGTTTTTGTCATATTTCTGTAAAGAATGAATCATATTTGTTAGGGAGGGTGTTAGTCTGGTCAATGCCCTGTCACCCCTTGATCATTCGTAGTTATACGAGTGATCAAGGATTAGAGGGGCGGGGACTAGACTAGGATGGTGCGCGCCCGGCGCTGGATCCGCCATTGGTTAAACTGATATTATACTTTAATTCAAATATTAAATCAATATCACGAAGATGATTGAAAATCTACGAACAATTCAACTGGAAACAAAATATAGTGAAAAAAAAGTATAAACGATAAAAGACAAAAGAAGTTCTATCCATGAATTTTTTATACGCATGATTTGCGATCCACATCATCGTTATGAGGGTGGAGGTAGGGCTCTAGCGGGGTCACAGCATACAGTAGTGAGAAAAAAGAAAAACTGATCACAAAATATTGAATTGATTGCAGTTGGTAACTTAAATAATAAACAAATAAATTTGATTGAACTTTGAGTTTTCAGTTCGAAAGAGACGTTCATACCGGTAAATGGTTTATTAAAATTTAATGAAAGGTATGTTTCGACACAAATACTATCCCCAAATATTCAGACTAGCAGGGAAATGCCTACCTGCGTCTGTGGGTGAAATTTAAAGTGTTGACTTACACAAAATGTATTCAAGAAATTGAGAATAAGCTTTAAACGTGAATTTAAAGGTCGAGATGGATTTGCTTAAATCCCCTTTTTATTGGCACCACGGAATGGAAAATAAACGAATAACAAAGATAGTCTTGGTTTTATTATTCAAGCAAAATCTAGTTTCACTCGGGCTTTTATGACGCAATTAAAGATACCGCTCAATATACTGTACATGTAAACCTCTTACTTTGAATGAACATAAAAAGCAAATGTATGTTTGTTCCGCTTGAGGACTGAAGATAATTGGATTCTACGTCAAAATAATTGAGTTTAGAGGTTATTGATATTTTGCTATTGGACACCAACAAAACTACAGAAGAAGAAAATGGCGACTGTTGCCTTTCGATATGGTATGGGAGTCGCATTGACCGTAGTCGGTGCCCTGTCCGTCGTCTTAAACGCCCTCCTGTTTTTCGTGTGTTTGAAGAAAAACCGTCTTAGAAGACCTTCGCAATATTTCCTCATTTCTCTAGCTGTGGTGGACATCATTGCAGTAGGTGGGTGGTTGTCTCTCACTGTCGTCTCTTTATTCAACGACGGATGGATTTTACCGTCCGAGGTCTGTAAACTCCAGGAGTACGCCATGTCTCTGTGTTTGTATATGAACTCTCACTCGTTTCTTCTGTTGGCTTTCGAGAGATGCCTTCTATTTGTTCGGCCTTCCAAACACAGCGAAATCTTCTTAAACACTGTGGTTCTCATCATGATATCAGCTCTGTGGATATTTGATGGAACTCTGTCCGCATTTCCATCTTTTGGATGGGGAACAGTGAGTTATTTTTCCAATCAATTTCAATGCGCCATGGATTATGAGAAGAACATACGGGAAATGAATTTTGTAACCGTTATGTGTTTTGGGATCCCTATTACTATATGTTCTGGTCTTTATTTGTTCATTTTCATAATGATTCGGAAAATCAAGAAGAGAGAGGATGACGATGGAGCTCTTATCGTAGAGCGGAACCGGAAAGCCATCGGCGATTCCTACGCACAAAGACTAAGGAACCAGCAATACAAATTCCAAAACGCGGGAACCAAAGCCATCAAACCAAATATCGGGAAGAAATTCACGTACACAGATGATGGATACATCAGCAATGACTCGTCAGATGACGAAAACACTCAGAAAAGTGCCAATAAAGACGCTCAAAAGCAAACAGTTCAACAGAAGAAGGTGTATCATATGGCCAAAAATGACGCATTACTCACAAAGACATACGTCATCATGACGTTTTTAGTGTTTCTGTTGTGGCTTCCTTACCTGGTTGTTACTTACATTTTTGTAAAGAACAGGTATGCCAACATCAGTGACGAAGTAATGTTTGTGGTTGTCTTTTTATGTCAGTGTACTACGTTTGCAAAACCTGTGGTGTATGTCACGTGTAATGGATACTTTAGGAAACACGTGATCAAATTATTGCGAGGTAAAAGGGTCAAACAAACTGATACTGAAAATACTGGAGAGACGGGCTCACGAGGTTACGATAATTTGGCAGTGGAACAATGAAAAATTACAGGTTTCGTATACACTGTTCATATTTTACATGCATTGAAATTTCCGCGCATTTTGAACTCCAAACAATATTTATTATTCTCAACATGTATATCAATCTGCATATAACATTGTAAACCGCGATTTATTGTTTATATAAAATCTTGAATTTGTTGTATAAAACCAAAGATCTAATTTTTCACTTCATTATAAACCACTGTGGTATAATAAAATCCATTTCATCGTTGTCACCATTGTTGGGAGTGTACGAAACGAAAGCTCGAGTTAGTTTTATCTACAATCATCTTTTGTCTGTCTATCAAGTACAACTGAACGATTGGAAAGGGATTCCGCTTGTGTAATGAAGGACCATATCCCATTGTAAGGAGGAAACAATGAGAAAATAGGGAAAATAGGGTGGGGCTTTTAAGAATCTCAAGGACTATTCGACCTGAAAAGCCTAAGCTTGCAGCGGAGCGTCCACGTGTGGTGTAGACTACCAAGGGAATCGCGGAGCTACCGTAGGGTTTCGAAATTTACAAATAAAATTTTGTCGAGATACACAAGGTTCAATTAAAGGGACGTGAGAATTTTCAAATTTTGTTTTTCTATTTTTAATGTTTGCAGTGCTTCACTGATGTATTTCTATTGGTCAACCAAAATTTGAATGTCAGTTGGTGAGTTACAAGTGAGATACAGCACTCGCAATTCTTCGTTATCTAAACAAGACTCGTGCCATGTTGTTGTTTACACATAGATTGCTTGATAGAAAATATTATGTTTAAAGCAAAATGAGGTGTGACAAACACTAGAAACTATTTAATTGTGTTCAGAATTAATTGTAAATTAAAACAATGCTTTAAACAAAACCTTTACTAGTATATTTAATCTATATAAAAAAGACACGGCACGAGCCTTGTTTATATAACAAAGAATTGTTGTGAGCTGTGTATCTCTTATGTAACTTGATAACTAACTTTCAAATTTTTGTTGACCATTAGAAATACCTTATTTAAGCATTCTAAACATTAAAAATGAAAAAATAAATTAAAGATTTAAATTTTCAGCTCGAATCGTGTCCATGTCCCTTTAAGGTGAAAACATCCTCCTGTATAACGTAGATTCAAGCGTGTTTGAATGCTCAACAAAGGGCAACAAAAGGGGCGGAGTCTAATTTTTACATACGAGTGTAATAGAACTTTTTTTTTCTCAAGAACAACAAGGCTACACATTTTGCAAATAAATGTGAAAACATTCCCATGCAGAATCATATTTTTATTTTAAAACTACGACCCCTTGGGCTAATGAAGGACCACAACTTTTTACAAAGGGTAACATACACTGTATAGGGCTATTCCTTTAAAATATTTACGTTTTAACATTTATGATATTCAAACATATATAAGTAGCACATATGTATAATTCTATAATTGCAAGGTGCTTCAGGTGAGCTTTGTGGCCCGGGGTCTCTTGCTATAAATTGTTCTCAATATTACAATTTTGAAAGTTTCGAAGGTGTTTTTTTTTTGTGTGTAATTTTGTCTTGATTACTTTCTGGTAATATCTGCGATTGTTCAATATACGTTCCGTGTGCGTTAATACTGACACATGCAATAATATACGTTTAACCTGTATGACTAATTCATCTGGACGAATCTGATCCATGCAACAGAATTACGCTATGCTATATAATGTGCTTTGTACCGATATCAGGCTGATGAATATAATATGTCGTGTTTATGAATAGTTCAATTACACATTCACTGCGAAGTTGTCATTCACAATACAATTGATATTTGCATCGAACCATTTTGCGTTATGGTGTATATATATATATATATATATATATATATATATATATATATATATATATATATTGAGTTTGCTATGTGAATATGAGTATTGTGTGATTGTGTGCTGATGATACCGGAAGTGATTCCAAAAATGGATGACTGTTTACGACGTTTTGGACATGTGCGCACGAACGTGTTCGCGTGTTTATTCTCGAACACAATGAACAACCATGAAAGAATACATTCTTCAATTACTTACGCTTTATTTAATCATCAAGATATATACTTAAATAAATGCTACATTTTGTATGAAAGAGACTTGTAATCTTGTATATCACATGAAATACACGCCTGAGACCTTGGTCATCATCTTGTTCACATTATCTATCAAGTGAGGTGGGGTCGAATCTTGTTCTAAGTTTACACTTCCTACCTAGCGAGGTTTGAATCTTGTACTTGTTTCTCACTACCTAGCTAGTAAGGTGATTTGAGTTGTTGAATGTCGAAGATGTTCCTATGCAGTGTCCTCGCCATTCAGGATTAAACAAATTTGCAGGCGAACAGATATAAACATTTCTTTGTAATTTGAAAATTTACATGACCATGAAAATAAAGCTTGTCCCTCTCCAGTATTTGCAGACATGACATGTGCACTCTAATACATGTATTTCTATTTGCTTAGGAGAGAAGGTCATTCGAGTACAACGGCGCGAATTAAAAGGAGACGTTTGCGCAAATCTATAGCTAGCTTTATTAATTTAGATACCTAGTATGAAAATATGATGATCTGTTAATTACGTGATCATTTACTTATTCACTGGTTGACGTACTCACGTGTAATGTATGTACTTATCTATGTTAATTTAGCAACAAAAAGCAATCAGGTCATGTTACACGATAATGAAGAGATGTCGTTCACTTATTAAAAGTTAAGAAGCTATAACACTCAAGCTTCAAACAGAAAAAAAACCTTATATTTATAATCTTTAAACAAGATGGGACGAAATGTATTTTGTGCAAGAAGCTGCTGGCAAGTGGAATTTGTTGACGAAGCTTGCATGTAACCTCTCGCAGTCAATTTAAAACATACCCACCATTGTACCCGAAATAATATTCGAAACTCTCTCAATATTTATTTCGTTTAAAAAGCATTGAATAAATATAATCCATGCTAAATCACAACAGGCCTGGTCACTGAATTTCCATTTACACAGACGTAATAGGGTGTTATTTCCTCTTCCTATTTGTTTGTTTGTTTTGTGCAAAAGGACACTTACAGTTTTTTCTTTTTTTCTTTCTTTTCTTTCTTTCTTTTTAAAAAAAAAAAATGCAAATCAGATAAATATCGCAATGCTAGAAACAGGTAAATTGACAGTTGCTAGCGTGCATCATCTGCTTTGTGGAAATTATTTCAAATCGTAAGTGAATAAGATATTAACTGTTGTAAAGATATTGATACCCTGAACGTGATAAATTAGCCATGAACAAAATATCACAAATACTTCCATAGAGGAAACAAATATACCTAGTTCATGAAATCAGACGAGGCATTTAGTATCCTAAACTGAAGTACATTGTGTGTTTAGACCTGATGTTTGACTATTTTAGGACAGGACGCCCCAGAATATACAAGTCTACAAACTTCGAACCTTTTAAGGGTTCTTCCGGACAGAATGCCAACAAAGCACGGGTTATTTCGCAGTTGCGTTCTCTGCTTTAAGCTTTCTTTGGAAGGAGATAGCTTAGTAGTTCTACAGAGTTGGAGAAAGAAAAAAAAACAAGTTCGTAGTGATTGATTAAGTTAGTCATCATTGATATGATTATTCACAGTGACATAACTATGCAGACATCCAATCATTGCCAGCAAATGAAACTAAACACGATATACATGCATTCTATAACTTTTGAATAAACAGCTGTAGAGAGAAAGATCCGGGAACCTTTACACCAGGTCACTGTGGGTCAGACTTAATTCTGAGTGAAGCAAAGTCTCGGTGTCGGTCGACAGACTTAATTCTGAGTGCGGGAGATTTTTGGTATCGGTCGACAGACTTTTTAAAAAAAAAAAATTCTGGAAGAGGGAGAGATTTCCGGTGTCGGTGGACAGACTTGATTGTGAGTGCGGGCGATTCTCGGTAACGATCGAGAGAAATCATGACTGTCTTCATGTGAGTGTCCTGACAGAACTGGAGGATAGACAGACGTAGTAACAGCTGTCTGGCATTCGTACTGGTTTGCTCTCATTGTTGTCCAAAATCAACAGACTTTGTGGTTGTATACACATGTCAGGATAACAATCACTAAAATTATTGTTTTGTACCATCCGTCGGATCACGAAGTGCAGTTGTAACTAACAGAAAGTACTACTGTCAATGAATGGTGTATAATGCATTATAGTTCCCAGGGTTCGACACTAACGCTAGTCCGGCAGCCCGAGGCTAATACATTTTGTCCCGGTCTACCTGAATATCATTTAATAAGAACCCTGTACAATAAAAATAATCGTCGTACTTTCTTTCTACTTTATCTTGTTCATCAAATTTTCATTTATTTGCCTCAAAAGTTACTAGAATTGCACGAGTTTGCATCTAAAATTTTGAAAAGATGTCCCGGACCTCCCCCCAGCAGGAGGGAACAAGCCCCCTACCGCTCCCCACCCCCTCGTTGCTTCCTGACTCGTCGTCTGCCATTGGCAGCTGGACTAGTCACCAATCAACAAGACTAGTAAATTATAGAACTTACTTATCCTTTTGACTAATATAGTGAAAAAGTTAATGTTAATCACTGGTACCAGCATCTATCAACAGAGTTCTATCATGTTTATAGACATGTCGTAGAGAATAAAAACTTCACATTGCCCTGTAATACACTCCGTTAACACGTAAAAATGCATATTAGTGAGAAATTCATCCATCCATACAACCCACAAGAGAAAATTACCGCAAACAGATGCGCTGTTCAATGTCAGGAAGTATCAGTCCCTCTAGCCAAAGAAAATTACAAAACGTACACAACAAGCTGTCATGCGCAGAATTTCAATATTCATGCAACATTCAATATATCAGTTATTACTTAATATTAAAGTAATTGAGATGTAATATCGACTAATTATCAGATTATACTGTTTCTGGTTAGCGTTGTCACCTTGTACAGCATATTGTGACATTTTCAGCGTTTCATGCACACAAGTATAGCAAAAATATTTTAAAGTATTTTATAAGTTACTGAACAGATTAGTGCTGTATGCTGTAAATATCCCTCATATTGGTATTGGCTGTATGCTGTAAACATTCCTCATATTGGTTTATATATATACCTTATATTTACAAACAGACAACGCATCCCAACTCCATTGAAAGTTGTTGATCGAATCATTTTTTTAAAATACATGTTTACTTACATTATTGTATTTGAATTAGGTATGTAGTTTAATTTGAGACACAGTTGGAATTCAATGCCAGGAACAAACGTTCATTCTGGACCGACCTAAATGCCATTGCTCCGATAGCTAGCCAGTAGACTTTTTGTTTTATTCCTTAGAATAACAATGAAGTGTCAAACTTCAGGAACACGTAATAGGTATGTGGGAATCAAAAGAAGGAATTCCAAATAATTTTTGTAAGGGGGGGTTGTTATATAATTGCCCTACTCTGGCAATTTTCCAGTACAACTTACATAAATTTCATAACAGGGCTTAGCATTGAAGTTCTTCGGTTGTTCAGTTAATCCAGACCACCCTAAACAAGATACAGATCAGTCTTCTTTCTAATTAGTCGCTGGTCAATCTGATTTTACCTCAGCATGACCTCTGATCAAACATGCATTTTAAACTTCATTATCTTCACGCAAGTCATCCGATTCCATGAGATTAAATATTGTCATTCAGGTGTCCAGACCAACGACAGCTTAGAGAGTCGTCTATGTTAAGAATGACATAATTTAAAAAAAAAAAGAATAAAGGGAAAGTCTCGTGTAAAATTTGTCTTACCCTCATCAACATGTACATAAAAGAAGATGCCAACTTACTCAGTCGCCACACGAGAGTACTTCAGTATGGAACGTACGCATAATTCATTTCCCATAGATCAGCGCTAGAGTTACAAGAGACATTCGCCTCAGTGAAAATCTTCTTGGATCCCTTTTTTCAGAATTTGAGGTAAACTCTTAAAATCATCAGTGTCCCCAACAATAACTTGTCACGTCGTATAGGAAAAGCCAACCGGTCCGGTGGTACACGAAGACATGTCTAGATACCAAGAGCAGGCGTGGATCCAGCTTTTTTTTTTCATCGGGGGGGGTGGGGTCGTCTAAAAGGTCGGGGATCCGGGACCTGGTTCTAGAGAGAAGCCTCCGGAATTTCCAAATTTTTTTTTACAAATAGTAGAATATGCGAAATCTGCACTCAAAATTGCGGTACGGTAATTTCATATTATATTATGACCTTGAATTTTGAAATCGTCCCCAGTGAGCGATAAAAGTCGATTGAGAAAGTTGATGAAGCAATATCAAACGCGATGCTAGGGTGAAAGATGACTATATTTTCTTTCAGTTGGAAATTCCAGGGAGGGTCCAGACCCCCCCCCCCCCCCTCCTAGATTCGCGCTTGAAGAGGATGGGCTTAACTGTCGGATCCCGATCTGACTAGAATATGGAAAGCCTGTGAAAAGTCATAGAAATCCCCAAGTCACGTTCTATAATCCACTGCATCATTCCAGTCCTGGGATTGTCAAGGCTGACTCTTGGTTTGGTCAGCTATCCAACTCTACATATCAAACTACCACGCATTGTGTAGTATTTGTTTACACCATGGAAGAAAACGCAAGAAACATGCCCCTTTACCCCTATTTACTGTCAATGTACTGACGGCAATATTTTATATCCTCTACTTGTCAATTGCAGATTTATATTCGGAGACGTAAATGTTGGAGAGGAACTGCCGACGCTCTGTTGCTGGAAACTATCTTGACAAAAATGTACTAATTTATCAGCGCCGTCACCGGGATAAGGAAAACTTTCGGTAATAAATAACATTAAAAAACAATTGTGTTGATAATATTTTTCATTAAGTCGAGGAAGCGCGAGACAAGAGTAAGCAAAATGTCGATGGCCTTTCTGTATACGGTAAACAAGCCTGTTCTATGCACCAACTTTACATATGTACAACCATAAAGTGCATTGTCTGTATTGTAATATGTAACTGTAATTAGCTGTATTTAAATACATTTTTATAAAGTAATTGGACGTATTTGTAATTGACTTTGCTTTCGGTTTCAAGAAAAATTTAATGTATTTTTAAAATACATTCCAAAACAATGAAGTATTTTCAGTTACTTTTCAATTACAGTTGTTATTCAAACTTAAAATTTTTTCCATGTAAATGACTCCATCCTTGTAATGCATATAACTAAAATATTAAAATTGTGTTTAGGTAAATTTTAAAATAATAAGTCTGAACCGCATGGCCATCTCATGTACGGTCATTTTATATTTCGTGTGGACCATCGTACTTCTGTCTATGTGTTGTACATTAATGATTCTAGCATGGCTGAAATAAAAAAAAAATGAATTAATAGAAACTTCATTTTTGATAAATCGATCAGTGGTTAAAATATCTGCTGCTCTGTTTAGAGGATGAGAGCAGTATAACACTAGGTGGGGGTGAGGTTATATCTCATAACATGTAGTTTTCTTCCCCATTTTCATTTGTGTCATAAATCAGAATTTTAACAAATAATTTTTAAAAGTTGTCACAGTTGCAGTGTACTATTTGGACGACTGAAACCTGGGGGATTCCAGCTCAGTAACGGAACAAATAACATGAAGAGATTAATAAACTTATATTTTAGAGCCTCTGTCAAGCCTCAAGGTCAACAGGAATATTGACTCCTCTTCCACACCTTACCCGTCTGAAAACTCGTGCATAATGTACAATGAAATGATTGTGTATAATGTCAAACAATTTCTCGCATGTTAATGCTGTTCATTAGACAAATTGTCACTTGCTGTAACTAATGCTCATCCTACACTTATCCAACACCGATGCTTTAAAAGAAACTATTAAAATACATACATATACTGAAAATTTCATATTTTTATGAAAAATGATTTCAAAACTAGGATTCAAATTTTTATAGTCTATTCTCAGTACATGGTCTCAAACCCAGACCAGATCTAGAAAAACTTTAAAAGAACAGATGTATTGTAATGTTGTACCATTCATGACAATAACATCTGTAAATAGTTTTCTTCCTTAGATTAGTCATCTGGTTTATAAAAGACAATATTCATTTCCAGTACAGGTAATTTAGGAATTTCTTATTGGCATGAGGACTAATACCATTGGATGACAATACTATGAATAACTCTTTTATATGCAACTTTATAGGATATTTTATTCTACAATCCAAAAAAGTAATTCGCAATAGTCTATAGAGGGCCCTTAGAAATAAGATAGGACACTGATGATGTAATTAAAATGTGCAAAAACGTGTTGATATCTTTCTCAAATGCAAAAGAGTTAATGCATTTCATTTACTTACTGAATCTTAAATATTTTCCTTTCCCATCTTCTAGTAGTTTAGAATCAATCAATACAAGCTCATGTCAAAAACAGAGACTTCAAACACACTTCAAATGAAGACTGATTGGTGGGAGTACCAATGCTATTTTCTTCATCAATGCACATTACACAGTAAAATTAATAAAATGATTAAATTTTCTTCAATGCACAAAAAATATCTACAGAGGATGTGTAAACAGGTTTATTTACAATGACATAAGATTGTACATCAGACATGGATAACGGATGAGTATACAGGACCCCACATAATGTACACCCTGTGGAGAATTCCCTCTCACTCAAATTGATTTTTATTCTTCAATAAATATGCTGCAAGATATTCTATAGGGTTTGGTGGTCTGAAATAAAAAATATAAATCATGTACATTTTGTAACCATTCATATAAAGTTTGATCAAAAATGACACCCCCCCCCCCTCTCCCTACTGATTTGTAAATATGGTACAATATTCAACATGTTTATAGGAAGTTTTGATACAAGGTTCTGATAAAATTTTTACTTTACATTTGTCATATTTACATCAGCACAGAATCAACCTAGATATATATTGGTTACTGCTACTTGAGTGCAGTCATGTGAAGTTCATCAGAGTTCTGTAATAGTTTTGGTACTACACCATGAGTTCCACCCCAAACCCTCCCAAAATAAAGGTGTTCCTTTCATCTAGCTTCAACCAGACTTTGCTATTTTTTTAAACTTCCAAATCTTAATTACAAAAAACGTAAGTAATAGGCCCATTTTTATTTACATATGGGTAGATGCAGTCATGTTCTTTACCTTCGGTGCACATCCAGTCAAACTATTGTCAGATTAGTGTATTGAAAATGACATTGTTTTCTAGAAATTATTTAGAGTAATATTACATAATTACTTGCAATATATAGCATGTAATATTGTCTAATAATCGAACATCTCTGGTTGTCAGTATTTAGACAATAATTTTCTTCCTGCATTCGTCCAAAATAAAATATAAGTATGTGCGTTTCTGGTTTTCCAGCCCTACCTATAGTTTTGCTGCCAACCCTAAATATTTTATTGACAATATGTACATGAATAAAATAAGAATCAAAAATTTTCAAACAGGAATGTTTTTCTTTTTGCCTTCGAGTTTCTCGGATTTGCACTTTCACTATCTTTAATCTTTAAAATGTTTGATAGGTATTTATAATGTAAATAGGCCTGTAAAGCATATCAAAACTATGATTTCCAATAAAATGTTTTAATAAAATAAAATGTTTTGCCTACCTACCCTACTTACTTTTGGGAAGTGAAATAGCAAAATGCACATATATTTTATTTTGGACTTAGGAAATCTGTAGTATTTTCTCATTAGTCTATCCAGTCTCACAAAATTAATGACTGCAGCTAAAAAAAATGAAGGAAAAGATTGTTCCACAAATACTCATCAGCTGGCAACATATAAACAACAACACCATGTCCATATCCCCCAACACAGTACCAGATCTTACTAATCCCATCATTGTATGTACATAGCACTGCAATAGAACTTTACTAATCCTATATGTTCATGTATAATCATGGTATTCATACATGTGTGTTTTATGACAATTGTTATCAATTAATTTTAGGTGAGAAATGTTGGTCCTCAACTTTGGAACGATCTACCTCTAGAGATAAAACAGTCGAAATCACTGACCAGTTTTAAGGCGAAATTGAAAACTCATTTATTTAGAAACTTTTAATATACAATTAAAAAAAATAATTTTGTATCGTACTTGACATTGATTCAGTTTTGTAGCATGTTTTATTTACTTACCTATCTTATACTTCTATTACCTTTTATGCATATCATATCTTTTACTATTTTATTGTACAACGACAGTGAATACATGTATGTAAAATTAGGCGCTTTAATCAAATAAATTAGTTTCAGTTTCATGGTTGAGGGTAATACTGAAAATTAGGCGTTTTAATCAAATAAATTAGTTTCAGTTTCAGAGAACCGTGTAAGTTGTTAGAACTTGTGTTCAAACTATTATATATGCAATAAAAATATGTTCAAGCTAACGAATCCTATCACTGCATGTATACCAATGTACCAGAAATTTACTAATCCTATCATAATTATGCTGTCAACAACACTCACAATAAAATTCAGCACTCTGTGAGACTTTAATATTTTTGAAACCATACGTCTTCTGGTAAAGATCAGAAAAATTCACTTGTCTTTAAGTGAACCCCAGAGTTTACTCCAATCTACTCTACACCAGATTATTACCTCACACAGCTGTCAGTTCAATTCATATTTATTTCATAAGCTTACCTTTCTTTCGCTAGGACGGACATTCCGCTGAGTAGTATCGGCACCACAGTCGTATCAAGGTAAGCTCTAGTTGGAAGAGATTGCAGGTCCACTCGAGGTCGTTTAGAAGGATTCTCCTGAAGCTCTTTCTCACTTGTTATAATTTTCTGAAATACGCATTTTTTTTTTCTTTCATTCATTCGAAGTCACTATTAATTTTATTTTATTTTGCAGCACCAAATTCAGAGCTATTACTCTATTTCTTTACCTGTACATTTTCTGGTACTTCTTGTGGCACCGGTGTTCCCGATTCTAAATCACCTGCCACTGATCCGGTATTAATTTGATCTAGAAATAAATGAATTTATTAAGATGAGGAAACTCGGGTTCAAAAACCGCCAAATTATTTTGTTTTCTATAACATTCATCTTAAAACTTAGCAACCATGAGAAAAAATCAAAATTAAAATGTTATAGCTATCACACAACATTTGATTTCTTGAACTTGTACTTTGATAAGGTTAACAAACATTTTTGTGTACAAACAACACTTTACCGTCCGCCATTTTCAATGTTATGGTCGCCCATAGTAATCTCGTGAACCAACACGAGATTTGATATTTTACGGCCCAGTGTTCCAAGAAAGATAACTCTAAAAACATTATAGACTATGCCTATCAATATTCCGTCTACAAAAGAAATTTGTTTATATATCAGAGACTCTTTATACCTTGTTCAGCTATGATACCATGTAACACAGTATATATGTATTTTTATTTTACATGGCTAACAACACTTACACCTGCTTCAGTGTCAATAAAGACTTCAATTGAGAAGAAAGATTGTCCAATATACAATTAAGTTCATTATAGATCTAAAATATATATAAAATCATATGCATTGTATGTTGAGTTATAAAATCTGAATGCAAATATTAAAACTGCATCACTTCTGGACCAACATTTCTAGAGATAAAAGTCAGAGAGGTAAGCATGCCTGTTGGAGAGAGAGAGAGAGAGAGAGAGAGAGAGAGAGAGAGAGAGAGAGAGAGAGAGAGAGAGATCATCGTGATTTATAATAATTTTCGAGTTTTAACAGTTTCAATAATTATACAAAAGTGTTCAAATTTTCGAGTTTTAACAGTTTCAATAATTATACAAAAGTGTTCAAAAGTCGATTAAAATAAAGAGGAAAAATCCAGATTCGTAATTATTCGTTATTGCAATAAAAGTATGATTAATTTTCATGCAATTACGAGGAAAATAATCTTAATTTGTTCTTGTGAGAAAAGATCTAAAAAAAAATAAAAAAAATCTTAATTTGTTCTTGTGAGAAAATATCTAAAAAAAAAAAAAATAATAAATAAATCAAGAAATGATCTTGAAATTACGAGATAATTACTTCGAAATTAAGAGACAAATCTAGAGGCAGAATTATATGATTTATATTCGAAATCACTAGAAAAGAGTTCACATTGTGCCATCAAAGTTATCTGTAAACTGACAGATTGTTGCCATTAATGGTATTGTGTTCAGTTATTATCAACGAGGAGATTGAAAATGTTGTATCTTTGGATATGACAAAACACTCCTACCTCACCATGTTTATGTAAGAAATAATTTCATTTTTGAAATATATATCAGAGTCACAGCCGCTCAACGTTTTAAGTATCTATAATTTAAAAAAAAAAAATTGTCTTCCTGTAAACAAATTACTTACAATATTTTGTTTACAAGAGGATGCTTTTTTTTTATTATAGATATTTGAAACGTCGAGCGCTTGTGATGAGAGTATGAGGCCTGCATACTTCATGAAGCGTGTTAGCACTTCGTGAAAAGTATGCCGGCGTGAAGCGTACCTTTCATACCCTTATGTAATTTTTAAAAAAATTATTTCTTATATTCACTTTCCATTTCCGTCTTGGAATTTGCCAGTCGTTAAATAGTCGTGCTATATTTATCAAGATTTCTACACACGTGGTTTATATTCATGAGGACATGACTATCATTTCAATTTATTGGGTGGTTGCATATTGTTTAACGTCCCGCTTGTGAATTTTCCACTCATATGGAGATATCATCATATCCGATGAAGGACTGCAAAATTTTGGGCTATGATCGGTGTTTACGGACTTTGAGCAGGGAGGGACCTTTATCGTACCACACCTGCTGTGACACGGGGTCCCAGTCTTTGCGGTCTCACCCGAATGACCGCCCTATGTAGTCCCCCTTACGACAAACAAGGGGTGCTGAGGACCTATTCTAACCCGGACATCCAAGGAAGATTTAGTAAAGATACCGGAGACAAAAACATTTGAAATGTAAAGCATAACATTTTATCACACAATAGAACTGTTTCCAGGTATATAACACAGGTTAGGAAAAACGATATGAACTCGTAGCACAGGTTAATAACAATGCAAATTATGTACGGTCATGTGAGGTCAGCACGTGTTGATAGGTATAAATGTTACTACAAATGTTCTTCAAGTCTATCATATTTATTCATGTTTCATTTGTTGTTATTATATAATGACATAGTTAAAAATTGAAATCTTAAGATTGTAATTTCAATTTAGCTATCACATTAACGTGATTATGATAAGATCGTACATCTCCCGCTCAAGGACATTTTCAGACGATGCAAAGAGGCTGAAAATCACTTCCTTATACACAGAAACGTGATATAGAAAGTATCTGAAACACGCGTTTATTGATAGCTGTGTGATAAATAGAATCATTATGCTTATGTCATATGACATTCGTTATCAGATTTATATATTTCCCTCGCCAAGGCTCGGGAAATATTAAATCTGACAACTCTCATTTCATAAATTTCATATGACATAATCACTCATTCAAGATTCTCTATTTATGACATAAAAAGACATACCATCCCACTAGAAACTGACAATTTGGTGAATGTAGTACATGTATAATGAAAACTGAAAATAAAACGAGAAAGTTGTAATAATGATATTTTTTCCGCCCTTGTACCAATTAGCTTTCATAGGACTTTACAGGTTTGAAATGTGACTAAGTGCAGAAGACAATGGCCCTGATCATGTTAGTATCAACAACAAATGGTTGATATTTGTAGTAGGATAGACCATGCCGCTATAATTAGAATACTCATTCCATTGGCGAATCTAGAGGGGGTAACGAGGTTTGGCTTGAAGTATTTCACAGATGCGTTATTGGGGGGGGGGGGGGGGCCTTCCCCTCCCCCTCTATTGGGAGGAAAACATAGCATCTATGACAGCACCCACTTTAAAAGTTCTCTCTCAATTTAATCCAGCTCTCTCCTCTTTCGAAGGGGAGGGGGTAGGTTTTTAACGGCATCCCCCAAATTCACCACACAACTCTTGAAAGAGAGCCATCGTTTTACATCGTATTTAAAAGATGGTAATTATCCGTTCCAATTATTTAGCTATAGATTAATTATATGTTCAAGGTCATCTCTACCCAGAATGGTTCATACTCTACCCAGAGTTCCCTCGCTACGCGCCCTCTGATGATATTGTTTGTTTGTTATAAGTTCTGTTGAGAATTTTTCATATTGATACGTCACCAACTTTAGGTGTAGGTGAAGTACTGCAAATATAGACTTGAGGCACTTAGGGCCGTAGCAGTGCGGGTTCTCTAACGTCCAAACTCCGGTCGTGACACGAGAACTCCGTTTTTAGGGCCATATCCGAAAGACCCGTGATTCTCACTTCTACATTCCGAGCGTTTGGCGAAGGAGCAATCACTACCCATGTTAACGTCATAGGTTCGACGCGGCCTTGGCATATGCGGGGTACTAGAACACACGACTTCCTGAGAATGGTTAAGAGTATATCGCATAATGATGAATTATTGTTAAACCTTATTAACTATGAGAAAATGTGTTACTCTTAAAAAACATTTTGAGGATGACTGACACAATTCGGCATCTGCGCAAAAAGCACGCATATGCCTTAATCAGACTGTCGGACGTATGTACATGAAAGAAAGAACGAGGGAAAGAAGAACGAAAGAAAAGATCTACATTGTTATTAAAACTTTACTCCAAAATGCGAATTATTCGGGTTAGAATAGTCCTTAGTACGCCTTGCTTGTCATAAGAGGCGACTAAAAAGGGCGGTTCTTCGGATAATGCCTCAAAAACCAAGGCCCCATGTCACATCAGGTGTGATACGATAAAGTTCCCTCCCAGCTTAAAGGCCGTTACAAGCGCCGAACATAGGTCTAAATTTTGCAACCCGTGACGTCTCCATACCAGTGAAAAATTCTCGAGTGGGACGGTAAATAATATACAACCAACCAACGAACTGCACTTTTAGGTAGAGGTCTCCTGATCATTATAACAGCTATTTTGCATATAATTTGTTTGCTACTTATTCAGAAAAAAAGGAAAGGTTTTAAAGACTACGTCAATTTCACAGTGCTGGACTGATGTAGGGATCAAACGTGACGGTGATCATGAAATTCATATAAAATGTTCTCGTATTATTAAACTTGGTAGTGACCAGGAAATTGAAATAAAATGTTCTCGTATTATCAAACGTGAAGGTGATCATGAAATTCATATAAAATGTTCTCGGATTATCAAACGTTGTAGTTACCAGGAAAATCATATAAAATGTTCTCAGATTGGTGACCATGAAATTCATTTAAAGTGTTCACGTGTTATTAAACGTGATGGTGACCATGAAATTCGTATAAAATGTTCTCGTATTATTAAATTAAACGTGGTAATGACCATGAATTTTACAATTTGGTCCCGTGTTCCTAAATATGATACATACATTTTATACTAACTATGGAGACAAATGGTGAAGTTGTTTTTGAGAAGCTGAAATGTTCGAACGTTTACGAACGACGCACGATGACGGACGGAAGCTACAGGTTACCTGAGTCCCTCTAGTGAACTAAACTACAACTTGCTCTGATTCATGGGTACCAGTTAATTTCAATACTACATTACAGAGGTTTCTCTGTATGCATGTCTGTTTGAACTATTGCCCATTTCATAAATTTATTTAAAATGACTTTCATAATTATTTTTAATGACCATTACAAAAGAGACTTGTAAAGATTAATCAACATAGTTATTATTTTATTGTTTTCTCTCAGTGTGTTCAGTGACTGGTCAGAACACATGAGCTATAATAATAATAATGATAATATTGATAATAATAATAATAAATTGGTACGGATATGCCGTATATACTGATGAAAAGACAATCTTAAGAGACATATTTTCATATAACATATATGACAGCTAATTCTATTTATAACATTCACAAAATTATGCTACACTAAAACTTCCGAAAGACTAAGTCCACCTTTCCGATTCACCGAGTCTGACTCACGGACATTTAATCATAATAAGTCGCAAAACACACCCCCACAGCTCTGTATCCGAGGTTCGTGAATGACGCTGTAGCGTAGTTATCAAAGTTAGGGTCCCAAAGGCAACGACTTCCGTAATGAAAACTTTGCTTCTTGTCCTCAAAAATAATGACATGCGTAATGAGTTTGTATCTTTGAAGTCCAGACGCTTTGATTTCCTCTTTAATCAATTCCGCAAGATGGATGCACATTTTTTGGCATTTGTCGTGCTCGTACTCCATGCCTTGTAAGTTTTCAGTCAAAACACGTTCAATAATTGGCGATATTTTAGCATCATCAAAGGCGGTGTTTTTGTTTGGCGACAGTCGATATGTGTTTTCATAATTAATATTATGTTGAGGCCGCAAACATGCGCTCGGACTCTTAATAGTTCTATCTGGAAGCTGATGTTGTCGATTTGGTCCTCTGATCTTGTGAAATTTCTTTGGAATTGAATTTGAAATGACGCTACTTGTGTCGGAGTGCGCATATTCTGTCGATTTCACTTTCCCAGAACTAGACACCCGGACTGGCTGATTCTCTCTCTTTCCTACACTAGGAGTCCGTACCCGGAAGGCTTCATCTTTAAGGTTAAAGGTCACGCTGTTGCGTCTTCCTGTCGGAAAGTCACTTTTTGTCGTCATTTTGTAGAATTGCACACCTAAAACCTAAAGTTCCGATTTCTACTACCAGAATGGGGTAGTAAATGCGTTGTCATGTAGTTGTTGATGACTAATGAGACCTATGCGAAGCCGGTGTGATATACCTGATAGTAAAGAACCCAGTACTCTATTGTTTGTGAAAGTAAAACAAAAGTATTGATTACAAGTAAATAACCCAAACAAAAAGCTGTTTTCGCTGTCTGCGCACGAGAATAATGTGTTAATATTAGCTCTTTAACTCTATATGTTAATGCATATGTGAATAGAGGAAAGACAGTAATTTTAAGGCATTGTCAATATATAAGTAAATGTTTTCCTCGAATTTAATGGACGATGCTGATAATTCTAAAGTTAATACCAATCTCACTTAGTCTGAATTATCTCTAGACAAATATTATTATCATCAAATGTGTGTAAATCGTGCTTCAATATATATATATATAGTAACATGACGAAGACTTAATTTTGAGAGATATATCACAGGCACTTGGGGCATGGACCATGATCATCCCCCCCCCCCCTTTATCACTCTATTTTTTTTCTGATCTGAAATAGGCACACTATTGTTTTTTCTACTTATATTTTGTAAATATGTATTATATCAGGTCACCCAAAGATAGTATTTCCGTCTCTGTCACGTATTAGTAAAAATTACGTCATCAGTGATTATAATAAATTACATATTTGAGTGACTATAATATTTACAAAATATAAGTAGAAAAAAAATTTACTGTGTCTATCCAAGATCAGAAAGAAAAAAAAAAAAATAGAGTGATAAGGTGGGGGTGGGGTGAAATGCCTCAAGTGCCTGTGAGATATATACTTGTGACAAAATTAATTTTATTATAGATGATAGGACGTCACGAGGAAAAAAATATTGTAAACTTCTGTCAGGACTAGGTTAGCATGGCAGTTGACTTTAAGAATGATACTGTCATATAACAATGATTTTAACCTTTCAGTTCTCCATGGAGGATTGGTTTGTTTCACGTCCCTTCGAGTTGTTTTCAATCGTATCGAGAGATTTTCATTCATATCGAGAAATTTTCATTCGTATCGAGAGGTTTTCATTCATATCGAGAAATTTTCATTCGTATTGAGAGGTTTTCATTCATATCGAGACGATTTTCATTCATCATTCATATCGAGACGTTTTCATTTCATTCGTCATTCATATCGAGACGTCATCAACTGTTGCATGGGACCCAGCACTCAAAGCAATAAGGGGTCTTTATCATGCTAATACCTGCTGTGACACAAAACCTTGCTTTTAAAGTCTCGTTCGAAAGATCCGTGACTTTCACATCTAAATACCGACGGTTTGACGAAGAATTATCATTTCCTATGTTTACGTCTTAGGTTTGATTGATTGTTTGTTTGTTATATGTTCCGTTGAGAATTTTTCACAACGTTTGAAATCCGTATATTGTGTAGGTCAAAGTTACGAGTACTTACGACCGGTCGCGGTAGCTCAGTGGTTAGAGCGTTCGCTTCGTAACCGGGAGGTCGTGAGTTCAAGCCACGGTAGGCGTTGGCACGTTAAAGAACCCTCACTGCTACGGCCCTGAGCGCTAAGCATTGGTCTAATTTTTGTGGTACTTCACCTACAGCTGGTGACGTCTCAATATAAGTAACGTAAAATAAGCAAACAAACGAGTACTTACGACAAAGGTTATAGTTGTAAACAACAACAAAATAAATAAATAAATAAATTTAGGGGGGAATAGTAGACGAATAGATCAGTACACATTTCATACTTGGTATATCTCATACTTAGTATACATATATCTCAAACTTAGTATTAACATATGTAACGAAATATAACCGATTATGGTGGTTCAGTGGTTAGATCGGTCGCTTCATGACCGGAAAATCCCGTCTTCGAGACCAGCTTGTATCTTGACTGCACCCCTTTGCCAAACATTTGACATTTAGAAATGAGAGTCGGGGGGGGGGGGGGGGGGGGGGGTTCTTTTGGATAAGATGAAACCTTAAGAACCGATATCTTGTGTCTCGAAAGCGTTGGCACAGTGAACCGTTACTGTTATAACCCTGGGAAAGGTATGCAGACCAAAGTACCGGTATTTAATTAAGTGAAAACCCTTCGAAAGGATGTAAAACAATGACGAAATGTGTCTTTGAAACACAATGCCCACAAAAGATGCCACATTCACTTGTAGTAAACTTGAACTTAAATGACCTTGATAAATAAGTCATGTAGCAATGACCTTGACGCATTATATCTCTATCGTGTATAGTTTAAAACTTCATCGTTAAAGTTTGCAGACAAAGAGATAGACTCACAAAAACAATAAACTCCGACGTCAGGGACGTAATAACTGAACAGAAAGAAAGATGACCATTTTCCCGTCAATATTTCACCTAAAACTGAATTTGTTTGGTATATTATAATGTAAGTAGAGGAGTTTGAAGCGAAACTTCTCATGTTACCTGTGTAAAATAAAACTTCCGATTGTTCGAACAATGCAACCGATGAACGAAAACAGGACCCATACATTTCAATAATAATATGTTATAATTTATTAAAGTAAAATGCATTTTAAATGATAAGCTTAACAATATGTATACAAATCTTCCCATTTTATTTCCACCGGCCGTTTACATCACCCACTGGCTCCACGCAGACGCAGATCGATCATTTGTCGGGACAGATCCATGTACAGATTTTATATTTCCTCTTAGATGAATTTAAGCTTTAACACGTTTACAATGCAAAACACAAAAACCAAAGACATAACAAGATTCAAATATCAACAAAACAATATTGATTTACACAGAGTAAAAATATTTTGAAAGTCATATCGATGATAGAATTTTTCAATTCATTAACGAACTCCACGTGCGGGAGGGTTGAAGTTTAAAGGACAATGAGCAATAAACATACTGAGCAAACAAACCAGTAATCGAGTCGCAGTATAATTTTCTCTCGAGGGCCGTTTCTCCGACGACCAACAAACATTACATCAATTTAAAAGGATCAAACAAGGAGAGGCATACTCGGTAAGATCGAGTCGTTTACAAACAAATTATGATTTTGTGATCTCCTCTTTAATCTGAAATGTCACCCAGTGTAATTTGAAGTGTGCGACTTTCCCCCTGTTGAAGCCATGATTTATACTGCAATAAACATAAAAACCAGAAATTTGCACCAATTATAAAATTCTTGAAGAGTAATGCACACCACTTTCATAAGGGCTTGGTTCTGTCGACCTGACCCTGTTTGTATTCCACTGTTGAATAGCAACGTCAGATTACTACCGTATCAAGTACTACATTATACATGCAATGCATGCGCGGATCTGGGGGGTTTTTTGGGTTTTTTTTTTTGAGGGGGCAGGGGAGGGGTCGAGGGTCCTGACCTCCCCTCTGGAATTTACAAAGTATACATACCATTATAAAGTTATGAAAATTTTCGTACAAAGTATTCTCAAAAAAATGTATACCGCAACTATTTGATTTACATCCTTCTTTGATTTACATAATTACCGGTGATTGATGCAAGTGTTATTCATTCTTGATCCTACGTTAGGAGTCGATATACAAATATTTACACCTTTCAATATTATTAACTTGTATATGGCACACAATTGTACATCACTGATTTTGGTACAGTTTAGACTGTTCCTACATAATTCAGTGGCAGTAAATTTCCCATACAGGGAAACCGAAATAATTTCAGTTAAGTCTTTCTGGCAAAATCGGGCCTCCCACTTTCTTATGAAAATTAGTAAAATGAAGTGAAATGAAAGGTTGAACCAATAAGTAGAATTAAACCTTTTACTTATTATTATTATTATTGTTATTATTGAAGTGGGTTGTTCTTTTTTTCTTACCAAAACTTCGAACCCCCCCCCCGGAAAAAATCCTGGATCCGCGCATGCATGTCTTAATTTGTATGCCAACTCGAAATGTCATAACCTGTCCAAAACAGAATCACTAATACGAAAGTGATAATTTCAAAATTGAATGGCCTTGTCCTAATCCTTCAATATTCTCAAAAATGGTTTATTTCACAAAAACAAACTAGCATCACGCGGCATTCATTCGTAATATGTGGCAAACACTGTTCCTATGGCAACAAAATCTGCTCCATTGTATGTTGCGGAGGCGAAGTTGTCAAGGTTTGATTCCCACAGACACCGGCTGGTGTAGTGAATGCTCTGTTTCTTGTTTTCGAACACCATCACATAAGATAACACTTTATATCGTTTGACTCCTGACAATTTTACACGTTCCTTGATTAAATCCGACAAGGTTTTACACAACTGTGGAAATTTCTTCTCGTCGTAAACTCTGTCTTTTAAGTACATAGAAAATACATTGTTGATGATTTGTTCTCCTTTCAGGGGGTTAAATTTCGTGCCATCGTCTGGATCAACTTTGTAAGTGTTTTCCAGTACACGGGTGGCTCCCCCCTTTTCCGATCCCGAGCGTTTTGAAAGAGCACCACTAAACAGCGTGTGTAGCCGTAATTTTGTCTTGATTCTAGAGAATCTGTTCCCTGGAATACTGGAAATCTTACTGCTAGCTTCCGAGTGTTTGTCTGACCGATCCTTGGAGCTCCCTGTCCCTCCCCCCAAAACACGTTCCTTCCTATTTAGTTTGGTGGTCGTGGATCCGCTCATGTTGCTCGCGGAGGATGCAATAGTCCCTTTTTCTTGCGTGTTTTCTCTTTTAATATTAGCATTGTGAACTTTCAACAAGTCGACACTCAATTTCCCATCCATATTTGAAATATTGCCCCTCCAGTAAAAGGTTTCCTTGAGAGGTTCTTGTCAGTCTGGTATTTACGTTGAATCCCTTTATCGTGGAAGATAGATTGACTTAGCAATAATCGCGCCTGACACCAATATCATACACGATCGCCAGGCGAAGACGAAATCACTGCAATGGCCCTCTTAAACAAATTTTTACGGTGTTAGAGTTGAAATGTAAATATTAGTCCTAGTGTTTAGAATACTCCATGAAGAAAATCTCTACCTGATGTAATGATACGCACAAATTTCACTCTTAAAAGTCAATGCAGTTTATCACAAAAGCGATTAATAGATTTGTCCTAGCTACACAATGCTTAATTTGAAATCCAGATTTCATATATGAGCAGCACTTCACTGGAGGAACGGCAAACAGAAAAGGCAGCAGGATTTCTATTAAATGGCTATATACCCACACTTTAATGGTAATTTCTTGCCCTCAATCGATACAAAGGAACACAAGATGCAATGGATAAGTAATCAAGATAAAATGAAAATTGTCTCGATGTGAAATCGAGCACGACCCG
The DNA here is from genome assembly GCA_024699665.1 of Ostrea denselamellosa. Taxonomy (NCBI): domain Eukaryota; kingdom Metazoa; phylum Mollusca; class Bivalvia; order Ostreida; family Ostreidae; genus Ostrea; species Ostrea denselamellosa. The sequence goes on from JAMZEH010000022.1 coordinate 1,885,590, forward strand.
TATATTTCTATCAATTATGTACTTGTAAGTGTTGCAGTCGTTTAAAGGGCATGTTCGTTATAGATGCCGGAAGTGTTCTGGTCTGCAGAATCCGTAGGTTCCATCTCTCTATCACAGCTTTCGTATTCACATCCCGCTGTTTCCCCGACACCGCGGAGGCAAATTTTCTGATCGATATTTTATTATCCTTCACAGGTGATGTAAAGATCGATGCACTCTCGCTGGGAGAAAAAAAATAACGATACCATTCTCCATGTTTTCATACCTTGCATCAATACTTCAATATTTCCAAGGCAGTAGATGATTGACAAGCCGAAGGACGTTAAATATTTACTTTTACAGAATTCTGTACATTCACATACCAAATGTGCAGTCACACCCCAATTATCATCCCTAATTTTTGTTTTTGTATAGAAATGTCCCTAAACATTAAAAGATATACACTGTAAGTCCCCCACCTGCGCCTCAAGACAGTCCCCGTGCTTTTAATACCCTCTCCACCCACCTTCTGAAATCTGGATCCGCTCGTTTGTACTTGACGAAGTAACGTAATGAATTGACGGGGGTGCGCTATTTCAAAGCTTTCTATTCAAAGATGACATTCCCTGTGACACACTAATAGATGTGCTTTGCCTTTGAAATAAAAATTAATGTATTCCGAGGAATTACAAGGAAAACGTCTCAGTTTTCAGTAACACTTAATGTGAGCGTGTCAGCACGCAATCATGTTCAATAGATTTAAATATCCTTGCATTAGTGTCATTATAACGATGACGTCCAGTGACCAGAGAAAAGAACTGCATTTTTGTTTTCTCCCTGTTCAAATAAGGCACCCGATACTTTAATCACAAAAAGTGAGATTTTAACTGGTCTCCAGTTATTAAAATGTTTCCAATTCACGTTTTTTCTTCTTTTTCTAAACTTGTTTTAACCCGTTATATATTGAATTCATACTTCAACGAATTTCTAGAAAAATATATGAAAAGTAGCGAGATTACGAACAGAAGAGACCCATCCAAATTAGAGTCATATATCACCGTAATATTGCGCTGTAAATAAAAAGAGATGCATCGTTGCAGCTTGTTACCTATTCAAACTGTTTGGAGGTTCAATGGTGCATGTGTCAAAGTAAATGGTATCTGAATTTTAAAGAAATGCCGCCCCCCCCCCCCCCCCCCCCCCCTTTTTTCAATCTACATTCTCTAATTGAACTTCTGCAGTGTATACCGTGTTCGTCATTTGAATGCGCAATTCATTTGAATTAATCTGTTAATCGTGTACTATATCCGAATTGAAACTACATATACTCTAAAACGTGCGATACACTTACCAAAATTGCCCTATAATAAAAATTTTGATCTAAAAATGTTAATCCCCCCACCAATATGTACAATAAACAAAATGCAAAAATATTTCTTCCTATATATATATATATATATATATATATATATATATATATATATATTTCATTGTTTATCATTGTACACCTTACATAAATGAATAAATACTTAAAAAAAAAAAAGCCACTTTCTATTTTGAAAACATTTATTTTTTCAATATTTTCTTTCACTTGTAATATGACCAACATATCATTAAATATATTAACTACGAGTTTCTTTTACAATATATAACATGGATTTACAATACGACAACAATGTAACAACATTGCTGATCAGTGAACTAAATACTGGACTGATGGACATGGGGACAGATAAAAATAATCTGACATAGTACTCAGACCACCTCACAAGTAAACATCTAAAGTAATGCAACTGCAAACAAGAAACCATACAAGTATGTAACTGGGGAATCAGTTGTGATTTTTCATGATAGAATTTGAATCGTGATGGTGAAACCATCAAGGGAAGTAACCCCATTTACTGACTGCATCTTTTTCAAGAGCTTTGAAACATGCTGATATTTTGTTACTTCAATTAAAGATATGTATTTAAAAATTCACAGGCATCTGATTACACATCAAATTCTGTCTTGTCAAAGAGGATACACAGAGATTCCAGAGTAAAAAAATGCAACTACAAGCATTGCTTAATGTGAAGTTGACAATGTCATGACCAAATGCCTTGATGATTCAATATAATGTGTTTTGTATGCATGGTGCTATATATGAAAACAAAACAGCTAAGGAAATTAAAATCCTATTAAACAAAACTAATTTCATTATTCAAAATGCTTTTCTTATAGTCGGATTTCAGATTATTATGAAAGCACACCTGCATACTTTTCTTTATAACCTTTACTGAAAATAACGTCAATTAAAAGCCTGAACTTTATGTGCAGATAATTTGAAAACAGCAAATTTGATACATGTCTGTTATATAATTTGAATACTTCTAAACACACAGGATAAAGATGATACTGTAAAATACAATATACAATGGTATGCAATGTAATAAGAATAAATGCAGAGTTTATTGCAGTCAGTGGAAAACAATTAATTTGATTTATATCTGGGGCTAAGTAAATTTACAGCGAAATTAAAAAAGAAAAATAAACAAGTCCTATTTTTACAAAGGCTTATAAATGAAAATAAATTAGGGGAAAAAAAAAAATTAAATCGCACTCGAGATAATAATTCTTTCTTCCATTTCATATGAATATTCAGATGTTTAAGTAGGTAATCAGAAATTCCTTGGGCATGCACTAATGCTTATAACACAATAGGCAATACATTTTAACTTAAAGCAATCACATTTCTACTGAGGTACTAAAATCAGTTGACCTTCTGATCACCGACAGAAAAAAACCCAGATATAGCAATTTATTTTCCTGGTCCTTTGCATTACACTGTAAACAGAGAGTTCACTGTAAACAGAGTTCACTGTAAACAGAGTTCACTGTAAACAGAGAGTTCACTGTAAACAGAGTTCACTGTAAATTCAAAACGTCACATATCAAATTTCAATTCTGTTTAATACTTTAAGGAAAAATTACCACTGTAATACCATCTGTACTATAAACATTTCAGCTGGAAAGTAAGTCTTTATACTGTGATGGTATGTTTGTGTTTTGACTGTTTCAGCTAAATCAATGCAATTCATCCAGCGTTATGCTGGGCCCTCAAATATCCTGTTCAGGAATGCATATGATGATAAGCAACTAGTTATAATCCATTACGAAATTCTGATTTTTTTTTTTAAAACATAGCATTTGTACATAATTCACTTTCCAACCACTAAAATACACCATACATGGACCAAGAAAATTTATAGCTTGGACATTTCTTGTTTTAAATTGCAAAATACATACACTACATGGAAAATATCTTAACAATTGGTTAATTAAGAAAATAAAAGTTACAACTAATTTGAAATAATCAGTTATTACATAATTTCTACAAAACTAGAGACACTGAAATGTGGGGGCAAGAATGAAATAAAAACCAAGTTGTACTTGAAAACCAAAAAGGAACAAGAATGTAGTACCCAAATAAAGCTATATAACCTGTGCTGTCCACATACAGTACTCCCAGGTGCAGAACTTGCATTATGTACTCCTATCATCAAAGCATAATGTATCACATTTGGCAACAAGCCATTGAACAACAGAATTCCCTCTAGAATTTATCCAACACGATCATAATAATTATCTGCTGTAATACACTCGGTAATATAGTGTCTTTGATCGCCACAAGGAGTAAGAATTGTCAAATTTTAATAGGTATACACCTTGGCCTGGATAAGCATGGCTGCCACAATATACCTCCTCGTGAGAGTCTCGACGATATACAGGGATAATCTCATCGGTCGGTGGCCGGTCATCCTTCTTTGCGCCTTGCTCTACGTCATTCTTTGTGTCTGCAAGCAAAATTAATTCTGATGTTCTACAAACATATCGATATGGGAGAGAATTACATTTCTTTAATCAAATTACTTTTGTGTATGCAAGTATTTCATGTAATTTTCTGTCTAAGCATTTTTTACAAAAAAAATTATGTACCATTTTACAATAACATTTTGGAATCTAAAGGAAAGTCTTCCTAAGTAATCTAGTTACAGTAATGTTTTGTTGTAGGAACACACAAAATAATATACTACTCCCTCCCTCCATCCAAATTCTAACCTTGCTCTTCCTCAAAGTCTTCTTCATCACTAGACTCACTGACAGTCACACTGACCGTCGTGCTCGGAGATACGGTCCACTCAAAGTACACACCAAACCCAATATCGTAGTAGTCTGTGGCAAATTCCCAAAACAGACAGGTCCCGTCCTCATGTGTGGGCACTCTCACCTGGTATATACACAATATTAGTAACCATGGAAATTCAAATTGGTAGTTCATTACTAAGAATCAAAGTTTATTATATTGTAAGTGGTTAGTTGTATAAAACTGTTATAAAGTTTTTGTTATTCACCAAGAATTACATGATCTACAAGTAAATACATCAGAATGTTAGTACTTAATGATCTACAGGTGTGACTTATGCAAAGACTACATCACAACATTACTACGGAAATCAAAGAGAACTAGATACACATAAAACATGGTTATAGTGAAACTCCAGGACCAGCAAAGTACATTTTGTTATAACCAAACTTCACTATACAGTAAAACACAGATTTTGTGAACATCCTGGGCCAGCAAAAAAAAGTTTGTTATAACCAAACTTTGTTATACTCCACAAAAACTTTGTTACTTTTGTCTCATAGGGAAATACTTATCACTTCGCAATAAGCATTACTTCATTACAAGCACGCTCAGTAAAAGCATGTCTTACTGTATATTTACAGTTATATGTTAACAGATTACCACAGTTCATTGAGATAAGTTCTAGATTTTATTACAAGATGATTCAACATACATAAGACAGATTTATTCAAAACGACACTGATGCAACTGAATAAAATCCACATTACAACATAGTGGAATAATTACAGAGCAAAAGAAATTGTGCATACATAGAGTACAGAATCTGACAGGTTACTGATATTCTCATATCAGTATTCAGTACCCGAAAATTCTGTGAAAACAGCAAAAACGTCATGCAGACAAACGTATCCAGAACTAGAGAAAGACTTTGGTATCTTATACAGTGATTATCCATCCCAACATAAGCTCACTGACAAGCTGTAGGGAGAAACTCACTGACAAGCTGTAGGGAGAAACTCACTGACAAGCTGTATTACGAAAATGAACAGCAAAATGTAATAATCACAATAGCTACTTGAGCTTTGAAAGAAATAGGCATGAAAATTCATTCAATATTTGGTGTTTTTCCGCTGCATATGTCATCATTCTCATAATGTTTGTTCCCTATTCCCTATGTAAAAGGAAAACCAGCACACGTTCAGAAGCTGGTGGAGACAATCTATTATTGACAGAAAGCAGAAGTGAGTAAAATCATTTGTTAGAAATTTAGCTTTTATGGAGTACTGCACTGCTACATTTATAATTACACCTGACTACAATATGCAAGCCAAAGATTACTAGCAGAAAGCAGCCATGTCCAGACAGGGTTAGGCTAATTGCAGGATGTTTTGCCAGGGATTGGCTACTTACAGTAACAGTCTCTCCAGAACCTATCTTTATAACAGAATCTTTATCTTTTTGAAGTGATTCTTTAAATTCTTTAATGTCTTTACGAGTCCACATTGAGGCTGCAGCAAGGGGAGGCAATTCATCTACAAAATTATTGAGAAAAGTAGCAAACCAACACAAAAAGCTAGAGGATTTATCTACATGCCAGCAAAGCTTGATGAAAGAGACTTGCATCATGCTCTGCATCTTCTGCAAATACCAGCAAGTCTTCAGATGAAACATAAAAAAATATATACAAATCTTAGAAAATATATTTTTCTTGGTCTAAAATCTGTAATTGCAGCCATTCAAAAAGAGAAACCAATGACTGTATATAATGTAAATTAAGGGAAAAAATCTTGAAAAATGTGTTTATCAAGTAAAAAGTTTTGAATTGAGTGCTGAGAAATTCATTTATTTTTGTTGAACTGAAGGCTTGTAGGTATGAACCCATGCAGTGATACACCAATAAAAGTTTGGAGGGAACTCACAGTGGCTGTTGCTAGGGAACCAATCTTAATAACATTTTCTTGACAGTGTTTGACGCTGTCTTTGAAAGATTGGATATCCTTACGAGTCCAGATCGAGGCTGGCATTAACAAAGCTGGAGGTGGTATCTGGTCTGAAAAGTTCCCAGTCATAACTTGCACAGTAGTTAAAAAAAAAATTTAGCCTGTAAAAATCACAGCCTTTCTACCAATCATCAAATTTCCTTTTTATTATTTATTATTATTATTATGTACCAAATTTCTTGAGCACTTTTTTCATGTATAAAACACGTTCAAAAGTACTTTATATCATAATAAAATGCCATATCATATAAAAAATACCAAACATATAAAACAGATTTTTTAAAAAAAAATATCCATGAATCAAAATACAAAATGATCAATAAGTTCTCGTCTTAAAAGATCAATTTTATGTGTGGTTTTTTTTTTATGGCTTTACATTTTCTCATTATTAAACATGTACTATAATCTACGAGTCTCTCATAGGTGATACAGATCAAAGTCATACCACTCAGTAATGAAATCCATCCCTTGTGTCTCATTTATTGATTTTTCTTCCACTAAGACAGGATCAAATAGATTACAATTTGGTCTAGAAATACAGCGCATGACTAAAAGTGTTTGAAAAAAAAAAAACCCCCAAAACTCCAAAACTTTGCACAAAAAACCCATATTCAGAGAATTTACTGGTTTTTTTTTCTTTTTTTGTGTGTGTGATGAAAATTGTCAGGAAGTAGAAGCCAGATCACACCAGCCATTTCCACGTCTTACCCTCTCCCTGCTGATTCTTTCCTGAACTCCCATCTATTGGCCCATTCGGGGTGACAGAATTTGCCTGCTGTTCGGGTGTTGCTTGGGTCTGCTGACCATCTGGCTGTTGGGTAGGGGGAGGGGCCATTTGTTGTGCAGGTGTTTGTTGTGTGGGTGCTGGTGCTGTGTTGCTGGCTTGTTGCTGCTGCATTTGTTGGTACTGTTGTTGCTGGTGTAAGAGTTGTTGCTGATAGACTTGTTGCATATACTGCTGGTAGTGTTGTTCTTGCAGCTGTCTAATCAAATCTTCTTGCTGTCAATGAGATAAATTCTTTTCATGTTTATCATTCACATCCATCAGGAATACATAAATATTTGTGCAGTTCCTCATTATCAGACTACAGAATACAGAAAATCAACAGTCTTGTAAATCCATAATCAACATTAAAGACTTCACAATATGTTGATAGTATTTTTACCATTCAAGGCCTTGACCTGTGACACAGTACAACACTGACTGCAGTGGTAATGCTAATGTTCCGCGTCCGCTCGAATAAAACAATACACTTCTTTTATCAGTAATTTTGAATGAAAATAAGAGTTTTTCAGAGTACAATGGGCACTGTACCCTCTAAACATATCACACTGCTCACCTAAGTAGGTGCACATTACTTCTGGGTTTGGATTAAACTCTTTCATTGATTATGCTTGTCGTATAAGGCTTTGGATGTTAAGTTTGATTCAGCATGTCTGCATATCAATTCAACCTTGTTTAATATGACCTTTTTTCCTTATGAAGTGTGACCCTGCCATGCACTCAGAAGTCAAGGTTAAATCAGGATGGTTTTACCCAAACTTGATTTATGCTATATGATGTTGCCTGTAAATTGAATTTTTGAAGAATTAATTTTCCAATATTAAACTTGAAACCCAAGTTGTGGTATTGCCCTGGTCTCTTGGATTGTGTCTGGAATGAACTTCAATCTTCACTACATACAGATGCTTGCATACAAGATATAAATAACTTTCACTAGGATATGAAGTGGAGCAGTCACATGATCAAATCCTGTGAAGCTTGAAGGGCCTCACGTTAGAGCCCATTGAAGTTTTTAAAAAATGTTATTGTTACTTACACATGCATGGGACATAAACATATCATTTTAGAATACAACACTACCCACCATGTCAATCAACACAGCGAGGTGACCCATATAAAAAGTGAGGGTTCATCAATTATTAAAATTTGTGTGAAATCATTAAATAATTATGTAGGTGACATATTATTTCATGATTGCGAATTTTTATCATCATTCTAGGAGAGAGTTTGTATCTAGATGTGAAATTGAGATGACTGGTTGGGATGAAGTAAAAAGGGTGGCTCTATTGAAGTTGAATAGGTTGAAGAATTTTGAATGTGATGCAAATGTGCAGACACCTGTTTTACAACGAGACCTAGATAATTGTCATGTTGTGAATTTGCTATTGCAAAATTAGAGACCCCTTTTTGCTCTGAGCTACTAATATATTCTGCTCCAATCTTGCTATGTTTTTCATGATCGATGTGCCAGTGGGGTTTGTGACCTTTGACCCCTGAAATGAAAAGCTATTTTGCTTTCACGAGTTTACATAACAAACCAATACCATCACTGCATAATTATATGTAAATCTGACATATTGAAACAGTTTGATTCTTCAGAAGACTTTCAAATAATTTTCTTCAGTATTCCTATTGTAGCCCTTCCCTGGCTCCAGGGGTTATGGTGTGGACAAACCTGAATCTACACAGGATACAATTTTCTGTCAGTTTTTGCATTTGTGGTGTGTAGTTTTTGAAAAGAGTTTTGAAATATGCCATCCTATGACCAGTTAGGCCTTACAAGCAAGTTGACGTTACAGGGGTATCAATAGTCTCGTTTAACGTCAGCATTTGGCAAATTCTACGGTCCTTATAATGATCTAATTAGTCAATACAACCTGTTATTGGGTCAACTCCTGTCCGACACATTTCATGCCAATTGTTCGGCCATTCTTTACACACTGATTTTGACTACAGATTACTCGATTACTTGATCAAGATATAGCTGAGGCTCATGGAGGGTGTAACCAGTTGATGGGATGCTTACTCCTCCTCATCTGATCCCACCTCTGGTATGTCCAGGAGTCTGTGTTTGCCCATCTCTTAATTTGGTATTCCTTCTTGGAGTTATGAGATTGATCACTGTTCGTTATCTTTGCATTTTCATATTTCCATTTCATGGTCCTTAATTTCAAGAAACTTTATATTAACACCTTTACCTATGGATGCTTTGTGTCAAGTTTTGTTTAACATGGCATTGTGGTTCTGAGGAGATTTATGCTCCCAAGTCTGAAGACTTCGGGACAGTGTTTTTGATCTGTCTGTCTCTGTTTTTTAAAGGATAAATAACACAGCTATTTTTCAACTAAAAGTTGTAATACCACTGTGGCAAAAATGAAAAAAAAATTTTGTTTGTCCTTTAGAATTTCTAGTGAGCTCAGTGGATTAAAACATTATGCAGCTGCAACCTGTTGTTCACACAGTCCAATCCTGCAAATCTTTGCAAGCCAAGAGTTTTGTTTACTCCTCTTCTTACAAACTCTTGGCAGATTACACTACTAAAACTGTGTCCCACTGGGGAGGGGGGGGGGGCACCTAATGGATGTTCTGAATTTTAACATTAAAATCTAGCCAACCTGGGAACAGCTTTCATAATACTGTTAGTTAATAAATTTAAACAAATTCTGGTTAATTTGTGAATGTCTTTGTTTCTTTTGAATAACATAAATGATGTTTATACAGCAAATCTAGCAATATAGATGACTTCTCTCCTTTAAGTGCCTTAAGTTGGTTTTGAGATCACAATCAATATTTTCTCTACAGTGCTTAAGAGCACATACTGGCCAGGGATGGACTGTCATTGTTGATTTTTATTGTTGTTTAAAAAGTTTAAAATGAAGGTGAAAATATTATCCTATGGTATTTCCGTCATTACCCCCCCCCCCCCCCCCCCCCCACTGATACAGATTCATCATCAGAATTAATCACACAAACACCTAATAAATACACATAATGACATCCATGTTTGTTGTGAATGAAAGCTATCTATGCGTTGGTTCAAAGGTCAAACTTTGAAGCCGATAAAACTTTGTGTCCACAGTTTAAGTGGTGTAATTCTGCCAAGGGGCTGTGGGGAGCAGAATAGACTAAAAAGGCTAAAAATCCTTGGCAGCCGAAGATCCGAGTCCAACAGGGAATTGTAATATTTTCCTGATGATTTTAAACTAAATTGCAATTTTTGCTATACAAAGTTTTCAATTTCAAACACCAAAAATTTCTTATGCATGTAGTTAGGGCTGTAAGAATTGTGCATATTGGCCTGGGTAAGCTCAGAAATTCGAGCACCAGACTAGTATTGCAGGGGTCCTGGGTTCAATTCCCAGTCCAGCTATATATTTTCTCCTTTATTCCTATATTACATTTGGTGGCGGTGACTACCCTTTGACTTGCAGGTTGTCCTGGGGCAAAGGAATTTGGGTTGTGTGTCTTGAGGGCAAAGACAATTTAAGGAGGAAGAAAAATGTAGTAGTTGGGGCTATATGGATCATGGATATTGGCCTGTATTGCTCAGTGGTTAGAGCACCTGACTAGTAATGCTGAAGTTCTGAGTTTGCTTCCCAGTCTAGCCACAGCAGCCCCAGAAACTGACATTTGAAAATGTCTGCCAGGGATTAGATCTTGGGTTGATGTCTGCCAAGGTGTGAAGACATACAGGAATGAAGAATGTGGCTCTCATCCAGGTTTGATCACAGGTAGCTAGAAAGCTCATTTGCTAGAACACCTGACTTGAGATTCAGGCGACCTGGGTTCAAATCCTGCTCTGGACTGTTGCATTTTCGCCCCTTCCTGTCACATGTATATATTACATTTATGAGAATTTTGATTGATGTGTTAGAACTCCTTACAACTCTCCTCATTTGTTCTCAGCTTGGTCACACTAGACAATCAAAGTCATATTTAACTTATCAGGGGCATTGTGACTCACAAACACGTCTTGTTCAATATCAATTTGTTGAAAGTAAGAGGTAATCACTGTGTATCATGTACTTAAATGACATTGAATTAAATTTCCCTGGTATAACAAAACTGTTGCAGTTGCAGATGACTTTACCCTGAGGCTAAATACTTCAGATGAAAGGATGGAATGATTTAGTGGCTCTTATACCTGCACCGATGTCTTGCAAGGTAAACTTATAATAAACCTTTAACAGCCAATTGAAAGTCACATAGTCACTTTATTTTCCTTTTTCAGAGAGAGAGAGAAAGAGAGAGATTGAGAGAGAGATTGAGAGAGAGAGAGAGAGAGAGAGAGAGAGAGAGAGAGAGAGAGAGAGAGAGAGATGATGCTAGAATTCAGCTGCTTTTCTATTGAAATGAAAACATGAAACTGAAAGCAGTTCAAATGTTTGTTATGTACATAAGGTCTATGTACAAGACATTGATTTTGTGAAACAGGAAGATTACAATCAGAAGGAAGGAAACGAGAAACAGCAATTAAAATTACTTACTTGTACTAAGATCACATTAAAGATTATCAAACCCTGAATATAGTAAATATAAAAACTGAGCTGAAGATACAAAAAAACCAAAACACTGAGCTGACCTGCAAGTGTATTTCCTGTTATAAGATTAGCCTTAGACCATGTACTGTATTTTATCTTCAGGCAAATCATGAACTCCCAAAAGTAGTTGATTAAACTTCCCTGTCCTGTGGTGTAACAAACAGGGCAGAGGAAAATTATGCTGGATAAATCATCTTATGCACAATGTTCACTAGTACACAAAACTGGTCCCCAACTTCCCATACAACGGAATTACACCGCCCTAGCATGCATTTGCTAGTATGCATATGCATGTACTTACATTAATTCAGCATTTCCTCTGTCCAGGAGGTTAAACAGAGGAGTACAGTAAATGTTCTCAACACAGAATGATACAATATAAAGAGATTATGATGAAACAGTCCATGAACTGAAATGGGAAAAAAATCAATACACACCCTCCTAGCATGGAGCAGATGAATCAATACCCACAGACACTTAATACCTGCTCCCACTCACTGTATCATAGCACAAAAAGCAGAAAGAGTTTTAAAACAAATAATAATTGTGTCACAACTCATTTAAATCTTAGGAAAATAAGATCTTTGTGACACTGACCACTAGCGTAATCAGTGTGGTCCAACCTGACTCCCAGGGTCATGGTCTGAGACTCTACACAAACCCAAATCTACATTGAATTATTTATAAGTGAGATTGCATGCAAATTTTAGGCTTTTCTGACTGAAGGGACCTCAAGAAGATTTGAAACACCTAACTTGTAATACAAAGGCAATACAAAGGATATCAGATTGTTCTAGAAATTTTTTCGCTATTTCTTTGCTACATTTACACAACTAAGAGCTGATGTTACATATTTAATTGCAACCACCAGGAACTATTAAAGTATGCCGACTCTAAAACAGACATGGTAACATACCCCAAGATGTTTTGTAGACATGAGATAGAGTGCAAATGAATTGTACATGAAAAATTATGTATTATTGAGAAATGTTGTGCATCTTTAATCCATGTGTCCTAAGTGCAGATATGAATTAAAGCTTCTTGTTGTGGATTGTGACAAAATTGGATCAATAACTAGAACTTCAAACAAAACAGCAAACACAATATCATTTTAATTAGAAGCAGTTTGGAACCAGGGTCATAACCACATACTGAGCCAGGGTCATAACCACATACTGAGCTAGGGTCATAACCACATACTGAGCCAGGGTCATATCCACATACTGAGTCAGGGTCATAACCACATACTGAGCCAGGGTCATAACCACATACTGAGCCAGGGTCATAACCACATACTGAGACAGGGTCATAACCACATACTGAGACAGGGTCATAACCACATGCTGAGACAGGGTCATAACCACATGCTGAGCCAGGGTCATAACCACATGCTGAGCCAGGGTCATAAACCACATGCTGAGCCAGGGTCATAACCACATGCTGAGCCAGGGTCATAAACCACATGCTGAGCCAGGGTCATAACCACATGCTGAGCCAGGGTCATAACCACATACTGAGCCAGGGTCATGACCACATACTGAGCCAGGGTCATAACCACATACTGAGCCCAATGTAAAGCTCTTCTTTTTTTTTTTGGTTTATAAGTAATTAAAATTTTATTATCAATAAAACTCAAAGTTTTAAAACATATAATAGTATGATTTCATTAAATTAATTTTATTTTGTATGGAAAAAAACCAATATAATGCTTCACCAAGAATAAAAACCAACATGATTTTAATTTAGGTCATGGGGACCAGAATTATCGACTCAAACTCTGTGGTTTCAATGATTTTCTGAATTTCCTGTGTATTAAATTTCATTGATCTTTATGAACAAGTAATTTCTACAGAACTGACTGTTCTTCATCAATAAGCAATATTTTATTCTGTTGAGCACTTGGTCTTGTTGATTTGAAAAAACAATGAAAAGATTGACAACTGGTGGCATATTTAGACAAGGATGAGGAGGTAAAACCGTCAGTGGCATACTAAGACAAGGATGAGGAGGTAAAACCGTCAGTGGCATATTTAAACAAGGATGAGGTGGTAAAACCGTCAGTGGCATATTTAGACAAGGATGAGGAGGTAAAACCGTCAGTGGCATATTTAGACAAGGATGAGGAGGTAAAACCGTCAGTAACATATTTAGACAAGGATGAGGATGTTACGGGGGTTGCAGCCCCTTCCTTTGGTTGTGCAATTACAGTTTAAACAATTCATTTTTTAAAAAATTGGCCATTTTCTTTTCTTTTTAATTTTGGTCTCTTAAACCTTCTTCCCACCCCGTGGTGATCCGGGTTAGAATAGATCCTCAGTACCCCTTGCTTGTCATCAGAGGTGACTAAACGGGACGGTCCTTCAGATGAGACCGCATAAACCAAGGCCCCATGTCACGATTAAGATCCCTCCCAGCTCAAAGGCCATATGCACCGAGCATAGGCCTAAATTTTGCAGCTCTTCACTGGCAATGGTGACATCTCCATACAAGTGAAAGATTCTCGAGCGGGATGTTAAACAATATACAGTCAAACTTGTCTTAGCGACCCACCGTATTAAGCGACTTCCCGTCATGTGTGACCGTCAAATTTCCCCCCCAAGACAATTTTCTATCATCTACAACTGAATTAAACGACCTCCTGTCTAACGCGACTAACGACCGTAATTTTTGGTCCCAAAATGCATGTTTTCATGTTATTTTACCTCCAGTTAGCGACCTTGTATTTCCCCGAGAAATATTAAAAACGGCGTTTTCCTGAGCAGAAATGTGAAGTTGAACTTTCGTTATCGTTTCTTAGTAGGTAAAGGGCAGACACCAAAGGTGTTGCTTCAATTAAATCAAATTATGTGCTCATCGTTATGTACTTTCCTGTTCCATTCTCACTAAGGAAAGGACCGACAACAACAAAAGGAGCTGCTTCTATTAAATCAAATTATGTACTCACTCATCGTTATGTACTTTCGTTTTTGTTTCTCGGTACGAAAAGGGCAGATAACAAAAGGCGCCACTCTTTGAACATTGTCGGTAATTAAATGACAGGCCAGACTTTTTGTGAAATTAACATTCCTTTTACACGTACATATAAACAAGAAACATTATGCATAAAAGCAAAGTACATGTAATTATTTGTTTTCAATAGAATATACATGTAGCTTTCATATCAATTTGTAATAAATGCCATTAACTGATGATGTCAAAATAAATATACTACATGTTTAAAACATCAGTTTCGTTTATCCTCTGAAAAATGGGCACCTGAATTAAGTGACCACCTGTCATATGTGACCTTTTTTCTTATGTCCCTTGAAAGGTCTCTTAATACAAGTTTGACTGTATAATCAATCAACAATAAACTTCCTTCTCCCTTTACCTTGGACAGAACAGATACAAACTTAGGTTGCAACTCCCAGCCCCCTTGGAAAAATTTTGGGATTTGCTTCTGTAAAATATCCAGAAGTAATGCTATTACAGATATCTCAGATTTTAAGCAGTTCCTCAGTCTACCAGAAATCATTATTACACAGATTTTTGAATTCTTACTTACATGTATGTCAATCAGATGATAATCCTATGGGATTTCTAACACTGTTTTAATAGGAATTTCTTATCAATCAAATAACTTCATCACCACGGATGTATCATGATGCAAAATTCAACAAGATACACATACTGGTAATTCTTCTGTATAAAACTTTTAAATCAATACACATAGTTATTGCTGCTATGTGACAGCCTGTCATTATATTACAATGAAACTGCATTAAGTAGTCCTCTTTGAGAATCTAACAAAACGACCACTTAACAGAGACAATTTCTGCATAGACGTGACTGTTGAATGAATGTTGAACAGTCTAGGAACAAATAGTTTTGATTGGGGAACAAATGATGAATGGAGCAGTTCTTACTGAGAACGGCCCACTGAGGATGAAAGAGGGGGATTGAAGTCTTATCAAACAATTCATTTATTGAAGAGTTACAATTTTAATGTGGAATGAATGGAGAAGAAAATTAATGAAATCATGTACAGTTAAGGATGCTGAACTGAGGAGATGGTGATGGAACTGGATCGGACACATGCTATGGAGGGAAGATGACAATGACTGTGAGACAGAACCTAAGGTGGACGCCAGAAGGGAAAAGGGCACAAGGAAGACCCAAAACAATCTGGAGAAGGATTGATTGATTATATATTGTTTAATGTCCCGTTCGAGAATCTTTCACTCATATGGAGACATCACCATTGCCGGTGAAGGGCTGCAAAATTTATGCCCATGCTCGGTGCTTATGGCCTTTGAGCAGGGAGGGATCTTGATCGTACCACACCTGCTGTGACACAGGGCCTCAGTTTTTGCGGTCTCATCCAAAGGAACGCCCCATTTAGTCACCTCTTATGGCAAGCTAGTGGTGCTAAGAATCTATTCTAACAACCCAGATCCCCAGAGGATCTGGAGAAGGAGGACACTGTAAAAAAGAAGTGTAGGATGGAGAAGCTGAAACAAAGAGTCAAGATGGTAAAAAGAGACAGAGTGGTTTGCAGAGAGAATGTCATGACCTTATGCATCACCTGACATGGAAAATAAGCATAGTTATGTATACACGACTCAAGTTATAATTATCTTAGTACTGTAATTCCTACAGAGCAGCAGATATATATAATTTCTTCTGGGGCATTTCAACGTCGAGAAAGATAAAAAGATAAATGAAATTGACAGGTCTGTTGCTATTTGTAAATTAAGTAATGCAGAAGTCAAATATGCAGGAGGAACTGCAAATCCATTACATCACATGCGAAGTAGACATCCGTCTATAGCCTTGATGAATGAACCGTAAATAAACAGAAATTAAACACTCCAACAGATGGAAACAATAATTGTGAAGTTACCCAGGGTATTGCTTATAGTACACATAGATTAATTTCAACACAGCCAAAGTTAAATGTGTCAACAGGAAACGTGAATTACCCTTTCCCCCAAAATCTGTGAAAGCACCTACCATCACTGACAAAATTAGGAGATTCATCATTAAAGATCTGAGACCAGTAGTACAGCATAGTAGAATCAGATGAATTTAGAGATCTACTGAACATTTTGGATCCACACTTCCAAGTGCCTAACAGAAAAACCTTTCCAGAAGTTGTGATCTCAAACCTCTACAAACAATGTAAAGAAGACGTCACAAAGAATTTGTCTTTACCCCCCCCCCCCCCCCAATCTGCCAAACCCAAAGGGTGTTCCTTTGACCTTTTGACCCCAAAATTAATAGGGATCATTTTCGTCCAGTGAGTAGTCCATATGTGTGATATGGTGACTCTAAGTGAAAATGTTAATATGGAAGAGCTCAGAAAACCTTTTGCTATTTCAATGTACAGACACTTGACCTTTGGACCTCTAAATCGATAGGGATCATTTTCATCCTATGGGTAGTCCATATGTGTGATATGGTGGCTCTAGGTGAAAAATATAACACATATTAGCCTGGAAGCCATTTTACTATTTCAATCTCCAGTACGCTTGACCTTTGGACCCCAAAATCAATTGGGATCACCTTCAACCCCATGGGGAGTCTGTTGTAGGGTATGTTGAATCTACATGAAATGAATAACACCTTAGAGCCTGGAAAACACTGCGTCTATAGACGGATGGTCAACCCGAATCCAGTATGTATAGCCCCCCCCCCCCCCCCCCCACAAAGTTGTGGGGGTGGGGTATAATGTTCTGCAACTAAATAATCAAAGCAACAGGATGATTCAGCTGCTGCCAGTGATTCTGACCCAAGATTCAAGAGCCTTCCATTTCTGAGTGTAGATGAGATAGAAAACTGCTTTCAGAACATCATCAGTGGTATGGTGAAATGATAATTTTGTCCAAGTGAAAGTCAAGTCTCAGTTTGAGATCTGTCAATCACTACCTTTTTTGCCTCAAATATGTGAATCTGATGATGCAAGTGAGCTGTCAACCAGAGTAATTACACTTAATGAAAACGAGAGTCATAAACAAATACTGAGTGATAAACCTGACAATCCAAGAGGTGATTTTGCAGATTCGTGGGAGACATTTACATAACCGCTGTAGAGAATGCAACTTTTGATGAGAGAGCAAGGCAAGGCATAGAGAAATACAGACATGTCCTTCAGTGACCATATCAACCCATCCACTTGTCTGATGGAAGTAAAATACAGAAAATTTTCCTCCACTGAGTGTAATAGCAGAACAATTTCTCTGTATATCTGTGCCATCTGAAAGTTTCTTTAACTGCAGGGAATATCGTGACTGCTGAAAGAGATTCACTTAAGCCAAAACATGCCCATTTTATTGAAGAAGAATCTGAAGTGAGCTCAATTAACTCCATTGTCAGATGTCATTGCATTTCATGTTTTATAGCACATAGCAAAGTTGTATAAGCCAAAGTGCAGATTATGTATTATTTATCCTTCCACCAGATCAGTGATGCACAGAAGTCTACTGAGCCAAGCTTTACTTAATGATTCCTCTTTATTTTCATTTTCAGTGAAAACTGTAGTTAATAAGTATTTTTTAGTTATTTATCTTAGGTACATGTATGTACATTGGAGGTTAATAAAATAAGAAAAATGTTTTAATTCTTATTGAAAATACAGTTAAAAATATCGCAATACAAAAATTCCAGCCAACACCCAGCCTTACAGGAAGCCGATTTCAACTGAGGTGTGAGAAGTACATCACTGCTCTAGCAACTCACAGTTTCTTAATTCACACCTGCACGTGAGACCACAACAGTCGAAGATTACAGCAAAAAAAATAATTCATTTGAATTTTTTTTTAACAATATCAGTCTACGACTCAAATGCACTTACACTAAGCACATAATTTGAAATTTTGTTTTAAAACCGTTTTGTGGGCAATTCAGAAAAAATCCATTACTATACAAATTTCTTGTTCTTTTCATCAACAAAATTTAAAGTTTTTTACTTTGTTCCCCACTGAGCGCCATATTAATATATAAGCACCATGTTGATGTGCAATGACTTGATAATGCTAGAAGACCATACAGGAATGGATGGTTGGAGGGAACAAATGTTTGATAGAGAATGAATGATTTTATTTGAGAACAAAAACGTTTCATCGGGGAAGAGAAAACTGAACAGTTTGGTGTGAGAATGGAACATTTCTAGTTGAAATGTAATGGTTTATTTCATGTAAACTTTCTTCAATCTTGATCTAATCCTTGGGGGAGGGGCAAGGTTTTTCTTGGGATATTCCATTGTAACAACAAGCATTCTGAGAGCATGTCAGGCAATACAAAATCCCCTATGAGTAGGATAATTCAGTCAAAAGTAGGTCAAGCATAAGGAATAATCTGTAACTATCCAAGACAAAGCCACATATAAAATTTTAATTAAATATCTTCACCCCATGCAGAGAAAAGTCCAGAAAACCTACAGCAGAATGACAGACCAGACAATGAGGAGACACGTGGTCTACCGACTGCCACACAAACCGACAGGTGCAAAGCAATATGCTCCTCTTCTTTGGAAGGGAGGGCAATAATAATATATTATGCAATAAATGTTTATACTCTGCTAGTTTAATAGTTTACAGTTTTCAACTGTGGGAATCCTCCATAAGAACTAACACTTCACCATCTGATGCTGCTAGAAGTCATTTAACGACAAAGTAGTCTAATAACAACAGATTTACATCTGTTCCTTGCTAATATTTGCACAAATAATTTTAATGACCTGATCAATACATCCAGTCTTACCAGGAATTGTCATAAACAGTGCCATAACATCTGTAGGAACTGTAAAGTATGATTCTACTCATATATCAATTATTATATATAGGATAAATTGGCATGTTACACTTTACAATTTAAAACACTTAACACAATGGGAACGGAAATAGCTTTTTAAATATTTATTTTTGAATTCCACTGTTTAGTAAAATATAACACTGGCTACTATTGACTGAATCTGTTAACTTTCCATGACAAGTTAATGTCAAGATTGATTTTCTCCAGTCATAACAAACTTTCATGACTGTGCAATACTTGTTGAAATATCTGAGAGAGATTTTTATATATAATGGATGCTCAAATTATATAGAGGTGCACTTTAATGACAAATCTAGAGACAAATCAATATGCATGTGATTCTGGGTATAAATGATGTCAAGTCTGGCAATTATGTGATTGATGGGTTTTAACCTTGACAAAATCACAACATAGAGCCCCACCCCACCCCACCCCCCTCCCCCAAACCACCCACACTTTTATGGATCATAACTCTACCACAAGCTATTTACCAGACTCATATAAGTACTTGATCAGCACAGTCTCATGATATTGATATATCTGTATCTCAAAATACCCAATTATGGCCGAGTGGAAACTGATTTATTTGAAATTTTGCGAAGTCTGAATGGTGAACTTGTCCGAATTATTTGATAGGAACAGAATACCAACTTCACCTGCACATCTTCAGGGCATATTTATATCCTACACTTCATTCAAAATGTCCATATAACTGAAATAATGAGCAAAAAATGTGAATTGTTTGAAATTTTCCAAGTGCAAGGGTCCAAAAAGGATCTGACTGTACCTATATGGAACTGACCTGTGTATTCTCATGATGTACATATATCCTGAATTTCAATTCAAAATGTGTACGTGTGACAGAGATAATGAGAGAAAACTATAATTGAATGAAATTTTCTTAGTCCAAGGGGCACAATTCTGTAAAAATTTCCTCAGGCAGAACCAAATAAAATCTTGACTAGAATAATCTCATGATGTAATGATGTATCTATATATCAAAATTCAGTTAAATATGTCCATCCATGAAAAATGAATTATGATGGAATGAATATGTGCATCTATAGCAGAGATAATAAGCGGTTATTGTGGTCGCCCTCTGGGTATTCGAAACATGTGGGTTTCCTCCGGTTTCCTTCCACATCAATGACCCCCTTCATGCCAAAATCTGAGCTGACAAGAAGCATCAATATAAGTTTGCAGAACTTGTTTGTTAATCATCGTAAATCAAATAAAGTTTAATAAAGATAATGAACAGAAACTGAATTCTGATGGAATGTCAGAATGATGGAAAATATATGCCCCACTCATTTTGCAGTGGGGGGCATAAAATTGGAGGAAATATCATACCCCCCGCCCTACTTTCATATGCATGGTATGAAATAAATATGGATCACAAGAGTGGAAAACAAAAACTATGCATATAATATAAACCTAAAGTCTTAAATCACAAACATTAGATATTATTATTAATTTTTAATAGGAACCTTCAAATATCAGAAGGAAAGAAAAAGGTAGATAGCAAGTATCTAATATTACTAATTAGGTTTTGTTACCGACTGTCTATAGAAACATGTTCGGTTCTTCAAGTCCATAGAAGGCTCGGCTTCACCTCGCCTTCTATGGACTTGAACAATCCGACATATTTCTGTAGACTGTCAGTAACAAACCTTATAAGTGATTTGTTTTGTCGAGGACCAAACCTATTTTTGTATGTTAATAAATGTAAGACAGAAATGCAATGAATTAGTGGCAATACTAAACAGACGAAGCTAAGCGGCCGCTATATTGCTGTCTAAATTTTGTTACTCGCTGTCTAAAGAAATTTTGATGGCAGTCATGTGAAGCATTTCGTCCAATAATTTAACGTCATTCTGGTCCGAGGCAAAACAATTTTCCTTTACACAACATCATCAATTCCTAATTGAATTGTTCTTTCTCAGACTGGTATTAAGTGTAACACTCCAACTCAGTGGATCGCTCCGTAACACAAATAGCATTTTTTGAGGAAGGTAGCAACAGTTTGTTAATTAGCAAACATGTACCTGGTTGACAAATTGGTCATTAAAACTTTTCAGTTATTCAAACATATCCTGTACACAAATCATTTGATGAGATTGATTGTAAAGTATTGAGTAATGAATCGAGTTATGTACCAGTATTCCTTTAGTGTGTCTTGAGGATTACTTCAAATCCTGAAGATCAAAATTTAAGGAATAGAGAATAAAAGTTTAAATCTGAAGTACTTGAAATGAAAAAAACCCCAAGATCTGGATGACACTTTGACACTTCAAACTAAAAGATATAAAAATTTGAAACATCAGCTGGTGTTTGAACATTATCAAGACTCAAAAACTCTCATGACTGTAAAACAAATCCAACATTTTCCTTAATAGAAAAGCCTTTAATAATTCCAAACTTCTCACTGCAACAACTAGTCCTAAACCATTCTAAACATTCCTCACTGCAACAACTAGTCCTTAACAATTCTAAATATTTCTCACGGTAACAACCAGTCCTAAATAATTCCAAAATTCTCACGGCAACAAGTAGTCCTAAACCATTCTAAATATTTCTCACTGCAACAACTAGTCCTTAACAATTCTAAATATTTCTCACGGCAACAACTAGTCCTAAACCATTCTAAATATTTCTCACTGCAATAACTACATGTAGTTCTTAGCAACTCTAAACATTTCTCACGGTAACAACTAGTCCTAAATAATTCCAAACATTTCTCACGGTAACAACTAGTCCTAAATAATTCCAAGCATTTCTCACGGCAACAACTAGTCCTAAATAATTCCAAGCATTTCTCACGGTAACAACTAGTCCTAAATAATTCCAAACATTTCTCACGGTAACAACTAGTCCTAAATAATTCCAAGCATTTCTCACGGCAACAACTAGTCCTAAATAATTCCAAGCATTTCTCACGGCAACAACTAGTCCTAAATAATTCCAAACATTTCTCACGGCAACAACTAGTCCTAAATAATTCCAAGCATTTCTCACGGCAACAACTAGTTATAAATAATTCCAAGCATTTCTCACGGTAACAACTAGTCCTAAATAATTCCAAACATTTCTCATGGCAACAATTAGTCCTCAATCTAACTGGAACAACCAGTGGCAGCACTTACTTGTTGTTTACTACTGGGGTACTGCTGCTGAGCATACTGGGCGAACTGGCCTGCAGTCTGTTGGTTTAATGCTGCTCGAATCTGCATTCTAAATCAAATAGGTCATAAAATCAAATAGGTCAAAAAATCAAATTAAAGAGCAACATCAATGTTTATATGATTTAGTGTTGAAATCATAAAGAAAAAAGGCTGTGGTTTGCAGAGAAATGACACTGTCCAATCATTTACAGAATTATGTAATAGTTATCCTGTACAGAGCCTGAAGGCCCCCCTCCTCCCAACTTACTCTTGCTCCAGCTGTTTCTGTTTCTGTAGTTCTAGCTGTCTCTGGGCTTCTTCCTCTAGTCTCCGCCTCTCCTTCTCCTCTGCTTCCCTTCGTAACCGATCCTCCTCTTCTTGTCTGTAAACAAAGATCACATAATGAAATGATAACAAAATTGCTCTCTTTCTTTCTCTCTCATAAATAAACACCTTGGTATATTATGTTCTAACCTCAGTATTATGAATTATACAGAATGTGTATAAGATAAAATATGTATCCAAAAAATTACTTTAGTTACATATTTCCACATGTACAGGTAACTAACATGTACACATTTCATGATGCAAACTGTTTATCTGTTCATCTTTGCAAAAATTTCTATGCAGAAAATACCTGTTACACAATAAATTAAAAGATCAAAGATTAGACTTTACAGAATTTATACTGATACAGGTAAATGTGTTTAAATAAATCTATTTCAAGCTTCATTTGGCTAACTGTATGTGCTATAAATGTTTTAAATGGAACAACACAGCACACGTATATAAAGAGAAGAAAATAGAAACTCATCACTACTAATGAGGAGGTCTTTTATTACACCACTTTCATTGCACAGCTTCCTTTTGTACCAGAACCACTGAAATATCTCTGAGAAAGTGCCTTGATAAAAAGGGGGGATTTTAATGGAAAAATTGATATTTATGACAACTTTTAGTGTGGATTTGAGTAGAAAAACTAATATTTATGACAACTTTTAGTGTGAATTTGAATGGAAAAACTAATATTTATGACAACTTTTAGTGTGGATTTGAGTAGAAAAACTAATATTTATGACAACTTTTAGTGTGGACGAGCACTTCTGGTGATGCTTTACCCTTAAATCTCATCATTTCTTTTTACTGACTATAATTCCTGTAAGTTTCATGTTCATCTGTTGTCAGTTTTAAAAGTTTTTTTTTATTCCCATGAAAAATATTAACTCCATTTGTGGCCCCAAAGGATCATAACCTAGCCCCCAAAGGATCACAACACAACTGAAAATGAATTCACATAACAGAGATGCCTCAGCACCAACATGATTAACATATTCTTGCTGTTCTGGATAACTCCAGGCTCACAGTCATAGACCATGAAATGGACAGAAATGAATGTGGCAACATGTAAAGTATGTTTAAATTAAGATGGCAGATACAAAAATGTGGACATGATGTCTCACAATAAAAGATGAAGATACTGGTTGCAAAACTGTTTTGAATTTATATTTTTATTAACAAACTGTTGAAACAATGTTTGATGGGTGTTGATTAATTCAATGAAAACCCAAATGCCATTCACCCATTTCACTTTGCTATCATTATGGCCATATCAGTGTATCATCATCCATAAAAAATTCTTATTTTATCTACAACTAGCAATAAGAAACATCCAGTTCATTGAAAACCACAAATGTAGGAAATTTTTTTCTTATATCAAATTGAGACCCTTGTATCATTACTTGCATGGTGTTTAGTTTTACAATTAGTTTACTCTATTGTAGGTGTATGAAGACTGTCCTATAAAGCTCTGTTCTGAAACACTTGGTGTATGGCAGGAAAGATTAACTCTCTGTTGAAGGGAACAGTTTACTTACGAAATGGATCATAACCTGTTCTAAATTTGCCACGTTTCCATTTCTACCTTTATTTACATTGATGCGAAAAGACTACCTTTTTCTCTCTTGTTCCTGTTTCTCGGCACTGTGGGCCTCTGTGAATGGTCGTAACAGTGGACACAGGGAATCTAGTTGTTTTACAAACTCTGACATTGCTGTGGTCTGTGACATGTCTCCTAGGGCCTGCCAAGCTTGCCTAATAAAAAAGCAAAATGTTATCCATAAATGGATTTTATTTAATGTGAACAATATTTAATGAAAAACAAGCTAGCAGTAATTTTAGAGCTTTTCTCCAACTAAACTACAGACATTATCAAGCATTTAATGGTGCACTTGATTGAGCAAAAAGTCCCTTCTGTCAAAGGAATTAAACTCAATGTTTAAATGTCAGGTACATTTACTGACAAAGAAAAAGAAATTGCAAATCATTTTCTGTAAAAATGTGCATGTAATCAAACATTTAATAAGCTATCCAATGTCGATAGAAACATTGAGTAATGGATAGTACACTTCCAATTTCTTTCCCCACCATTTCATTACTGATTTGAAGTGATATGCTTGCATACTGTTTAAAATTCATAATCAGCCCTCCCCACTTTTTTCAATAAAATATTATAAAGGGTAGATAACTTAGTAAGGCTGTCACGTTTACAAAATTTTGTAAACGTTTAAACGAAGCATTGTAAACGAAACGTTACCGTTTAAACGAAGTGTTGTAAATTTAATAAAATAAAATACGCACAGAATTTTAAGACCCATTAATGACCATTATGTTTGTGTTTCAGTTTTCATCGTTCTATGGACGATGCAGAGATTGTCACCGGACGTTCCGGAGTATAAATATAAGACAGAAAAAAATACACGAACATAAATATCTGGATAGCATTTAAATTGAATTCAATTTTATTCACACTCTACAACATTTGCACAATACAGATCACAAATTCACAATAAACTTCATTTTTCAAATTTTCATTTCAGTGATTTCACATTAGATAGTCCAGAGAGGGCAGAGCTGGTGCTGCGACTTCTTCCGTCGGTTCGTTTTTAACATGGACTTCACGTGCAGCCGGTGCAGTGCAATTCACTTTATGTTTTAATCTTTTGTTCAAAAAGATCAGTTTGTCCACGTTCTCAGCGTCAAGGGAGGAGCACAGTTTTGTAACAGTTCCACCCGCTGTGGAAAAGACGAGCTCAGAGGCAACGGATGTTGCCGGTGTGCATAGCAAATTGTTCACCGTTCCTATAGACTATAGTCAAACTTTTATAAATTCATTACTTCCCCTCGCAATTTGTTTAATAAGTTTATTCACTTGAAATAATTATTCAAATAATTTAGATTGTAATTTGAACCCTGCAAGATTTGTGCCACATATATAAGACATCGTTTAAACGTTTAGGGAATTTGTAAACGTTTACAGCCCAAACACGAAACGTTCCCGGTTACACGTGACAGCCTTATAACTTAGTAGAGCCAATATCAAAGGACGTCTCACATTTTCCATTCAAAAGTGCCCTTAGAAATCGAAAAAATAAAGTTATTGTAATAAGGTTATTAACTTTATGGTATGAATCATTAGCTTGTTAGGCATATAGAATTTTCTTCAAAATGATAAAAAATGTTAATAAACAGACGATATTTGGGGTAAAATGATGAATTTTATAATGGAAGTCTATGGAAACAGGAAAAGTTTTTCCTAGGGTCTCCCCCCCCCCCCCCCCCCCCCCCCCCCCCGTGATCAAGATTTTCCCTTTGCATGATAACTAGAATGAACAATATACACAACATATCAAAACGGCTTTCTTGATCACGGGGGGGGACGACGGACGTACTTCAATAGCCGAAAGAAATTGCAAATCAGAGGAAATTCGAACCAGAGTACACCTTTTCAAATAGATTTACAGTTATATCGATCTCTGGGCAATAAACTGAGGTTAAACCAATTATTACGTATGTTTATATCTTTTGGGGGATCAGGTGACATAAAATATGAGAGGATTTAGCCAATCGGTAGTGAAATTCAACGTGCCAAAGGACACAATTTTTATCTACTTTAGAAATATCGGGGATAAGACTTTCTTTTGTTACACCCTGTAGCTTTTCCCTAGCCAATCTCGAACGACATTTACAGCATAAAACACATCCTGCATATGCATTTATATTTCTATTTTGTAAATAAGAAATATGCCAAGAGTGAGACTTTTCATTTAAAATAACCCGGCTATTGTACGATTTTTTTGACTTTTTTGTGTTGTAAGAACAGAACACACACTTGTCCGACATTTTGACAGCAAGTATAGCATGACGTGAAACACGTGGTATTTCAATGATTGAAGCCGATTTAAATGTAAGCGTACAGTACGGTACAAAAGCTACGGCCCCATAATTTTTCATTTCATTAAAAAGTTGGAAAAAACCGCACATGATGTTCGAAATTAAATTTTAGTGATATTATATAGTGATAAGCTTGTTTCCTGGGTGAGCTGGTTAAAAAAAACCTTTTGGAAACGACGAATTTTACCGCTTCAGCCATTGCAAATATTGGCACCCCTACCCTCATTCTATCTGCATAATTGTTAAAATTAGTTACTGACTATGGTAAATTAAAGTCGTACCTCGTCTTAAAGATTAGATTTATTAATAAAACCTGTATTTTGTATGATTTACACGATATAACGTACCAAAATTCATACTTCAAAACAGGGCAGATAACGTATGAAAACGTGAGATGTCCTTTGCACAGAAAGAAAGGAAAAAAAAAAAAAAAAAGAATATATAGGAACTAAAGTCAAAACTGTTACACTAAGAATCACTTGCATAATCATAGGTATAGCTTGATTATTTCATGGACAGTCTCTCAATATATACACATGTAACAGAGAGTACGAAAGAACTATACATGAGAAGTGTTCCATTTACTCAACAAAATCAACAGCCATGCTTTTGTTTCAAATTTCATGTATTTTGTGCATAAATCATGATGTAACATGGTTGTTTTGAATTAGATCAAAATAACGTAAGATAAGAATTATGACATCATAAACATGACATTTTGCCTCCATTTTCTGTTTTTTCTTGACAAAAAATTTTTCAAGCAGTTTTTTTTAAAAAAATCTAATAATACCAAATGCAGGCTTGAACAAACTCTAGACTATGTTTTATTCACAAGATACATCATTTCAAAATGTTAAATATATGTGAAATGAAATTTTTTTGTTTATTAACTGAATAAAATTGTTAAATTAACACACTATAGATGTTATATATATTTCAAATGACTTTGAATATCGGAGAAAAAAATAATATGTGAATTATTGGGCATGCCATCTTTTAGGACTTTCCTTTAAAGGACACGTGATATTTCTCAATGATATGCCATTTTTCACGACATTTCACATAAAATTCACTTGCCTTCTATCTTGTTTCTACAAACAATCTTGACAGTATATTACCAGGTTTTTTTTTTTTGAGTTAGCATACTTAGATAATTGTATAGTTCCTTGTTGTTGCAAGTAAAAATGTAAAGTCAACTCTTTTACATTACAGGAAGTTGCATAAATGTAACATAGGAGAGATCAATCTTTGAAACAATCCAGTATTGAACCCCAGACTCTTGCATTACTACTTCAATGATCTAATCCCTTAGCTACCCAAGCTGATTATCAATTACGGTAATATTACTAAAGTATAGTATAAAATTTAAGCGTATTTTGGAAATCGTACAGGAACTCCTCATATCAAGGAAATGAAAAAATGATTTTAGAGAAAGTGTCAGTAATGTTACATATGTCCTTAAAGCTTAAAATTTTGAGTTTTACAGCAGAAAGGCTGTTATCAAATAGTGTTTTCCAAAAACTAATCTTACTTATGTTTATGAAAAGAATAAGTTTCAATGAAACAACACAAGGCTAAAATCTAAAAGTTCCTTGTTTGCCCTTCACCAACTACAATAAATCTCTCATGCTCAAAAGCTTTTTTCTAAATGAATTCCTTATAATTTCATTTTTCAAAGTAATTTTAAATCTATCTTGGATTTTTCTTGGTTTCAATATCAAATGTAATTAAGAATTTAATTGTTTTTTAATATAGCCTACCCAATTTTTAGATATAGAGCTAGAAAGAGACATGTATTTTAAAAGGTGTCAAACTACCTTTTAATGATTGACAAAAATAGACTATTGTGAACTTGAGTTTGAAATTTCGGTTGATGAAAATGAATGTGTATTGACAACATAACAAATGTACAACAAAATCCTCACACAACAAAATGTTCTGTAAACATTTGTTCACATGAGAAACAGTGTTAAATTCATAGATAGACCATACATCAATAAACCATGCTAGACATAACAAAGCTTCAATCAAAGCTTAATTTACTCAAACAATGGGGTTATTTGATGTTAAGATGATTTCATCATGCCAGCAGGCGCCAGAAAAACTAGACCAAGAATAATTTCAAAGAACAATTAAGACTTGCATCATGAGTTTGCTTTCGTTACCTATGTTATTGGATATAAACATGATAAACACACCCTGACATTGTAATTTACAAGCGAAATATTAAAGCCAGTCTCTGGATACACAGCGTCTCCCCAATGAAATGACAGTTTTTGCTGTTTTTTGACTGTTCTACTAAATAATTATCAAAGAAGCAGTGCAGGGATTTAGTAATGAAACCAATTACATGTCATTGTGCATCATCCTAGTTATACAGACATTACAGAGATATGTCCGTGTAAAGAAAAAAAAAATAAAAATAAAAAATACAATTATATCTACCAGTAGGAAATAATTGAACAAGACAACTGTCCAAAGTACAACTGGCACTATACTACATTATACTATTGATAAAAAAAAAGGTTCTCTCCACAAGCAAAAACCATTTACAATACATAGTTTGGGAAATGGTTACCATGGATACAGTGTCTGCAGAAAACAAATATCTTTTATACTTACCACTCACTGGGGTTGGTACTTAAACTGGTGGAGAGGAAAAATAATTTCATCACCCTACCTTAAACTGTACTCTAATGACAACAAGCTTATCCAGCATGAATTTTAGTATAGAAGTGAGCTGTACATTTGTTATGTTGACAAAGTTTCATAGACACACATGATATACCATGGCTTTAGAATAATATACTGAATAACAAGGTCTTTGTAATACTTTCATCCCGTTTCTGATGCTATTCATGATGTACTGAGCCCAGCTGCACACAAGTTAGATAGGGTTAACTGAAAATTAGCATTTAGTTAATGCTACATAAATGTAGGAGTTAAATGGAAAGTTAACTGTCAGTTAAAGTTAATAGACCTCCATGCAACTGGTCCACTTTCATCATGAATAGTCAGAAACATTGTGTAACATAGCAGCAACATTAAAGTTGACTGCCATTACCATTATAAAGGATAATCCTAATAGGTCAGAGGTCAAAGAGCACCTGTTCATGTCTGTGCTGGTTGTTTTTAAACAATGTATTGAAAATATAAATTTCTACTATATAACCAAAAAGCTTGTCAAATATCAGTTAATAAAATACATGTAGTTCATCTGTCACCAAGGCGATGAAAATGAATTGTAATGACAATACACATTTTGAGATGTGGTTGTTGTTGATTCTGATACTGGATATCATGATAAGATTGGCTGGTTCTGACCTATGCTGGCTTTGTACATGTACAGAACCTGAAGTGTACTACGACACCAGTGGAACACAGAACTGTGAACGGTTTGGCAATGAATAGTTTTGAATGGGGAAAAATTCTGAATGGTATGAACAGAATGGTTCTTGGTAAAACAAAATGGTTCTTATTGAGAACGGAATGTTTGAGAATGGAGAACAAGAAGATGGGCCAAGATGAGATTGAACGGATTGATGTGGTTTCCAATTATGCATTTCAGATTCTTTCAGCACTATTTACATGTACAATGCCTATGTGGGAACAAACGGTTTGAGAGAACAAACATTTTATCGATACTGAATGGCTTTCGATAAAAACGGAATGGTTTAGTCAAGGAATGGAACAATTTGCCCTTGGAGCAAAAACACTGAATGATTCTAGATGAGAATGGAACGGTAACAGAACATTTTACTTGTTGTAGTAGTATGGTTCAGGATCTGTAAACAAGGTTGCATAAATTCTAAAATACCACTTCTAATAAATGCAGTGTCAAAAGGATCCTTGAAAAATGAGATATTTCTTGCAATAATTTGATGAGACCAGAAATAACCCAAAATTGTTTGAATGGTTGGTTTGATTAACTTACTATGTAACACAGAGTCAGAGTTTAGGTCTTTCATACACAGAAAACTATGACGAATAACTTATATAATCACAATAAATCAAAATAAATTTATAAAAAAAAAAAAATTCAGAAGAAAAGAAGCTTTGTTTTCTTGATTTAATTGTCTTGTCAATAAAGTATCTTGACCCTGTAAATGTTGCATGATGGTGTCATTCATCTCCTGTTTGACTTCCTCCCAGTATCATTTCTCATACTATTCACGACTGGAGGTATTTTTGATCCTTTAATTTCAAACTTAGTGCAAATACTAATTATCTACTCTCTTTGCTAAAATACACTGTAACAGAATTCTATGCATTCAGGTAACATAAAAAAAAAAAACACAAAAAAAAAAACCAAAAACAAAAAAACCCCCAAAAACCGAAGGGTCCACATCTGTGCATTTATTCTTCTTCGGCTTAAATATGCCTATACAGTAAGACATGCTTATAGCTTACAGTAAAGTACTAGGGATAAACCGTTTTGATTCATTATAAATGTAATTAGTAACATCCTATCTGTTTATAATACACTTTAAAAGTAAACTAAAACTAAACAGGGAATAAAAATCACTGTAAGCATGAATTCATTATAAGCATGCTCACTGTATCAGTGCCTTACTGTACTTGTAGAATTCTATGTGGCACTTAAGCACCACTTTCCTCTGGACATTCTCTTACCTCCTATCATTGCCCACCACATCCAGAAAGCCCACCTCTGGTGACACATCATTGCGGTATTTTCCATACGTAGCTTGTTTTGTGTATGCCACTAGACGAAGTTTATCTTTGTATGTCAATTTCAGTGCTTTTCCATCCTTCTCTACAAATGTATAAAAAACAATACTGTAGACTTATTTAATTTTGCAGAGTCATAATTTCACAAATTACTATTTTTGATTTCGTCCATAGGTATGAAATTCCACCGAGTTGCACGTGGCTTACATGAAAATAGTCTATGCTTTAAAAAAAAATTCTGTTTTATATGTTTGGTATTTTTTATATGATATGGCATTTTATTATGATGTAAAGTACTTTTGAACATGTTTTATACATGAAAAAAGTGCCAAGAAATTTGGTACATAATAATAATAATAATAATAAAAATCCACTCGTAAAATTCTGCGTATTTTATGTGATGCAGATACAGCGGAAATAAGTACCACACTTAACACACTTAAAAAATAAGATACATTTTTGTTAGTGTTATTGGGATATGACATGAAGTTGGTCATGTGATCAAATCCTATACCAGCCGATTTGTGTTGTTATCATCAGGCTTCCATACTTGTGTAGGCAGATGATCATACAACACAAGATATAGTTTGTTAAATTTGATCGAATAAATAATTGGGAACAATTCTAGGAGAATATAAAATATCAATATTTTTGTTTGTTAGAAGGATTAAAAAAAGATGAAACAAATGTAAAATAAAGATAATTAAGAGTGTCAAGTTAACTCAACAGAAAAAAAAACAAGAAGCATGGAGTATCTACATCCGGTCATTCGGTGATGGAGAAATGGTGGCGGTGTCCTACCTTATTCAAATTTGTAAAAGCAATTGCTGAACATAGATTTCAACAGAAATTCAGAGGATCTAAGAAAGATGACGAAGGATAATTGAATCAACTTGATGTTAAGTTCCACGTCAGGTTTTTGGAAGGGAGCAACAGCATGTTCATTGTTAGGACTCATGGTTGTAGCATTATTGATTATACCAACAGATTTAGACCAGGTACGTTGTATTTTAATTTTTTTTTTACTTCCTGGGTGAGAAGATAAACACAAACAGAAAGAGACTTTTCGTTCAATCAAGAAATTTCTGTTGTAGGATTTAAATAAAGACTTGCAGTGGTGCCCTGACTTGACCAATGTTTCAAGCTCGAAACCAGCCTCGGTCATGGTGGTGATGGCTATTGCCCAGAAACAACATTTTACCATCATCATAAAGTGAATTTAATATTAGATTGTTATAATGTAAACAACAAAGACATCGTATGAATTCCACACACTTCAGAAGTTGCAGTTTTAGTTGCAGACGGTATTTCTAAAAGATAAAACCACTGAACGGTATGGTGAATGTTCCTGTTTTATTCATTGATGAAATTCTTGTCTGTTTACAAAATAAATTCTCTGTAAATATTCCGATGCGTTTTATTTATTTTGTTTCTGTTATGATGTCAAGATGGGTTGAAGGTACCTAATACAATTGACTCGAATACTTTTGAAGCAGTGATTGTATTCATACACAGGAAGAAAAAGTCTGATCATGTGACTGACTTCATGTTATGGAAAACTGAATGTCAATTTTGTTAGTAGTGTCATATAAGGCAAAACGTTTGGCAAATGTAAATATATAATAATGAATGTTTACAGTATAAATCCCACCAGGAAAATCTATTAATACAATGCAGTTAACATACATGTATTTTCAAGTAACATCAACCACTATTGTTGCATGGTTTTGTTTCTTAAGTACAACATAAGGGTTGAAGTCTGCACAGTAGAACAGCAAAACTTCTCAAAACTGACCTGCTGTCAAACTGAAGAAAATGTCCAATTTAGAGAGTTGACAGATTTACTAAAAATCAATGACTATTATCTTGATGAGATTTTTCTTCTATTCAAGACTTACACTGTTGTATATGCTATTAATTTTCTGTTGATGATTGCTGACTTCAAACGAGACTGCTGAAACCCATGTAACATTAATTTATTTATCCTTATTTGCTACATAAATATGGAAAGTTTGACAGTGGAGAAGCTGTAGGATGCTGGATACAATGAGTTGAATCTGGGGGTACCGTAATTACTTGCAATAATAAATGACTTACACAAACCCTTTAGTGTTTCATGCACTAGACACTTTACCACTAAATGTACTAAGTGTTGCTTAATTTTACTCAATTGATCTTGTCAATTAAAAAGGAAAACAAGAAATGTTTGTAAACAATATATGCCCCACATCAGTTGTGCCATCTGTACTTGGGAAAATTTTATACTACCAGTTAAGTACAGAAAGAGCCAGGGGCATTAAGAGCATGAGTGAGCCGTCAATGTGTTGCTTCTTTATTATATTTCATCAAATTATAGTGAATAGCTAAAGATGGAGTATTCCCCTCTTCTCCAAGATCAAGCATACATCAAATACATGTGTACCCATCCAGCCGACATCAAATACATGTGTACCCATCCAGCTGACATCAAATGCATGTGTACCCATCCAGCTGACATCAAATACATGTGTACCCATCCAGCTGACATCAAATACATGTGTACCCATCCAGCTGACATCAAATGCATGTGTACCCATCCAGCTGACATCAAATGCATGTGTACCCATCCAGCTGACATCAAATACAAGTGTACCCATCCAGCTGACATCAAATGCATGTGTACCCATCCAGCTGACATCAAATGCATGTGTACCCATCCAGCTGACATCAAATGCATGGAGTATATCACTGCATTTGATGACTTTTTTTAAACTGAAAATCACCAGAGGTCTCTAATACTAGTGA
The DNA here is from genome assembly GCA_024699665.1 of Ostrea denselamellosa. Taxonomy (NCBI): domain Eukaryota; kingdom Metazoa; phylum Mollusca; class Bivalvia; order Ostreida; family Ostreidae; genus Ostrea; species Ostrea denselamellosa. The sequence goes on from JAMZEH010000022.1 coordinate 1,919,678, forward strand.
CCAAAGCTTGCATGAAATATCACCACTATCAAGAATAGGCTTATCAAGATAATGGGCAGATACCAATTGTTTTTTGTACTGCATTGCACCTGCTGACCTGAAAATTATTAGGGATCATCTACTATTCATAATTAACTCACATATGAAATATCATAACAACTGAGCAAAAGGTTCTCAAGATATTGGAAGGACACCAATTACATAGAGTACTGCATTGCACTTGTTGACAATTGATCTTTTGACAAGAAAATCAATAGGGGTCATCTACTACCAATGATCAACCCAAAATTAAAAGGGGTCATTTACTCCTTATGATGTACCAGTGGACCAAGTTTAATGTTTGTCAAGCAAAGGTTCTCTCAATATTGAGCACAGTATTTTCCTATATCCAGAGTAGATTGACCCTTGACCACGTGACCTCAAAATCAATAGATGTAATTTACTCCTTAAGCTGTATCAATGTACCAAGTTTGATGTCTGTCAAGCAAAGGGTTTTCACGATATTGAGTAAACAGTATATTCTTATGTCCAGTTTGACCTTTGACCATATGACCTCAAAATCAATAGATGTCATCTAGTCCTTACAATGTACCAGTATACTAAGTTTGATATCTGTTAAGGAAAGGGTTTTCAAGATAATACAGAGTGAACAGCATCCTCCTATGTCCAAAGTGAACTGACCCTTGACCTTTTAAGCTAAAAATCAATAGAGGTTCTCTTCTACTCATAACCAACCCACATATGAAATATCATTATGAACAATTGAATGGTTCTCATGATACTGAACAATTGAATGGTTCTCATGATACTGAACAATTGAGTGGTTCTCATGACTGAGCAGATAACATGTGGTTTACTGACCAACAGACAGATTGAGCGACATATGCAAATATGTCCCTCTTCTTTGAAGGGGGTTATAATTACATAAGGATATGAATTTGATGCTTCACACCAAACAATTCATGTAAAGTATGCCATCGTGAAGCATTGCAGTTCATACTATCACGTATTTTCAAAACTGACATTTATTTCTTATAGTTACATTCTAATTTCACTTGTCAGAATTCTCAGTTGACATTAAAATAGATGTACTATATTTATCAAGATTCACACACACACACACACACACACATTGTTTACATGTGCATCACATTCATGAGGAAATGACTGTCATTACAACTGGTGATGATACCAAGGTTAAAAACACTGGACATATTGGAAGTGTAAATATGTGTTTATGAAAACATTTGACATTAAATATTGTGATCATTTGATTAATTCTAGGCTTATGAATGAATTTCAAGGTATCTAAAAAAGAAAAAGTGGTAAACATGCATGATACTAGTACAAATATATAAACGATAGGTACTCGTGATTTGTATTGGATTTTAGCCTACTTCTCTCTTATGCAGCAATGTTGATATGAAATTTCTTGACTGTTGGCAATCTTAAAAAGGCAATTCATGCCACAGCAAGTATGTATAACACTAATTTAGGGATAATTGTGTTTTAGCAAGAAAATCTTGCTGAACTCACCAACCCTGGGCTAGGTAGAAAATTGTATTTTCCCGTGGTTCACTAGTAAAAGCAGGAAAATGATGTAGTCATGTTACAGTAGCATATTTTAATATAGTGGATTTGGTCCATTATTGACCAATAGGAGGGCAGCATACTGTCGCGGGGAGTAAACAGGTTTGCTAGGCTGGTCACTTTCTAGACGTTCTTCACTCAGATAGGACAAATTTTGCCATACAGAATTTTGTTACATTTAGTTTTTATACACCATTGTAAACATCAGTCCAGTGTGAGGTCCGTTAAACTTCCCCTGCATTACAGAGCAATGGCATCGGACACAGGTTTTCTAGAATTTTTAATGATTATTATCACTTTTTCTTGCCCAGCTCTGGTGTTCAAAAGGGGGAATCAAACATGCTAGAATATAGAGCAGTATAGTGTATTAATATGAATATATTTGCATCACCTCCAGTGTGCACAGCTAGCTGTAAATTATTTAGTAAAGTTAATACATACATTTGCCTATTTGTATGCACTTCCAATTGTAAAATACTAAATGTCAGTCCATAGCTTAAATTGGACTCCTAAAAATGCATGAGGTAAACCCTGGGGAAAAATTTCTGGATCCACTCATATCCATGTAGCTGAGTTAGCTCTAAATTCCAACAGTAGCTCCGTAATATATCAAATATAATTTTGACAAGTTACGTGCCGATAAATGCGGTGATCATACAAAAATCTAGAATGCAAATTAATTCCAGTTTGAATACAAAGTAACAACCTCATACATGTTTATTCTAATTCTAAACATTTTATTTTAACATTGCCTGGGGACCAACAACTTACAAGAAATAAGAGTCAGTCGCCAGGGTAATGCGATATCTTACTATTCATTTGCTTACCTTTGAAAAATCTAACTGCAAGTTTGTATAATTCTTGGAGACTAAACCCCCAGTCCTTCTCGAAATCATCCCCATCTCTTTTGCTTTTTTCACTCTCTTTCACACTAAGATTAGTGACACCATTCACAAGTGATTGTTCGGCGTCCGCCATCTTGGATTTGGCCACGTCGGGACATCACTAGACAAGTCGTACTTTTTCGAGTTCAAAGTAAAAATTTTCGAGAGTTAAGCCTGTTTATTATCATATACAATGATACATGTATTTTAAAATAACAATTGGAAATGGAAAAACCAAAATACCAATTAATCAGTTTTGTATCAATTTTTATAAAGATTATTGTCGTATTCCGAGCGTTCTGTCGTATGCACGTAAATCAGCAAAACTTTTCGCGCGCATTAATCAAATACGGTGGTAACACGGTGGATATGTGAAAGAAGTCTGTAAAGGTAATAAGAGGTGGGAAGTTTTTAAAAGTTAATTTTGTAGGACCAGAATATAGTCAATGTAATGTGTTTGTCTTACTAAGTGAATCCTGAGGCTGAAGTGATAATTGTTACAGCGATATTAGCTGTCATTTTTTTTTTTTTGGTGTCAAATTTTTTTGTTGTAGACTGATTTACTTTTTCAGTGATGGAGGAAAAAAAGGGGGATAAATAAACTTTTGTTATTGATATTTGTGTATTCAAAGGAATGGAGCAAAATTGCATTATTGTCTTCCTGTGCAAAAACTTGATTTCAATATGATGCTATATGTTCATCTTTTATTTTGATAAAATCTTAAACTAAGTTTTAATTTTGATTATGGCTAAAGTTACATATAAAACTATCATAACTCATTTTTACAACAAAATGTAATACTCAGATTTAGTTAATATTGCTTTAAGCACTATAATTTGTCTCTCTGGCCACTTCAGTTTCTATATCTTTTAGCATATACATCAATGCAGACAGTTTTGATTATTATATGATGCTATTACTTTAAAATAAAAAACAGATCAAATATAAAAATATAGACTTGTTAGCTCACCTGAGCTGAAAGCTCAAGTGAACTTTTTTGATCAAAACTTTCTGTTGTCTGTTGGCGTAAGTTTCACATTTTCATCTTCTTCTCCAGAAGGGCATTTTAACCAAACTTGGCAAAAGCATCCTTGGGTGAAGGGGATTCAAGTTTGTTCAAATGAAGAGCAATGCTCTTCTCCAAGGTGGAGATTATAGTGAAATAGCAAAAAAACACTGACAAATTTTAAAAATATTCTCCAGAACCACAGAGTCAATTTCAGTCAAACTTTGTACAATTCATCCTTGGGTGAAGGAAATTCAAATTTGTTCAAATGAAGGGCCATTGCAAAAATAGGTTGGGGTCCTTTAAAAGTCTTCTTCTTCTGAGCTAGAAAGTTCAAATATACATGGCAACTTCTTGACATAGTTTAAAATTAAATTTGTTCAAATCATGGCCCCTAGGGGTAGAGTGGGGCCATAATATAAGATCTAAGTTTTAATGCAAAGGAAAAATTTTTTCTCCAGAACCACTGGGCAAATTTCAATCAATCGGTATGCTACAAATCATCCTTGGGTGAAGGGGATTCAAATTTGTTCAAGGTCTTGTCCTCTTGAAAGGGGGGATAATCATAAAAATGCAAAATCAAGAGTGGAGTCATTTAAAAGTCTTCTACTGAAGAACCACTGGGACAGAAAAATTCAAATTGACATGGAAGCTTCATGACATGTTAAAATCATGGCCCCTGGGGGTAGGTGGGGCCACAATAGGGGATCACAAGTTTTACATGCAAAAATATAGGAAAAAACCTTTTAAAAAAACTTCTTATGATCCACTGAGTCAGAAAAGTTCAAATTTATATGGCAGCTTTCTGATATCGTGATCAACTCATCTGTCCATTCTCGGTGATCAGAGCATCCATGGTTGAGTGGTTAGAACATCGCACTGAAAATCAAAAGCCCTCTCACCTGTAGTCAGTGCGGGTTTGATTCTCGCTCGCATCAATATATGTGAGAAAGTTTTCCAGTTTACTTTTGGAAGGTTGGTGGTCTCTCTCCAGGTACATTGTATCTGGGTTCTCTTTTCCACCAATAGCCCTGTGGGGATACGGGTTGTTAGAATAGATCCTTAGTACCCCTTGCTTGTTGTAAGAGGCGACTAAATGGGGCGGTCCTTCAGATGAGACCGCAAAAACCGAGGCCCAGTGTCACAGCAGGTGTGGTACAATAAAGATCCCTCCCTGCTCAAAGGCTATAAGTGCCGGACGTAGGCTTAAATTTTGCAGCCTTTCACCGGCAATGGTGACGTCTCCATATGAGTGAAAAATTCTCGAGCGGGACGTTAAACAATATATAATCAATCAATCTTCCTCCAAATAAAAAACTGGATGCCACCAGGTAACTGAAAAATTATTGAGTGTGGTGGAAAATAACAAACAACCTGATATAGTGCAGATTCAAACTTGTTAAAAATCATAGCCCTTGGAGTAGGATGGGGTCATAATAGGGGATCAAAGTTTTGCATGTGAATATTGTAAGCTCCCTAAAGGATGGCGAGATAGATATGGGGGCTACAAAATTGTTGAACTCAAATTCTAGTGATTAATTTACTACTGTGGCCCTTAAGTACTGGCAAAGTATCATCATCAAAGGGCTTAGGTTTGATATAAAATGACGATAGGTGAAGGTAATTGATGTTTTAATTCAGTACATGTAATTTCATTCAAATTGACAGGAGGTGGTACAAAAATGCTCTCATGGTTAAGACGTCTGCCGTACGGTTTTGGGTGCAAAAAGGGAAATGACTGGCTGAATTAATTCATGTTAATAAAAGTAAAAGAAAAAGGTGTCCAGTGTGTTGGGAGATAAATAGCTTATGGAATTTCTAACCTAATCTTGAAATCTGGATTGTTTCCAAGGAATGAAGTTCGAATTTTGCTGCTGTTGCAACTTGGCGATTTATCTCCTAATTACATTGCTTGCACTATATATATAGGTTTCTGAAATACAACACGTGATGGCGCTTAGCCAATGAAATTACTGTACGGAGACGTCCAACCAATCACAGCACTGTACAGTACCGTACAAACATGATATTTCCAAACAGTGTCAAACAACGCTGCCATACATGATGATAAACACGTGGAAAAGTGTTGTGAAATAAAAATTAATAGTGGATTAAAACTAGGAAATGATTCAGGAAGTACTCCAGCTTTGTAAGTAAACAGTTATGCCTGTAAACATATTGCATTACGTTAAAGAAAATGTGATTCAGCGAGCAGACGATGCTGTCATCATAGAAATGAGCAACTGCATTCTAATTAAAATTTCCACTAAAAACATTGATAAAATTAACTTGGTAATATTTACAACCCATTCAAATTAGTGTATAATCGTAAAGTGAAACAAGTTTCTAAGAGCGAAACAATGTGTGCATATCAACACATGGTAAAAAAAATGGCAGACAGATGTAAACAAAGTGTAGTCCGAATAAAGTTCACGCAGGAACAAATAGTCAGAGCATCTTTCAACTCACAAATACATTGTTATAATACATATAATGTACACTGAATTGAGAGGTAAGTATGTTAATTTACACGAAATAGATTAAGTACGAAATCTGAACAACATGCTTTGTAATACTACGGTGACACGAACGTGTATTTACAAATATGTATCAAACAATATTGCATCTTCATGAAATCCACCCACAATCATACCCAATTAATTTAAAATGTTGAAATACTGAAATTTAACTGTCTGGTCTTTACAATATATAGGGAAAATCTTTAAATGTGGGCTGTGACTCAGGTGAGCATTGTGGCTCATGGGTCTCTTGTTGTCTTTACTATATCCTCCAATCTAATTTTAGGATGATAGCATTTTGTGTTATGTGACATTTTTGTCACACTGACAGACCTATAACATACTGAACCTGAGCTTAAATGCAATAACACTGGTAAATCCCATAAGTATTGAGTGATGAGTTCTTACGAAGATAGAACTAAAACTTTTCATTTGATCCTTTTTTTCCAAATATCCATTTGGAAATTTTAGGTGTGATTTTAGGGAAAATGTCTGTATTTTAAAATGCAGAATTTGTATTGATTAACAAAATAAGTGTGCTTATGTTTTTTTTCTAAATCTATAGATGGCAAGAACCAAACAAACAAGCAGGCAAAATTCAAGCAAGAGTTCTTATCCAAGAGCAACATTTCAACAACCAGTGAGTAACAGCTTTTATTTGACGTTATTTGCAATTGGTGGTGGACATGATGGCTTTCAAAAAAATTTTTTCTACAAGTAACCTTTATGATCATTTTCTGCACCTGACAGTAGATATTTACTATCTATTAAAATATACATACATGCACACACTCACACGCTCATATCCCTGGATATCTAGAAAATTTGTGCCTTTGGCACTTATATTCTTCCTCCTCACCCCCACCATCACCACCCTTTCATAATTCTTGGATTCACTTTGGAGAAAGTGAAGGGTATATGGGTGATTATAATGAAAATGGATAATGATGAAAAAATGAATGTTTTGCATACTTGTTAATGAAAAAGTTTTCATGGTTTTTGTATAAAGTGTGCAAGCGGATAACATCTGATTTCAGTTAGATTGCCCATAAAAACTAAATCGTGATGTATATTGTATTGAACACCCATGAAATGCTAGGTGCATAGCCAAATAGATAACAAATTACATTGTTAAATTTTCTCAAATTCAAATTGAATTGTGTAATTTTCTCAAAATCAAATCAAATTTTGAAATTTTCTCAAAATCAAGTCAAATTGTGAAATTTTCTTAAAATCAAATCAAATTGTGAAATTTTCTCAAAATCAAATTAAATTGTGAAATTTTTCTCAAAAAATAGGCTTTATTGATGTTATTGTCAAAGGAGGTCAGTCATCATACTATATGAAGGCAGCTTTCAACTTAATTTTATGCAGGCATAACAGATTGTCTCCTATTGTAATGTTTATCAGATATTGAAACTTAATGTTTATTGATTTTAACATCTGTTTCTGATTACATATTTGTTCAATTAAAGTTATCAACAGAGTGCTTTTTCAGCCATAAATTTTCTTTAACTTTTCAGGGGTGTGCAGTTAAAAATAATTTTACAACTAGCACAAGGGCTAGTGGTAGTAACAAAGTTCTAGTACGAGATTGTCATTTCTAGCTCATAAACTTATGACAGTAATATAACAAAAGCCTAAAAAATGAGTTGATACAATATGAATTATAGATATGCAAACAACAGTCAGTTTCATATCATTTATTATTAAACAGTTTGTTTGATATATAGCTTCTGGCCAATTGGTGAATGATTCAGTTTAATTATATTGATATGGCATTTCATTAGGGCTCTCATGGTTTTAAAAAAAAAAATTCGGGTTAGGTCGGTTCAGGATTTTTAATTCTGGTGTGAGTATATCAGTCTGGTTCTATAAAGCTATGTTAGAATTTAGAAAAAACCCTTTATATGTCCTTTGTTACAATAATTACTTGTGGATGTGGAGATTGGTTTAGAGTTTACGTTCATACTAGAATTGTTTTGTCCACAATGCCATAACAATGAATCAAGCTACTACATTTTGATGCAGTGTTGTTATATGGATTCCTAATGATGATTCTATCATAGAATATTGGACTCGAACCTGAATCTGGTGAAATGGAACTGAACCTCACTCAGAACAACATGATCCTCGGTGCTTGGTTATATCAGGTACCTGTTGCAGCTCAACATTTCATACTGTGAACAACCATCAGGTTAAAGAAAGATATGAATTTTCTTTGGACCTTTGGATTTCACAATATCTTGATACTTTCTACAGTGCTAGCAATGCACGAGACTTTTCTCTTCATCAAAGTACTTCAGTCGTGTGGTGTTGTCCACTGTATCTGTTGATTCAACACTTTGCAATTGATTTTTACCTTTGCTATACATTGAAGTGATTTAGTGATTCATACCATTTCTCACTCGAGTGGTGTACATATTTTTATTAAATCACCAGATGACTCTGATGCATTTTCAGTGTGTCCATGATTGGTGCTGTCAATACATTTACATTAAATTTTAATACCATTATTATATTTTAATTTTACTATCTTTACCTTAAAAAGTTTACTTTGCTCAAGGACAAGTTTGTCTTGTATAACTGTTTACCTGGCTGACTCTAAAACATGGTTGCTCCGGGTGTTGAGCAGTGCTATTTATTTGTCTACCCTTGATTGCAGCGTTTTTAATGCTGAAATTCAAAAGCATTGTAGAATTTGTCAGTTTTATCATAAGAATTTTGTACTAAGTAATGGACCTACCAAACTGGCATATATATTCTTTCTGACACACATTTCCCACTGAGTACCTTATCTGTGTGGAGAGTTAATCCATCAAACTCTTGCTTTATATTTCGGCATGTTTGCCATTTGTTTGTCGTAATGCACAAGCTTGGTAGGACGTAGTTGCTGCATTGAATGAAAACCTACAGTTCTTAGAACTCTTAGATAAAGACATTGCATGATGTTTTAAATGTAAATGTTTTAAAAATTCCAGATTCACCAATACATCAAAGAAACAAATTATTTTGGGTAAAAGATAATTAAAAATTTCCTCAGACTACACTGATGTTTAGTGGGCCAGCTGCTAAGGCCAACAATTCTAATTTCATGTTGTCCTGATTCTGCTCTTTTTTAAAGGCAAACTTGACAGTTTGATAGAAAAATGGTTTCAGAGCTTGTGTGATTTCCCTTTTTGCTAGAAGTCACTAAATTTCACACACATCATGAAATGTGGAAGATCTGTATTGATGTTAAGGTCAAACTGGACTATGGAGATAGGAAAGTGATCTTTGGATCACAACTGATTTCTGTTTTCACCTGGGTTCAGAATGCATAAAAAAAATTGTAAAGAAAGCATGTAAACATGTCTTTTCCCATCCTTTGATCATAAATTCCTTCTTTTGTGCTAGTTCATATTCATGTTGTTCAACATTGTTCAACGAATAAAAAAATAAAAAATTGTGTTATTAATCCTTCATTCTTGCATAGTGTCTGACTTTAAAAATGCAACACATCTTCTTTTTTTTTTCAAATGTTTTTTTTTTAACAATACTTTTGTAGTGTTTATTTCAAATTTCACTCCCTTTTCATTGTTGGTTTTAAAATCTATTGCCCGTTGTACCAACAGTCATTATTCACACAATAAGAGTTTTCTCTCACAGTTGGTCATTTTGAAAGGAACCTTGACAGCCAGAGAGCATGTAATTGGTACCATTAATGCAGCAGATTAATCATCAGGACTATGCAGGCAGCAAGACAGAATCAAATTTCCTTATAACAAATGACATCATTGTTCTGAATTGGTTCGTTATTTTCCCCTAGACTTAATTGGCTGTCATTTTCCCTTAGACCTTGCCTGAACACTTGTGGGATGAGCAAGGTAGATGTATGCACAGTCGCCAACCTCAGCCTCAGAATCCCCAAGAACTTGGAAGGGAATTGTGGGAAAAGTGTCAAAACATTCCCTGAAACACCATTTGGAGTGTCTCGGTCAATCACATGTTGTCTATGCTCCTTTAACTTAACAACAATAATGGTGAGCATACCAGTACTCAGTGTCTGTGACCAAAACCACATTTTTGATGCATCTCATCTCTCTTGACTTCCATTTCACTGCAGCCTCATAGGGGAGGGGGGGGGGGATAACAAATGCTGTTATTAGACTTCTGTCTTAAAAGATTATAAATCACAGATATTTGTCTATTGAATTAATAAATAACACTGAAAATTAACCATTATTGCATTTTTTTTAAAAACCCGTCAATGTAGATGGTATATAGGGAAATACAATTCATTTTAGGTACATGAATAATTGATACCATCTGTTATGTTCCATTGCCTCTGTTCATTGAGGTAAGTTTTCATGTTGCTATGCCCCATGAACAGAGGTCATGCATGGGCCTGAACGATGTTCTCTGCTTCCTGAGGTTTGGAGTATTGTCAATTTTTTCAGAAGTATATATTTTTTTATATTTCTATTGTGAAGGGCAATCATAAGATTGTAAAGAAAAACTTGGGTAAAAGTGCTTGTTATTGTTCTGTAGTAAGTTAAACTTGACCTTATTGCACTTAAGATTTGCTTATGATTTACATGCATTAAGTTGATTTGTCTGTTGATGACACAATATAAATAACACAAATCAATCATTATGTCTATCAAATACATACTCATGTCTTCAAACAATATAGATATTAAAAAGTTCAATGCAAGTGGACTAGATATAAAAAAAAAATGACCTTTTCTTTTTGCACTTAATATATGGAAAAACTAGATTTTGGAAGTTAAAAAGAACATATTAAGAGTATTGTCACATTATTTAATTGCACATATGTTGCAAAGTTGTCTTAAAATTGAAAAGAGGGGTTATGGATAAAATTTTTGAATTATTGGCAAAAATGCTTAATTCTCGTGCACAGTTACAGATAATTTAAAAAATAAAATAACCAAATTAATTAAAGTGGAAGAAGCAGTAACCATCTCTTGATTTAAAATTGTTGTATATTTAGGAGACCAAACAAAGATATTATCCTAGAAAACCAAGAACAGAGCATTTATGGATGACTGAGAAAGAGGCAAGAGCCCCCAGGTTGTACCTGCCATATCACTATGATCCATGGAATAAGTCGGACACAGAAGATGAGATGGGTCATGATGGTTTGGATGATGAGGTTCTGTTTGGGAGTCTTCGTGGAAACATTGTTGGGATTCGTTATTACTCTGGAATCGTAAGTTTACATACACAAGTTGAGAAGTGGTCTTTTTTTATACGCCTGTTGTTAGACAGGATGTATTATGGACTCTAAAGCGTGCTACTACACCTCCAAAGTGTTTCATTTCATTCCATGCAAATCATTCAGGGTTTCGTGCAAACCGTTCAGCGTTTTGTGTAGACCATTCACTGTTCCATGCAAGAATTGTTTTGTTCCATGCAAACAGTGCAGAGCATTTTGTGCAAGAATCGTTCTGTGCAAGAAAATTCAATTTACTTTGTCCCAAAAATGACCTGAAATCTATTTTGCTGAATATAATACTACACACTTATGTATAATATACAACTCTCCTCCTCCCCCCCCCCCCCCCCCCCCCCATTTTTGGCCTGAAAATTGTGTGTAATATGCAGCAAAAATTTTGACCAAACGGTAATCTGCAGAATAGTTACATCATGCATGATCAGAAGATCCAGTTATAGGGATTTCAATAAGCACCGACGACCGGCGAAATGTCAATGTCTCGATTGATAGAAATCGCCGGCTCAAATTTCCCTTAATGTGATGCACTCTAATGAAATGTACAGTTACACACTAGTAAAGTATTGAGGTCTGTTCTAATTAAATAAAATTTTAATTATCTGAATAATAAAATCCTTGCCTATTCTGGGTAATATGCAGGTTTTCTAGTTCTGTTGTAAACAGATACTTTTCATTAACACGATTATAACAATAGCTTCACACACAGATTATACCGAGGCGTTACGATTGTACCAGAAGTGTTACGAATGTAAACAAATACTTGATCCGCCTCAAAATTGAAATTCACCTGCTCAGTTATTTCTTATTGAAAACCCTGCAACTATTAAACTAGTAGTCTCACTCAGAAGCATGGTATTCTTTTCAGCATTTGTGGTCTGCATTGTAAAGTTAATGATTATAGACTTTGTAAGGTAACTAGGATTGAGGGGATACTATCTAGCAAGAGGAGGGTATGGACTTGTTAGGATAAGCAACTTCAGCATATGCTCTCGTCTTTATTTCTAAATCTTTTCATGTAAATAAACACATTTGGATGACCTTTTACAGTGATTTTAATGCTATATTTAACTACCTAAGCACAAGGAAATGCCTCAGCAGCTCTCAAAGATTTTTCCTCCTATTTTCTCTAATTTCATCTACTATCCTCTCTAAATTTATTGAGAATTCTGATGAATATGATATTGCACTTGATGCCTTTGTGGCCCTTAAGGCCTTTGATTTCGTTATGGATACAATTATCATACTAACACTTTGTCACAACCTCCGTCTCGGAGAAATACACAATCATTTCATATGTCAGCTGGATTGTTTTAGGCTAAAAGTAGGTCAAACAGTTTTCTGGACCTTATTCTGTTGAGTATATTGATATTATCCCCAAAATTTACTCACAGCCAGATATACAGGTTGAATTTCACTGTCTGATGGGCATATGATGTACCATTTGTAGTACTCTTGTTTAAGGTTGTGTGGGAGAAATGTAGAGATCTTGTTTAAGGTGGTGTGGGAGAAATGTAGAGATTTTGTGTAAGGTTGTGTGGGAGAAATGTAGAGATCTTGTTTAAGGTTGCGTGGGAGAAATGTAGAGATTTTGTGTAAGGTTGTGTGGGAGAAATGTAGAGATCTTGTTTAAGGTGGTGTGGGAGAAATGTAGAGATCTTGTTTAAGGTTGTGTGGGAGAAGTATAGAGATATTGTTTAAGGTTGTGTGGGAGAAATGTAGAGATCTTGTTTAAGAGTCTTTGTTCTACAACAGATTCAGTTTTATATTTAGGTGAACAACAATGAAATGGTGGCCCTGGAGAGAGAAGCCCACAATAAGTATGACAGAAATGCTATAAAAGTCGTCAATGTGGTCCATCTGCAAGTGGGATACATTAAACGAGAACAAGCTGCTGCATTAGCACCTATTATGGACAGTGGTTTGGCAAGATTGGAGGGGTAGGTAACTCTGGCATAATTATCAGTGATTGGGAAAGCCAACAATGTTATTGAAACATGTTTTTGCATCAGAAACAAAAACTGTTTTCAAAGTATTGAATTATCTTGTATACAAAAAAAATACTGCAGATCGCCCAATCCACTGATGCTTTGATTTTAGTAATCAATTTCATTTGTTGTTTAGAATTCATTTTCTGTCTTACGGGAGGGCCAACCCTAATTTGTACTGAATTCAAATAAAAGGTACCCAGTTTGTCTTTTATTAGTCTCCAACCAACGGAGTTGCAGTTTGCACTCTGTCATTCCATGTCCCATTAAATCTTTGAAAATCTTTTTTTCTACTTCTATAGTCAACTCTCGAATTATCACCATTCAATTCATCACTGTTTTCGTTATAACACTGCATTTTCCAAGGAACAATTTTGAAGGGGATTCAAGTTGATTTAAATAAAGGACCATACTCCCTTGAAAGGGGAGATAATCACAGAAATGCAAAAAAAATTTCTTCTCAAGAACCACTTGGCCACAAAAGTTCAAATTTACATGAAAGCTTCCAGGCATAGAGCAGATTCCAGTTATTTAAAGTCATGGCCCCAGGGGTAGGGTGGGAGGCCACAGTAGGGAATCAAAGTTTTACATACAAATATATAGGGAAAATCTTTGAATATGGGCCAGGATGACTCATGTGAGCGATATGGACCATGGGCCTCTTGTTAAAATAAGCTGGGTACATGTAGATAAATTAGATACCACAATTTTTGTGACTTTAATTTTGAACAGTTTTTAAAACTATTACAATGAATTCTATATATGTACATGTATATTAGTCTTTCATTGCTTGTTTTTAAGTACAATATTTAAGAGAAATGAACTTTTTTTTAGCTCAAGTGGTATTTTAAGATTGATTGACAATTTTGAAAATAGATTTTAACTTTATTTAAAAATATTATGGTTACTGTAACAGTATGAGCTATAATTTAAAAGGACTTTGCCCAATGAATACTGTTTTGTGTGATCTTGTATTATATTTTGCACTACATCTTCAGGGTTGTTCCCTTTGGAAACCAGAATGAATTCAGCATGCTGGTAGACATTACTCTGTGGGGTAAGCCAGCACACAAGCAACAGACTATTACAAGACTTCAGAGGAGTGGTATGAAGGTGAAGGTGACTAGTGTGAGAGGGGACATGGGCTCCTTACCGGGGCCAAGGTCTGGTATGACGTATGGAGTGGTGTCAAACAGGAGAACATATCTAACCCCAGCAGAGGTAACAAGACACATGTTTTCAAAAAGTAAATGTTACACAATGAAATGCCATTTTTTTTTAGGACAATATGATGCCTTTAGCAACCTGAGAAAAACAATATTCATCAAGCATGGGGGAATGAGGTGAATATTATACTTTGAGGGTAGTTGAAATGTCGTGTTGACTTGGAAAATATCAATAATTTTTTTTTTTAGCTCACCTGAGATGAAAGCTCAAGTGAGTTTTTCTTATCACCCATTGTGTATGTAAAAAAAATTTAATATTTTTGACTTCCTCTCCAGAACCACAGAGCCAATTTCAACCAAACTTGGTACAAATCATCCTTTGGAGAAAGGGATTCAATTTTGATTAAATGAAGGACCAACACCCTTCTCCAAACAGAGATAATAGCAAAAATACAATATCAGATTTTAAGTACCTTCTTCTCCAGAACCAGCTGGCCAATTTCAATCGAACTTGGTACAAATCATCCTTGGGTGAAGGAGATTCAAGATTGTTCAAATGAAGGGCCATGTCCCCCTTTAAAGAGGAGATAATCACACAAATGCAGAATTAAAAAATCTTTTCAAGAACCACTGGACAAGAAAAGTTTGAATTTACAATGTAACTACCTGACATTCATGCAGATTCAATTTTTATAAAATAATGGCCCTTGGGGGTAGGGTGGGGCCACAATAGAGAATCAAAGTTTTACTTGCAAATATAGGGAAAAAAATTTCAAAAATCTTCTTAAGAACCACTTGGCCAAAAAAGTTCAAAGATGTGAATATATAAAGAAAATCTTTAAAAATCTTCTCAGAAACCACTGGATCAGAAAAATTTATATGGCAGCATGTGGACATTGTGCAGGTTCAAAGTTTGTTGAAATCATGGCCACTGGGGGGTAGGGTGGGGCCACAATAGGGAATCAAAGTTTTACATGCTTATATATGAGAAAAAGTTTTTTTAAAAATGGGACAGGAGTTCAAATTGACATGGGCCAATTACTGCCGACAGTTGAAAGTCAATCATTGAAAGTCTTCCAATTTTAATTATTGATAAAGAAATTTTTAATTTATGACAGTACATATTATATCAGTTATGTTCTACAATTCTCATTGATTTGATAATCCATGTATAAATTTTTATGCCCTTGGAATTGAAGTTTTGGGGGTGTCTGCCTGTCCATCTGTCTGTCTATCTATCTGTGGCAAAAAACTTTAACCTTGATCATCTTTTACACCAATAGACCTTTTATATTTGGTATGTGTATTCCTTGTGGCAAGACCTTTCCATTGACTCCAAATTCTTTGACCTGGTGACCCATACATTGACCTTTGACCTACTTCAGAAAATGTGAATGTAAGCTATATCTTTCAAATCATAAGAGGTACTGCTTTCATATTTAACATGTACATTTCTTGTGAGAAGACAATACCAGATTTGATGACCTTGTGACCTTGACCATTGACCTAGTTTTTTAAAATTTTCAAAAAAAACCTTCAACTTGGTCATATCTTTTACAACATAAGAGGTAGACCTTTCATATTTGGTATATGTATTCATTGTGACAGGACTTTTCCCTCTAACACCAAAAGCTTTGAACTTGTGACCTTCACAAATCTTAAGAGTTAAACTTTTTTGTAATCTAGGGCCATCTATGTTGTAATCCAGGGGCATCAGTGTTTCACAAACACATCTTGTTTTTTCTAAATTAGGTGAGAAATGAACTGGACAAGCTTTTTGAGGGTCTGAATGAAGGTGACAAGACAGCATTAGCAGAGCCAGTAGAGGTATGAACTACTGCAGGGTATTTTCTGTACGAGACACAATTATCCCAGAGAATCCCTATCTATTTCTGAAATTTCTGAAATATATTTCGATATTTAATTTACTAATTTTAAAAGTTATCAGTAGCATTAGATTTATTCAGGTTAAAATCAGTGTATGACACAGGGTGTTATAAATTACTAATGAAGTGACAAGAAACAATGTAATATAAATGCATCCATATCAAGTATGATCCTTAAACAATTATGCGATATAATATAGGGAGTTTAAATTGAATTAGTATATAGATTATCACAATGTCCTGTACTGATTATTACCTAAGGATAACCTATGAAAACACAAATGCTTATTTCCAATTGGGTTGCTGGAAGACGGTTAAATAAGACTTTATGCCTGCACTTAGGAATATACGGAAATCTTGATCAAGTTATCAGAATCTGTGTAATTATAAGTATTGTATAAACATCTGCAAGTGACTTTATATCTTTTTTGTAATTTTTATATTAGGCAATATCTAGCTCTATGTACAAACATCAGAAACAAGCTCTTCATTGGATGATGCAGAGGGAAAATGGAAATCAACTTCCTCCATTTTGGGAGAACAGAAATGGACAATATTTCAACTCAGTGACCATCTTCACAACCAAAACAAAACCAAAAAGTGTCTTTGGTGGTAAATGCATGTGCAATAACATGCACTTTATAACATCATGATATATGAAAACACCTCATAAAATTGTATTGCTGTTATAGACATGTAATTATTAATGATATTTTTGAATAGTTTCTAAATATTCTTTTAGTTCTGAAGCATTACGTGGACTTTTTAATGTTTTTTTGTCACTGATGACTCGCCTTATAAAAATGTGTTACATCTCGGATGATTTATTGACTATAGGAATACTGGCTGATGACATGGGTCTTGGTAAGACTTTACAAATGATTGCTCTGATACTGTCAAATTTCAAGGATGGCAAACCTCTTGCTGTCCCAGTCTCTGGGAAAGTTCGACAGTCCAAGGTATTGAGACAGCAACAGAAAGCACAGGTGAGGTCAAAGGAACCAGGTACATTCGTGTAGCAATAAAGTGTGGTTTCGTCATTTTTATATATTTACATTTGCCAATGTTTTGCCTTATTTGACATGACTAATGAAATTGACATTCAATTTTCCATAACATGAAGTCAGTCACATGATTAGGCTTTTCTCTTGCGTATGAATACAATTATCGCTTCAAAAGTATTTGAGTCAGTATTCTACTAGGTATATTCACCTGTCTGGACATCATATCATAACACAAACAAAATAAATAAAAACGCATCAGAATATTTACAGAGAATTTGTTTTTGTAAACAAACAAGAATTTCATAAGTGAATAAAACAGAAACATTAAACATACCGTTCAGTTGTTTTATCTTTTAAAAATACATTTGCAACTAAAACTGCAACTTTTGAAGTATGGCAAATTCACACGATGTCTTTGATATTTACATTATGACAATCTAATATTTGATTCATTTTATGATGATGGTATCCTGTTGTTTCCAGGCAATAGCCATCACCTCGATGAGCGAGGCTGGTTTTAAGCTCTAAAAATTGTTCAAGTCAGTGCATCACTTCGATTCTTCATTTAAATTCATTTAAATCCTACAACAAAAATTTCTCGACCACAAAATATCTCTTTCAGTTCATGTCTATCTTCTCTTGCACACCTTGGAAGTAAAAAATACAACGTACCTGCACTTCGTCTAAATCTGTCGGTAGGCCTACAATGCTTTAACCACGTACGAGTCCTTACAGTGAACATGCTGTTGTTTCCTTCCGAAAACCTGGCCTAGAGCTTAATGTCAACTTGATCCATTTATCCTCTGTCATTTCTCATAGATCTTCTGAATTTCTGTCGAAATCTGTCTTCTGCAATTGCGTTTACAAATTTAAGTAAGGTAGGAGACTGCCACCATTTATCCATCACCGATTTTTTGTTTTCAATTGAGTTGACTTGACACTCAAATTATCTTTATTTTACACTTGTTTCATCTTTTTATTCCTTCTAATATAAATATTGATATTTTATATTCCTAGATATTGTTCCCAATTATTTATTCGATCAAACTTTAACGAACTATATCTTGTGTTGTATGATCGTCTACCTACACAAGTATGGAAGCATGATAAGAACAACACAAATCAGAATAAAAATATAAATATAAGAAATAAGATATCATTTTTTGAGTGTTAATGGGATATGACATAAAGTTGGTCGGGTGTTATAGGATTTGATCATGTGACCAACTTCATTTCATATCCCAATAACACTCAAAAAATTATATCTTATTTCTTAAACGTCCACCTTTCGATAGAAAGTGCAGACTCTGAAGTGTATTACTACACCAAATGATCTGTTCGGTTTTCTGCAGGAATCATTCCATTCCCACACCAATCTGTTCCGACCAAACCATTCAGACCAAAATATTCTGTTTTCATCTAAAACTGTTCGTTCTTGATAAAGTGTTCATTCCCTCGAACTGTTCCTGAATGGTCATTTGAAACTTGCCTAGCATAATTGAGTCATGATAGATCAATATGGTGCTCAGTCTAGTTGGGACAAAAAAGACAAAGTAAATTTGTTGATGAAAAGAACAAGAAATTTCTTGTGGATCGGTCACAACGGGGTTTTGAAACAAATGAAATTTTGAATCATATAATTGTGTGTGTTTAAGTCTTAATTTGATTTTTAAAAATTGACATGTTTTGGTGAAATTATTAAAAAAAAAAAAATTGAAATGCATTATTGTTGTGATCTACAACTGTTGCATCTTCAAGTGAAGGGGCCTCCATGGTCGAGTGGTTAGAGCATTGCGCTCAAAATCACATGGCCTCTCACCTCCAGTCGCAAAACGTTCTGTTTCTGACCCAAACTGTTCATTCTTCATCCTCTTTCTCGATAAGAACCATTTCATTCTTGCCAAGAGTCATTCCATTCCAACCATTCAGCAATTGTACCCCATCTAAACCATTCCTTCTCAAACTGTTACCATTTGTTTACTGTTCCACTGGTGTAGTAGTACATTTCAGAGTCTGTATTATGGTACGATGTTTGTCTGTCTGTCAGTTCAGAGTTTCCTGTTTCTAATTTCATTTCTCTGTATTAACCTGAAACTTGCTGTATTGCTTCTTTGTGGGTCACTCTAGATTATGCATGTTGCAAATTTGATTCATTTTGACCTTTCCATAGAATATTCAAAACACTAGATATCCAATTTGTATTCACCTAAGGATGGATGTTAAAATCTAGAAAGTGCTAGTGTTTTAGATATACTTTGGAACTGCATGTCTTTTCCTTTCTTTAAATTATTTTGACTGATATCAACTTTCATATATGTGTATGTATGTTTGTGGGTGTTTATATGTGTGTGTTTGTGTGTGGGGGTGTGTGTGTGTGTGGGATGTGTAGGTGTGTGTGGGTGTACATAAACATTCCAATTGCAGAGAATGGTGGAATACAACAGCACTCCAAGTAAAGCAAAGAAAGTCCTCATCATGAAGGGAAACCCCAGTGAGAATATTGAGGAAGTGAAGCCCACAGTCAGTAGGAAACGAAAATATATGTTAGATTTGTCGAAATCACACAATGCAGTGGATAATATTTCTAATGAGAAGAGCACAGACATGGAAGAGGAGTCTGATTGTGAAGGTACTACAGGTACACCTGTCCATTTAACATCAGTCCTTGAGTCTGATTGTGAAGGTACTATAGGTATATACACCTGTCCATTTAACATCAGTCCTTTAGTCAGCAACAACAGCAATCTAGGGATTGTTCTTACTTTTTGTTTTTAATAGTTGTAACCCTGGAAATTGATGACATTCCATAACATTAAATTTTCTCAGAAATATTTTCTTGCAAGTGGCTGTTCCAGAATTAACTGTTGGGGAGGGAGGGGATGGGGGGCTCAGTGCAGCATTTTTATGCCCCCCTATGAAAACTTTGAATTTTTAGAACATTTTTCTCGGTTTGTTTTTATGTTTACACATGGTGGAAGTAATTCAATGTATTTTTATGCTCCCCAAAAATTTCTCAGGGAAGCATATATTTGCTGTCATGTGTGTCCATCTGAGCTCAAATCTCCTAAACCTTTCATCAGAAATCAAGCATAATATCAATCAAAAATTGTTCTTGGAACAGGGACTTTTGGACCAAGGTCATTTGGAAAGGTCAAGGTCACTCAACATATACCTCATTTAAGGATAAACTTCCTATTTCAACAGTTTTTGAACAGATGTTGGTCATACATTATATAAAAATGTAAGAGGTAAATGGCTTTCAGACAAAGGTCATTTTGTAAAAGTCAAGGTCACTCAGAACATGTACCTTAAATATGAAAAAATAATTCATTTCAACAATATTTCAACAGTTGTTGATCATTCCGCAAGTCATTCATCATATGAAGCAGAATTTTATCATTCCTAATATTGTTTACACAACAAAGTAAAGCATAGTAAAGCAGATCCTGACAACTACACCAGTGAAGTGGTGAACAAATGCTGAACGGTTTGGGAACAAACGATTTGACTGAATGGTTTGAACAGAATGGTTCTGGACTAGAAGGGAATGGTTTTTATAACGGAATGCTTGAAGATGGATAACAAATGGTTTAGGTCAGAAACGAAACACTTTGGGCAAATATGTGAATGAAGGGTTTGGCCTCGCTTTCAAATTGTGCATTTCAGACTCGTTTGGAAATTTTTACATAGAGACATTTTGATCAAAAGAGATCGGGGGGTTATAATTTTACAGTTTATTTGAAAATTTACTATTTTAAAGTGAAATGAATGGCAATGAAAATAAATTAAGCCATGTACAGTTACACATACATGTATGAAAGTCCACGTAAAGTAATTCCTACTGTATCTTGTGCCCTTCCCAACAAACTTTGTCTGGAACAGCCATAAGTATTTTATTTTTGTAAAGACAAATTGCAAGAATTCTTTCATGTATTTATATTTACATTGCCTTTATTATTCTTTTCAAATTGTGTGTGTGTATGTATGTGTGTGATGTGTGTATGTGGTGTGTGTGTGTGTGTGAGAGAGACACATGGTTGAAGAAACAAAAATGTTCACATCATTGCAGCTAGTTTTACATGTTTTTACATGTTGAAGAATACTCGCATGTCTCAGAAGTCGTTAGTCAGTTTTCAACATTATTTTGTAGTGTCAAGTTGTAAAGAAAATAATTGGATCATGTAATTTGTAAGCAATGTTTTAAACTTACAGCTAATAATCCTCCATTGTCAAGTGTTTCATGCCCAAAGTGGACAACAGAGGAAGGGGTGGGGTGTGGACAAAAGATTGATAAGGAGCAGAAATTTTGTTCAATGTGTGGGTGGAGGGTCAACTTAGACATCTTCAGAGAGAATGCAAAGATGTGTCGCAGCAAAATGGAGGAAGGCAGGATTTGTGAAAATGTGGTTTTCCCTCCACAAAAGTTTTGTTCAAATTGTGGAAAACGGCTGTCATTTGCTAGTCCTACATTTAAGTTGGTGGCCAATCCATGTAATGAGAAGAAAGATGCAGAGAAGGAAAAGTTTTCAATAGCTTCATCAAACAATAGGTACAGTTTTACATCACAGTCATGAATATCAAAATGTGCTTTATCCTCAGGTATGGGCAATTTATAATATTCTGGAACCTCACTGAGAATTTTTGCATATTTTACGTGCTTATGACTTCTAGATAAAATGTTCTAAATTGCAGATAAGGAGTGTATTATATACATGTGATTATATATAAATGTTTACAGTTTGCCAAGTCCACTTACCAGTAAACTGAATCCAACTGCAAGGCCATTTGTACCGGTGAGTTTTTGTCTTTTATGTGACTCAGTGTTACATGAGGTGCATGTTTTCGTGGATTCACATAATTTACTTATTTTAATAATAATAATAATAATACCAATAATGATTTATGAATTCCTAGATATGTACCATTTACAGTAAATTTGAGTAAGTGTGAGTTGCAGTGGTACTGTTTTATATGCAGGGTCAGCCAGTGTTGATGACTCCACAGAAGATGAGATCTACGTCAGTTTCAGGTTGGTGTAATGTTGTATGGTGTCATTTAAGTTGTCTTCTATATGTTATTAATGTTACACAGAGGGTTGAAAATTAAAATTAAGTGTATTGCTAGTGAATGTACACTGTATTAAATATATCTGTAATATTTTTATGTGAATTTATTAATAATAAACGGGTTGTGGTAGTATAATTAGTGTCTTTGTCCGCAACTTTAATTTTGGTCATAAAGTTTTATACTCTTCTATATAATTATATACAAGACTGAAGAGATTAAAAACTTGGTAAACTGAAAGATCAAGGTCAGAACTGAATGACATGTCAAGGTCATATGTCAAGGCGAGATGTGAAATCTGTCAGAACTGGTTCAATGAGTCATGTTATGACCCCACATTGAAAATGGAATTGGATAGTTATCCATCTGTTCACAATCATTTTTGTTATTACACGATATTGTGAAAAGTTTTGAATTTCAAGCTTTAATTTTTTTTTTTTTTTACAAAGGCAGTTAAGCATTTAATAAAGATACCTTTAGATGACAAGGTCAAGGTCACAATAGATTTTACTATGTGTTTTCATAGTAACATATTAAAGATTTTCAATATAATTATATCTCTCATATTTCATACAAAGTTAACTAGTTGAAGCTAAAAAAAAAAACAACAGCTATAAAGAAACAGATACAGTGTCTACAGTGATCTGGCCCAGAAAATGTAGGAGTCCTAAAATCTGGCATCTGAATAAGGTTTATATATTTAGCAAATCCAAAGTATATTATTTTCTCTTCTAAAAAAAAAAAATGATAATAATGTTACATGACACATGAAAGAGCACGAAGTTGGCATACAATGTAGAATTGCGAAAATGCCAAAGTCAGTGAAAACAAAAATTTGTAAATTCAGGTGGTTTTTCTTTCAGAAAACATACAGGCCATGCATCGGGCAAATTCAATGTTAAAAGTTTTTATCTTCTGTTAATATATGATATATATATAATTTATTTTGCTTTGCTCATTGGATGGGCTTACCTTTTTCTAATCAATAATCTGTATGAAATTTAACAGAAAGGTGGGAAAACTGATTCATAACATCATAATGCTTTCAAATAAACAATAACTTTCTGATTTAGTTACATAGTACACATGGCATATATTAAATTTTCTTAAAACATAGATCAAGCTTAATTTAAGGCAACATTTTATGGACCGTTTTATGTACACAGTTGTGTCTTGTTCTTTTGTGTTCGTGAGGTGAAAGGTTCTTTTGTGTTCGTGAGGTGAAAGGTCATGGTCACAGCTGACTAATCCAAGTGTAATATACTTTCCTTGTGACACAATATCTAGAGAAATGTTTTACACACAGCTTTTATATTGTGCAGAAAGATATTTGTTTGTAAAGGAAGACACTAGCAGATAATGTGTGTCTCTGTCCTTTCATTGTGACTCTATATCCAATGTAAGGATTTTCCTTTTAATGCCACAATCAAATTTTACCGAATATGCCATAAAAATCTACAATCCACTGGCAGTTTTCAAGAATTTTTTAAGAAAATAATTTGACACAAGTAAATAATGTCAATGTTTTTTATTCAAATTTAAGAACAGGGTACAGTGAAACACCGATATATTGAACCTCCATGACCAGCAAAAAACAGTTCATTATAACCAAATTTTGTTATATCCAAGTTTCATTATTTTCCTCTGTTAGGGAAATAAATATCACTTCACAGTAAGCCTGAATTTCGTTATAAGTGTGTTCATTATGACCGTGTTTTACTACATATAGGAATTGTTTTTCCCATTTATTGCTGTTCAATTGGACCACCATGACTCTCAGTAGAGTCTCTCACCATCATTCTCATAATTTTCTTTTTGCATAGAAAGTTTGTAATCATTTTACTTTTCCATAACTTCACTCTGCACTACAGCCAATTCTCTAGCCTCAGCTGTAATCTTAACTGTAATTACCCAAACTTTATAGGTTTTTTTTCAAAAGTTTAAGTTTTTAACCAGAACTTGGAATTTTTAAACTTCAGAAAATAGATTCACCATGCTTGGCCAACAACTAATTCTGATACTGTGTAATGGTAACTTTGTCAATGTTTTGAGTGTTTATCACAAAATTTTTGAAGTCACTCATAGCTTGTTTCAGAAATAAAAGAAAAAATAAATAAATATGCACACCATTTTATGTTGTGATTTTTATCATAATCTTTAAATTCAACTTCAAGTGAAAAAAAAATTAATTTACCTTCCTCCCTCCTGGGTCTGAAACCCCCTAGGTGGCAATTCCAAACAAGCACATTTTTATGAATGGCCTTATTTGCCATAATACATGGTTATCATTGTAAATTCTATGTATATTTGTACAATTCTGAAAGATTTTTAAAACAGTGGTAAGACTATAGTGTGTAATATTTAATTATGAATTATTAACAACAGCATCACTTGATGTTCAGGGGGCCTCCATGGCTGAGTGGTTAAAGCATTGCGCTCAAAATCACAAGGCCTCTCACCTCTAGTCGGCGCGAGTTCGAATCCCACTCGCGACGATATATGTGAGAAAGTTTGCCAGTTTACTTTCGGAAGGTCGGTGGTCTCTTTCCGGATACATTGTATTTGGGTTCTTTCCTCCACCTACAAAAACTGGACACCACCAGATAACTAAAAAATTGTTGAGTGTGGCGGAAAACAAACAAACAAACAACTTGATGTTCATGCATTTATAATGATTTTGTACTATGGCATTTTATCCTCTTAAAACAGATTTGGAACAGATATTTCACATGTTGGTGTGTAAGAACAACATAAACTGTATCAGATTCCATGTTGTTTAATCATATGTATGTATGCAGTGTAAGAAATGTGTATTGCAGGTCATGAACTCCCAGACATGGATGTTCCTGACCCTGGTTCAACTCCAGGTTTGTATTGTGAAGAACTGTTCTGTCTTGTCTGCATACAATCTTTCAATCAATATTTTGGTCATATTGTAGGCATTGAAAGATTGTGCTTTGACATTTATTGTGCCAATACGCAAAACAGTGCACATACTACTCAAACAATGTGTTTATTCAGTATGATAATTTGTCAGCATGTTTTGTGTTGTTGTCAAAGTGATATCATTTATATTTTCTTATAAAATGCTATAATTTTATCAGTATGTGTAACAGGAAGATTCTGCTTGAGATTTTGGTAAATTTGCAAGGATAATAATAACAAAATATTTATTGACTGGGCAGTATGTGTTTGATGACCAAAATATTGCCTATGACCTCGAGCAACATTTTGTACTTGGGTCCAAAAATAAAACATTGCCCTCAACCACAGTCAATAAATGTTTAATGTTTCTGTATCAGGCAGCAGTAAATGTGGGATATTCTCGGGAAGAACAACTACAACAGGTGCCCGAGCCACCTTGATTGTCTGTCCTATGTCTGTGATGAACAATTGGCTGGTAAGCAAGAAGGAATACAAAGAATGAACAGGATTCATCGTTAAGCATGTTTCTCCCAGAAATATGGTATGTTATTTTCTGAAAGTTCTTGCTTGTTTTTCATTATGAAACCATCGTTATAAATCTATGTAGGACCAGCTTGAGGACCACATCCATGAAAATGTCCATCTGGATATTTACACTTACTATGGTAGCGGTAGAATCCGCAACCCAGCTGTGCTGACCAAGCAGGATATTGTCCTCACAACCTACTCCACACTCTCCTGTGATTCAAAGGTAAATTCTTTGGAATAATGGACTCTGAATGATGTACAAGATTTCATCTTTTACTGTGAAATCAAGGCCACAAATAGTCAAATTAGGTTTCTCCACATTTTGCATATCATGGCTTTAAGAAATAGTGTTGATTTGGAGTAAAGGTGACATGCTTATTTTTAGCCATTTTCTGAGAAAAATCCTTAGATTGGTTAATTCTGCAGATAGTTTCCAGCTATTTCTAGTGCAGTTTATGATTTTATTGGGGAATGCTTATTGTTGTAGGTGTTAGTTATACTGGTATAAATCTAAACAGATGGATACAGATCTTTCGTTATGAAGATAAATGAAATTATTTTTTGTTCTTAACACTTTAGATTGTGCATTCAGATTTTGTTTACTGTTTATTTTCAGCCATATTGATTTTTAATTTCTTATTCACCTGTTCAAACGAACATAAATTATATATAAATTAAAAACTCAGATGTGTACAATCACCAGCTCCCTGTTTATTGCTTATACAGTAAACATTTGTACACATTCGTCACTTTGTTACTTGAGATTCATGATCAACATTCTACAAGTAAGAAAAACATAAAATATATTTGAGGAGGGAGGAATCTGTTGCATGTAGAGCAGCAGAATCTCAAATGTCTTCAAATTTCTTGTACCTGGACACAGGTAAACTACCTGTTCTGCAGGAATTCATTAAACTTTTTATAATCTGATACAACACAGTCAGTAACTTTATACATTAATAACTCCTAAAAACACTGGATATACACACTAACACGTTTTTCTTAACATTTATAAATATATTTCAGCAAGCCCAGTAAAATTGATTGAAGTACAATTATATACTTTGTTATGTTTCGTTTGTTTTAAGGACACATGCGACGTTTCTGATATTTTCTCTAGAATTATTTTTTTTACCTCCTTGATATGAAGAGTTCTTCATTAATAGGTTTAGATTTTGTAATGTAGTAATATTACCAAATCTTTTATATCGGCATGGGTAACACAGTACTTAGATCACCCAACTTGTAAGGGTCCTAGGTTTGATACCCCACTGATTTAAATATTTTTCTCTCCTTCTTTACTACAGTAATGCCCATTTATACAGTAGAGCTGAATTTACATTTTTACTTGCAACAATCAGGAAGTATCTAAATATGCTAACTCTAAACCAAACATGGTAACAAGCCCCAATTTTTTTCTGTAGAAATGAGATAGAAGTTAAGGGAAAAATTACATATTATTGAGAAACGTCGCATATGTCCATAAATGATTTGTATGTAACATTTTCGTGTAAAATATCAAAATAATAAACTGTACCAGTCAGAGATCTAGAGCCCGCTTGTCGCATATGTCCTTAAATAATTTGTATGTAACATTTTTACATGTAAAATATCAAAATAATAAACTGTACCAGATCTAGAGCACGCTTATTTCTGAAAATGTGCTTATATCGGAGTTATCTTTCTTCCCTCTTATTTTATATCTTATCTGCTTTCTTATGAACCATTTAGATGGTCTTATAAAGCAATTTTTTTCATCTTCATGCAGTTTTTTAAACATGGGCCATGGGTTGATTTGGTGTATTGGGCAAAGCTAGCTCGCTAGTGAAAAAAAAAAATATCGCTCTTATTTCTGAAAATCGCAGTATGATTAAAACTTCCTTTTGTCAATGACATTGGGAATAATTTGGCTGGGTAAATCATAAGAAATAGTACATTATTAAATGCATGACATGAATGTTTGTTAGAAATCAACAGCCACATTTCAGAAGAGATTTATTTGACAGAGTAGCGGTGCACTACAGAGAGTTAAGTGGCTGAGGGTGGTCTTAGATGAAGGACATGCAATCAGAAATCCTAATGCCCAACAAACCAAGGCTATATATGCTCTGCAGGCTGAAAGGAAGTGGGTTCTTACTGGTAATGTGAAGTCATTTCTACTTTTGTACAATTCTGTATGGACGAGTAGTCTTTGATGTATGACCAAAGTAAATGTGGGTAACTATAGATATGTATAAGATCAAAATAGAAAATATTCTACAGGTATGTACTAAATATGTTTAAATGTAAAATATTCTGAAATCTGATTTAATATGTTTATTGAGAATGTCGGAATGGAATAAGAAACAGTTGTGACAGGTACTTGGGTTTTAAATTTAGATCATACCCTTAGTATGCATATCAATACAGGAACACCTATCCAAAACTCCATCAAAGACTTGTGGTCATTGATCAACTTCCTCCAGATAAGTCCCTTTACAGACCGGCAATGGTGGACCAGAGCCATAGAGAGACCGCTGGAACAAGGAAATGAGAGTGCTATCAAGTAATTAATTATTTTAATTATCTGTCTGAAGTCATGCTCTAAAATCATAGTTTAATTTCTCCAGTTGCAATTTTGTATATTGCATGTCCTGGGAGCATCCAGTTTCTCTTTAAGCAAAATTGTGTCCACACTCTGCAATGCAAGCTTACCTGAGTATCACAGTTGTAGATGTGTTCAGTATTGTTATGTATGTTTTTCTGTTGTAGGCGTGTTCAGCATCTGATGGGAGCCATTGCTATGAGGAGAACTAAGAACCAGATGGTGGATGGAATGCCTATTGTGGAGCTCCCCGAAAAAAAAGTGTTTGTGGAGCATGTGAAACTGTCAGAGGAAGAGAGATCTGTGTATGAAGCCATGCAGAAGGAAGGCAAAATTATAGTGAGCAGGTGAATGAAAAGTTTACGACTATTACAGTATGAATATCCAGCTCCTGGTTTCCTTTCAGACCAGTGAACAGTGTTTGCTAGAACGACTCCTTTCAGCTAAATATACATGTGTTAGTGCCAAAGACTTGGTCAGTGGTTTTAGATTTGTTTCAGTCCCAATTATAAGCTTCACATTAAAAAAAAGCTGCTGAAAGTAAATGATACCATTTGATATAACCCATGTTTTCACTTATTTGTTGTTGAGTGAATATTGTCCTCTGTCTCCTTTGTACTCCCATTATCATTCTTAGAAGATTTTCTATTTCTTTGCAGATACTTCCAGCAAGGTACCCTGTTGCATCACTATGGAGATGTCCTTGCCATTTTGATGAGGTTGAGACAGATGTGTTGTCACCCTCTTCTGGTTGCCAAGGCTGCTGCTGCCATGAAAGATATCCAAAGTAAAACCTTACAAAAAGATGATAGTGAAAGAGACTGTAAAAATTACATGGGTTTTATATATACATTTGTAATTGGAGATTCGGTGGCACATAATTTGTAGTCTGTGTGTCTGCAAAAACTTTAACCTTGGCCATAACTTTTGAATGGTTGATGACGAGGCTTTCTTATCTCACTTAGGTATTCTTTGTGACAATACCTTTTTCTTTTAGACCAAAATTTCTGACCTCATGACTTGACCTTGGAGTTTGAACAAAAGCTGGACGCAGGTTTATTTGACATATCAAAACAGTGTGTGTCGGGTGGTACAGACCTAAGGGTAGTCAGCAATTTGGAGTAAATGAACATAACCTAGTGCATATACCTATCAAAACCAGGTACAAGAACATCACAGATAATCTTATCAGTTTGCAACTGATCAATGCAAGATCTGTGGTAAAGAAAGCTGTATCCCTCTCTGAACATATCACTGAAAATTGTGTCGACGTCTTGGCTATCACCGAAACCTGGTTGCGTGAAGGAGATGATTGTCATATAAACGACTTCTGTCCTGCCGGATACAAATACATTGGTGTTCCAAGACCAACTTCCAAAGGAACTTGAGGGGGGAGGGGTTGACTTTGTGATCAGGGCCAACATTGACATCACATGTGTCCCTAAACGAGATTTCAAAACGTTTGAAATTTGCATGATCAGGCTAAATGGCAGTCATCCCGTCACCCTGGTCCTTGTGTATCGTCCTCCCTCGCGACAAAATTGTCTCACAATTATTCAATTTCTCAACGAATGGGAACAGTCTTGTCACACTTATGTACCGTTACTCTTTCCCAACTGTGCATCCTTGGTGATATGAACATCCACTATGACAACCTCAACATACCAAGCACCATACAAATGAAAACTATAGCGGCTGCCTTAGACCTCAAACAACATGTTGATGTCCCAACTCACAAAGCTGGACATACTCTCGACCTAGCATTTACGAGAGATGACACTTTGTACCCACTAGTAAACTCAATTTCCGTGACAGATCAAGGAATATCAGATCATTATGCTGTTACATGCCAGCTCCATACCTGCCCATGACACCTGGCAAACAAAACTTGACTAGCAAGGCCTTTGAAGCGTATCTCTGTGGAAATGTTAGCAGAACAATTAGAGGAAGCGCTGTCTTCCATCTTAGAGAGGAGCAATGTCAACGATTTGCTATTAGATCTCGACTCCAGAACTACAGATGTTCTAGACAACATAGCACCCCTTCGAACAATTACCATCAAAGACGATTCCCTGAAACCATCGTACAATGACTCGATCCATAAAGCTTGACAACGGAGAAGACAGATGGAGCGCAAGACTAAGAGCTCAGGCTTGGAGGTACATCGACAGATGCTTGCGGAGCAAACTTGAGTCATGGTGCATATGATCAGCACCGCCAAGTCCTGCTATTACCATGAAAAGCTTACCACAGCTGATAGTAGAGAGACTTTCAGAGTTGTCAGCAGTTTAATGAATTATAATGCAGGAACTCCCCTACTATCAGCAATCAGTGACAAGACCCTAGCCAACGAGTTCATGCAGTTCTTTCACAACAAATTTCAGAAGATCAGACAGGGTCTTGATAATTCAGATCTCCTTGAAAATACAGCTTCTCCAGAAAGGGACAACACAGTGCCTGAATTTGGCACCTTTAAAATCCAGACGCAGGAAGAAGTTGGCAAAATCATCAAAAACTGTGGTAGTAAGACCTGCTCATTAGATGCCATCCCAACAGCGCTCTTGAAGAACTTCACTGTTCCTCATTAAATGCCATCCAAACAGCGCTCTTAAAGAACAGCACTGTTCTCCCTGCAGTGCTTCTGATCATTACTGACCTTGTGAATACATCACTCGTAACCGGGAACTTTCTGGATAAACTGAAACGTGCACTTGTCACACCACGTCTGAAAAAGACTGGACTTGACATAAATACGTTCAGTAACTACAGACCAGTTTCAAATATCCAGTTTCTCAGCAAGGTCATCGAGCGTATTGTTGCTCAGCAACTCAATAACCATCTTACTAGGAATGATCTGCATGATAACCTGCAATCAGCCTACAAGCATGGTACCAGCACTGAGACAGCCATCCTACAAATAAAAACAGACATAGAAGCAGTACTGGATGAAGGTGACGCCACGCCATGCTCTAAGTCCTTTTTGATCTAAGTGCAGCATTCGACACCATCGATCATACCCTTTTGCTTGAGAGACTAAAGGAAGAAGCTGGTTTGACGGACACAGCACTTTGTTGGATACAGTCTTACATAAATGGTCGCATAGATCAGTTACAAGTTGCTCAGAACAACGCAGCATGATGTCTCACAGGAACAAGCTACAGACAACATATTACGCCAGTGCTTCAACAGCTGCACTGGCTGCCTGTGAGACAAAGTGTCATGTTTAAAGTGTCAACAACCATACACAAGTCCCTCCACTCCTCCTCATCACCAGCGTACATGAGAGAGTTATTTCCTTTTTACCAACCTGCAGGATATTGAAATCATCAACCGACCAGTGGAAACCGGTAATGGAGAAATCTTCAAATAAATATGGAGCAAGAGCCATAAACAATCTAGGTGTATAATTATGGAATAATCTACCGTTGGAATCTCGCAATCTTGAATCACACAGAATACTCCGCAAGAAAGTCGCAACACTGCTGTTCAAACGTGAATATATTTTAGCACAAATCAATATCACATCATAGACTACGTATGTATTTCTTGTCGTCTCGACATCTGACTGCCATACTTTTACACAGCAATTTGGTGTCTTATCACTATTTTACTAATAATTTGTCAATTTTATTCTTAACAGTTCTTTTAATAAGTGTTTCATCTTCATTAGGACAACCTCTGTAAAGCGCATAGAAACTATACTTAATTTTGCGCTATATAAGTGAATATAATAATAATAATAACCACATTATCAGTGTCCTATCTATTAAAGAGACATGGACATGATTCAAGCTGGAAAATTTTAAAAACAATTTTTCCATTGTTAATGTTTAGAATGCTTAATTAAGGTATTTCTAATTTTCAGCAAAAATTTGAATGTCAGTTGTCGGGTTACATGAGAGATACAGAGGTCGCAGTTCTTTGTTATGGAAATAATGTTCATGCTGCTCATCTTTCTGTTTACATAGGTTAAATACACTAGTAAAAGTTTTGTTTAAAGCAGATTTTTTTTTCATTTACAATTTACTTGTGAACACAGTTGTATAGTTTCTAGTGTTTGTCACATCTCATTTTGTTTTAAACATATTTTCTATCAACCAATCATATGTAAACCAAAACATGGCACGAGCTTTGTTTACATAACGAATAGTAAGTGCTGTATCTCACTTGTAAATCAAAAACTGATATTAAAATTTTGATTGACTGTTAGAAATATCTTAGTTAAGCATTGTAAGCATTAAAAATGGAAAAATAAAATTTGAAAAACCAGTACAGGACATGTATTGCTCATGCAATACTCTCGGGCTAGTGGTTTAACCCTTTAGCTCAATCGGTAGAGCATTGGACTGTCATGCCAGAGGCCCCGGGTTCGATTCTCATCAGAGGCACAAACCAGTCTGTTACATTTGGTGCCCATGTTGGGACCCGGGTAATCTCAGGCGTGTGAATGTGGTTGCCCCCAGAACTTCACCCCACAGGCGCTGGTACTCTGGGAGAGTCGGGACGCCTCTCCCTCTGGAGGGGGGCAATGTGGTATTGTTAGATACATGGCCTTCCTACTAGCTCGGGCTAGTGGGTTAACCCTTTAGCTCGATCGCTAGAGCACTGGACTGTCATGCCAGAGGTCCCGGGTTTGATTCTCATCAGAGGCACAAACCAGTCTCTGTTACATTGTTACAAACAGTAATGAATTCTGAGTCATCATCACTGTACATGTCATTATGTATTGGGCTTTCCTGACTGGGTTGAAACTTGCATTTGTTGATTGTGAGAGAAATTACTTTAGTGAGAATTTCTTCCTGAACAATGACAAGATATTCAGAATTGAATTTCATTAGAACAACAGAGAAACTTTGCACAGGTCGTCTGGAAAAGAAAAATGATTACAAAACTTTATTTGATTGTCTCTTGTGTTTGTGTTTTGTAGATGAGGCAGAGTCCTCAGGTGGAATGAATGACAGTTTAAGACAAAAGCTGGTGGAAACTTTGATGATGGTGCTTAAATCGGGGTCAGATGAGGAGTGTGCTATTTGCCTGGACTCGCTAAAGCGTCCCATCATCACTTGCTGTGCCCATGTGTTCTGTAGGGGATGTATCGAGGCGGTCATAAAGAACAAGATGGTATTGATCTACAAGATATTTCATGTTGCATGTAGCTGTATATTGTGAAAAAGCATTTTGAAACTTCTCGGAAAAAAGCTTTTGATTTAGAGCAACAATATGTATCGGTTTCAAAACCACTATCAAAAGTTCTTTTCAAATTTGACATGGAGAAGCATCTTTGGGGAAAGGGGTAGAAAACCTGTAGATTTCAGGACTCCTGCACTCATGGGGCCTCTGGGGCAGGGCAAAAGGTTCTAACTCCAGGGCAGGGCCAAACTTACCATATAGAGTTAATGCTGTTAATATAAAATTGAAACAAAATAGATATTTAGAAGGAGCAGGTAGCCTTTTTACCAAAATTGAAAATTTTTTGATCCCAGGGTAGTTAGGGGTTTGGTAACAGGCTAGGGCCAAAGACGTGTATGTTAACAATTGAACTTTTCTAACTACTTTTCCAATTCTTTTCAATTTTGATATGAAACATCTTTTGGACACGGGAACATGACTTATAAATTTCAGAAGTTCTGCACTCCCTAGTTCAGGGGTGGGGGGGGGGGGGTGTGTGTGCAAAATTTACAAATGTTCAAATATTTTTTGTACAATTGTACATCTGTAAGAAAAACTAAATGCATAGTAATAAGAATGTGCTAGCTGAGAAAATATTGGGACAGACCAGAAAGCTACAGATCCATGCCTTTTAAAAACCTGCAATTTATGGCACCAAAAAAAAAATACACGGTTGATACCTTGTATTTCTGAATTCTTGAATTGCCATCTCAAAAATATAGTATAAAATAATTTCTTACACTTTTCTTATGCTTGTGACCAAACATACCTTCTCACATTTATTAAAGCCCATGCAACTCAAAAACTCGCAGCTTCAAATGATTTTGTTTCTTTGTTTTACATCCCTTCAGAATTTTTCACTCATATTGAGACATTACCAGTTGTAGTTAAAATACCATAAATTTGGAACTATACTAAGTGCAAAGGGCTACAGTAGTAAGCCTTCATGGGACCTCTGTTTTTAAGGTCATATCCGAAAGACTCGTGATTCTCTCATCTGAATGCTAAGCATTTGATGAAGGAGCAATCACTACGTATGTTTATGTCTTAGGTTTGACTCCATTATACCATGAGCGGGGCTCAAACTCATGACCTTTGGATTACGAAGCAAATACCCTACCACTGATTTACTGTGACAGGTGTTTGTTTATGTAGCCATGTTAATGTACCCCTTTCAAAATTATTTCAAACCTAGAATACTTGATCTCTTCATTTTGACAGCATACTGCCAGGTGTCCATTGTGCCGTGGGGATGTGTCTGTAGAGACTCTGACAGAGGTCCCAGCGGAGCAAGAACAGAATGTGGTGGAAATTGCAACCGCTGGAGACTGGAAATCTAGCACCAAGGTATGCCTTGTAGTGAAAGCAGACATTCAGACAAATGAACATAATATTGTAACTTAACATTAAAGTAGGCTTCCATAGTGATTAAAGTGATGTCACAGCATAGCAAGGTGGTGTATGTATTGCACATCGACACTAAGGTACATGTATGCAGGTGCTCTACCTTTTAAAACTGTCACCGCAGTATGAGTGCTTCATGTTTATGTCTGAAGATCTACTTTCACTTTCAGCCTAAATACTGTGATCAAGTCATTTTCAGGACCTTTATACAGTAAAACCTGCTTATAGTGAAGTGCTGGGGACAAACAATGTTGATAAGTTACACAACCTAATTCTTTATATCCAACAAGTTGATGATACACAGTAGAACCTTGTTTTTACGTTCGTGGATTATTGTGTTGGAACACTTGTTACCTTGGCATAACAAACCTATATAAAATAAACATGGTTATTATGCTGTCCCAAGGTGCAGCAGTTCCGTATTATGTTGTAAAGATTCTGAAAAAAAACATAACAATCCCCTACATGGTCAATGTTGATCAAGACAATCACTCTATAATTAGTATCTATACACCAGGACTATCCCAGGCAATCAGTGTGTACATTTCCTAGTCTATTGGTAGATTAGTGATGCTTGATTGATCACATGTTGACAAAGCCATTGATATTGTGTGTTTAAAAATTACACATCCTTAAACTCTTTAAAATTTGCTTTAACAAACAGCGTGGGTATCCACAAACAGGGTGGGTAATAGTTAAAATAGTATTAACTTCAGTCTCTCCGGTGACATCGTAGATGAACATCATATCTCTGGTAAACTTGTGGGAATGAACATCACATTTCTGGTAAACTTGTGTGATCAGTGGGGATTTTACTGCTGGTAAATAAAGTTGAGGCACAATGATCATAAATTATAAAGTTTTATTTTTACCAGCTCTGGCACTAGACACACGGCATTTAACCTGTGTAGCCAGACTGCTTTGTTGTCACATTGCTCTATGATAAAGCATGCAAGGTGCAGATAAACACTACCATTTGCAATTTACGAAAAAGATAAACACTAAATAGTTATCAATAAAATATGACATTTCTTGACTCTTTTTTTTTCTTTTTTACAACTTGTACAAATATTTAATACAAATGAGTTACATTATTTTGTTGTGAAAAAATGAAAAACCTAACAACAGGGTTCCACTGTATTTTAAAAATACAGGGAATGAAAAATCACGTCGCTGTAAGTGTCAGTTCATTGTAATCATGTTTGCAATAACTGTGTTTTACTGCACATTGTGAAATATGGAAAGGGGGTGATATTCTTGTAAGCTGTGTTCTGTTTCATAGGTGGATGCTCTGATGAATGGATTAGTCAAGCTGAGAGAGGAGAACCCGAGAGTAAAAAGTCTGGTGGTGTCACAGTTTACCAGTCTCTTGACTCTCCTGGAAATTCCCCTGACGTACGTATACATATATAAATAGGAAATCATTTCTAATTCATTAATTTATTTTTGTTGTAGTTTGATTTCATATTCACGCATGTATATGTATTATACATTTTGTATTTGATTTTGGTAGAGTTTGAAAACTGCAAATTAGAATTATTGCCCATTCTTGTTCTTCACAAAGTTTGTTAACACAGTTTTTTTAAGGATTTTCTGTACTCTAAAATGAACTTTTTAGTCATTTTGGTACACATGTATGGGGATGTTTGTGAATGCGGTCTATCAGAGTTTTGTTTTGATAGTATGTGTACTGTCACTTCCTATTCTCATCCATTGAGAAAAGAATCAGATATGCTGGTTACGAAGCAGGATACACTTTTATTGTTTATTCCTTAATTTAGTCTATTGGTGGATCATTTTTGTTAATGATACAGATTATTAAAATTTGTTGTTTTTTCGTGGTGTGTAATGTGAGATATCTGTCTATGTCTCTAGATATATAGGTAGATGTGATGATGGTTCCACAGCATGGATACGGGGTTAAACACAAGAATTATACAAAGCACTAAAATGACCATATAGTATATAACACTTGTTTACTCATGCACATTGCATAGTGCTTTGGACAAGGTGGGTAGGGATAAAAATATACCCTCACAATCTTGTAACAAAAGTCACAATAACCAAACACCTGAAGTGCTATTTATACTGACCACCAAATCAATTGTGCATGAAATTATTGCTAAGAATAGACCACCATTCTGTGAAATCAGAACTGTCAAGAAATTTATCTAATGCTGAAAATGATATGAAAAAGGGCAGTGCAAGTTTTGAGTGAAAAAGTTGTGTTTAAAAGGTAGTATTTCCCTTTAAATCATGAAAAATGTATAGAATGAGAACACTGTCTGATTGTTTATTATGCTTGTTTACAAGTGCCCTGGGCTTCAGCTTTGTGAGGTTGAATGGGAGCATGTCCATGAAGCAGAGACACCAAGCAGTAGAGGAGTTTTCTAATCCAGTCCCAGGCTCTCCCACCATTATGTTGCTGTCCCTCAAGGCTGGTGGGGTGGGAATCAATCTGGTAGCTGCTTCAAGGGTGTTTTTGATGGATCCAGTAAGTAACATGGGGTCTGATCTAACGATTTGACAACTATTATGATTTATGAAGATTTTGGTGTCGCAGGATTTTTCCTTTCACATTGATTAGTGGTGTGTTTATATAACATTTTTTGATAGTATTTGTGACAGATTTATGGCTTGTAATGAGGACGTATTTTACAGAAACTTTTAAAGTGTTCTGTAAAACTCGGGCACAGTGAATTCCTAGGGTGCCATTTTGTTATATCTATGAATTGCTATATCCATGTAACGAATTGTTTTCAGAATTTAGAACAAATTTAGTTTGAGAATGGCAATTGCCAAGGATAGAATATGCTAAATATCAAAATTGGACATTACCATAAAGTACAATCTTGATCAAATTAGCCTTACCATATGAAAATTTTGGTCAAGTATATTTTAACAGTGGAGCAAATAAAAACCCAATTGCAAAGACTAGATTCATATTGATTGAAATAAACGTTGGTTTTGGTGTGGCTAATTTTATGTAATGAACACATCATCTGACTGGAGCCTTGGTGTAATTATTTAAACTCGGGCAAGGCTTGCCTGCCAATTTTACAAACACATGAAGATGTCAGATGATATTTTGGTAAATAGTTAAATGGTTTTCAGTATCACTAAATTCAGAGAAAAATATAAAGATTAGTATGATGTGTCAATGCAAGATGCATCAGCAAAAAAATCTAAGGTCCAGAATAATTAACGATTGATGCCAAACTTGGTACATAGTGTTTATCTGTAAAACATTTAATTTTTATTGTTTTATATATGTTGTATACATTTTACACAAACTACCATTTCCTATGATCTTTAATTATCATTATTCAATTAACAGATATAATTGTATATAAGTGGCTTCAAAAATGTTGTGTAAAACATTAGTGGTGAGTGGGGCCAACAGTAGCAAAGGAAGAAACAGCTAATAAAATTAAAAAACAGTATTTTAGATGAAGAAATACAAAGACTATTGCCAGGGATTCAGAAGACCTTTGTTATCTCCATAAACTCACAGTATTTGTGTTTGTACTACATGAGTTTAATGT
This sequence comes from Ostrea denselamellosa, assembly GCA_024699665.1. NCBI lineage: Eukaryota > Metazoa > Mollusca > Bivalvia > Ostreida > Ostreidae > Ostrea > Ostrea denselamellosa. The sequence goes on from JAMZEH010000022.1 coordinate 1,958,174, forward strand.
ATTAAGAAATACTGAAGTAGTAATGGAGTAATATGTGCCTATTCCTCTTGAAGGCTTGGAATCCTGCTTCAGAAGAGCAGTGCTTTGACAGATGCCATCGACTTGGTCAAACCAAAGATGTGATTATTACAAAGGTATAATACCTTTATATCACAGTTTCAGTTTCCTCAACACCAGGCCTGGATTTCTTGGGGGGGGGGGGGGGGGGGGGGGGAAAGAAAATGTAATTCAAAACATGGACTTGACACAAGTTTGACAGCTCAAAGAAAAGAAAACCCATACTTAAGTTTGAGATTTTTTTTTTATCGAGAAATCCAAGCCTGACCTGTTGTTTATTGTCAGTCTGTAACTTTTTCACATCATTCTCAAGAACAAGGGGTCTATTTGGAATAAATGTACCATTGTGAAATGGGAGATAATACATTTGTAACTAAAATAAAGTAAACAAAGTCTTGGAAGTTATGACCTTTATACCACAATCTTCTCAATGTCATGATTTTGTTTAAAAATGTGAAATGTTCTCTACCTCGTTTTCTAACTGTTGGGTACAATTTCATCACTTTGGTCCGTATCATGTTTCTTGGAATGATGATTCTTTGTATTGAAAATAAGTTCCATTGAGACAGTGAATGATATTGTGTTTTGTTGCGTTTCCCGGTATTGTAGTTTATTGTGGAAGACTCAATAGAGGAGAGAATGATGGCTTTGCAGGACCAGAAGAGGCAGTTGATGCAGGGAGCGTTTGAGCAGAAGAAACAAAGTGCTGAGGAGAAACGGACCAACAGAGTCCGAGACATCAAAGCACTGATGAATCTGTAAAACTACTGAAGTGTCAAAACCAAGACTGGCAACTCTAACTCTGTGTCAAAACCAAAGCTGGCAACTCTAACTCTGTGTCAAAACCAAAGCTGGCAACTCTGTGTGTCAAAACCAAAGCTGGCAACTCTAACTGTGTGTCCAAACCAAAGCTGGCAAATCTAACTGTGTGTCCAAACTAAAGCTGGCAACTCTAGCTCTGTGTCAATTTAGTGACAAGTCTTGTTTGCGTATTCTTCTCTTTTAAAGTCTACAGTAAGGAAGAAGCTTTGAAAAATAAGACAAAGTTAGCATCAGATCATAGTCAATTGAATACTGTGGCATCAATTAAATTGGGGGGGGGGATTGCTAAAATTTTCCAGGGTCTTTGGGATGTAATTTGGTGGGTATGGCTTCTTTGAAGTGAAACAATGGATAAATCCTTTGTATGTTAATTAAGTAAATTCATGAAACCTACTAAAGCTTTTTTTGTGCATGATTTCATGGATGTGTTCTAGTACTATGTGCCCATCTGTCTGTGGACAGTTCAGTTTTCTGCATTGTTCTGGTTTTGCTTTCATGTTATCATGTTAAATGCATGTTTGTTATCTGTCTTAATGATGGTGAGTTGTGTGTAGAGGAAGAAGGATGTAACGCCGAGCAGGATTTAATCTCCGTGTCATTTCAATTTTCAAAAAGATCACATATGTATATATTGCAGATCATATGCATATGCTTTATCCAATCATTTTTAAATAGCCCTATTTAACCAAGGACAACAACAAAAGATAAGTAGATATAAAAATAAAATAGGCCAAAATCCAAAATAAACACCTAGGGATTTCACATGAGTGGGTGGTCACAGTGAACCCTCCATGTTATTAATCGTACATGAGCTTCCTACTTTGATTCAGTTAAAGCTTCAAACTCCCAATGTCTGATTTTTACTTCCAAATTGCTATACTTGTATCCACCTGTGCATGCATGGTTTAATAATGTCCAATGCATTCAACAGTATTATTTGATAAAGAAATATACTTAAATTTTATTAAAATCACTAGAAAGTTTTACATTAAAAATCAATAAAGTAAGAGTTACCTCATTTACATAGATAAACAAATAGATATTGAAGATAAAAATTTTATGTAGTTCTTTTTTTTAGCAGATGTGGGGATGCCTGAGATGCTGAAGCTGTTAATTTTTTTTGTTCCTGTTGTATTGAAATCATTCCATGTCAATTCTCAAGAACATAAGATTGCAATTACTGTGTTCCAAAAGAATAAATAAAACAAACTTTGCTTTTTGTCATATCTAGAGTTACCAAAAAAAAATTTAGAGTTCATGTGCCATAGGATTAGGATTTTCACTAAAATGGCCTCCTAGAATTAATACCCTGTCCATAACTTTTTTTTTTTTTTTCTTTTTTTTTTATACTTATTGTAATAAGTTGATAGGAAGTGGAGAAAATGAAGTAGAATGTGCACAGGCCTAAAAGTTATACTTGTATTTTGTACCATTTATAGATATTGTTTGTATTGGTTTTGATTGATTTAAGAACTGTACTCGTATATGGTCTAATTTGGCCATCTTAAAAATGAAAGTGTGTTTGAAGTACTTTTTTTTTCACATTTCAGTTGTTGAACTTCCTGTTTGGCAAAAACATAATTCTAACACCATGTGTGCTTTTTATCTAAAATGTTTTTGTCAGAAAGGAAGCATTTCATCTTCTCTTGTCAATTGTTTGACTTGAAAACATTGTTACTTGTTTTTATGGACCAGATTTAAAATACAAATCATAACAGTAACCTTATAATTCTTGCTGATGAAGTTTTGTTGAGAAGTATATTAAAATCTTAATGTTTTCAACAAAATTTCTTGAAAAGTTGTGAATTTTATCAAACCATGGCATCACATTTTTGGATCAATTTTGCTACAATTAATGTCTTGTACTTTTAATAGTTAAATCCTTATAATGCTGTTCAAATTTTATGTTTTATTGAGTAGACAATATATTGAACATGTATGTTTTTATTGTACAGGAAATTTTATTACAGTTTAGAGGGAATTGGAAATGAATTTAGAAATGTTTTCAAAGTTCATGTATAAACAACTCCATAACTCAGTGAAAGATTTCTCCCAACTTATTAGAACTTATGAAATATGACCATTGGATATTTAAAACATAGATAAATTGGATATGGTTCATTATACTTCAATTTTCCCAGCAGAATCTGATGTCACAAGAGGATATCATTTCCTATCAGATCTTCAGAAAGTTCTTGTTTTTTCATTCTGAATCCTTCAATGTATATACGTTCAATAGTTTTGCTTGAGTGTAGTATGGAATGCGTTGATCTTAGCTATACCTTTGTGCTGGTACTGTTGTTCATCAGTGACATTAGTGCCGATGTTAATATGTTATCAAAATGTCTTTACCGTTTTATTTCAGAGTAGAATAGATTATTAATCAGTTGTACACAAGAAAATGTTGATGAATTCTCTTTTTATGTGGATTACCAATCTATGAGTTTTACTATTGTGACAAATTTTAAATAAAATACGGGTCTGTTTTCTGTTTTAATGTATTTCAATTTGAAATCAATTTGCTGATAGTTAAAAGCATCGGTTTTTAAATCGAGACGGGCTACTGACAAAGAAGTTGATGTTACAGGGGGTTGTACAATCTCGTCTATAGTCAGCATTTCGCAAATTTTATGGTCGTTATAAAGATCTAGTTTGCCAGTGCAACATTCCATTAGGTGAAATGTTGTCTGACGTGTTTCATACCAATTGTTAGGCCGTTCTTGGCACACATAATCTGATTACGGGTCTCCCATGTGCCAAAGATTTACAAAACCTTGCTGTCGTGTATAGATCAAAACTCCAGATTTTGCACCCAAAATGGTTGAATATTTTGGCTATTGACTTTCACGTGTCGCCCTTCTGAAATTCTGGATCCGCCACTGTATAGTAATAGCTAGCCATATATACATGTAACGTGACTGATGTTTGGGTGTAGAACTGCTTTTTAAAAAGTTCGTAAATTTAAATCATTAAATTTCTCAAACCAATACCTCAAAACTTTTGATTTTTTCAAAGCTTTAAATGGCCATTCTTCACGATGAATTAAAGACTAGGCTTTTTGACATGTTAAAATATATCTTCAATAAAAGTAGAAAAAGGAAACGATCATTCATTAAAAAATTAACACCACTGATCCTATACGCAAGTACTCTGAAGTTGATATTAAATGATGCTAGTATTCCCCAATGACGGGATCTTCGTAGTCTTTGGTGATCAGATCCTCCAACAATGTTTAATTCCCATGGACAGAAAAAGGTGAAGGTAACGAACGGTGGTCTATCTTGTAACTCCAGTAAGGAATGCAAAAGTTAAAGTTGAGCAAGCAATGACCCCTGGGTATACCAGAGCTGAGATCAGGTGCGTAGGAGTAAATATCCCCAGTCAATCGGTCATACTCGCCGTGAGCCCTATATCTTGATCGGGTAAATAGAGTAATCCTTAGTCAAAACCATTGTTAAGAATGGCCAAACAATTGGTATAAAACATGTCGGACAGCATTTAACCCCAATTGACGGGTTGTATTGGCAAACTAGATTGTTATAATAAGCATAGAATTTGCAGAATGTTGACTTTCAACGAGATTATTGACACACCTGTAACAGCTTTGTCAGTAGCCTGCCTCGATTTTAAAAACTGATCATACGTAGAGCAAGCTCTTGCGTACCGAATCAGTTGAGAGATTTAAACACCATACACAGGTGATTTGTAGAAAATTGCTACATAAATATGTGAGGTTGACGATGGAGAAGATGAAGTCATCCCGTTTGTCATAAAGTTGTAAATTTGCCGTTTCTTTAATCTTCAATAATATATCTAAGTTGGAAGCAGTTGTGAAAAACTATGGTGTCTTCTATTTTGAGTTCACTAGGATATATCGATTCGACATATGAATGAAATTGAACATTGTTGATAGATAAAACGTCTATATATACTGGACAAAAAAAGTTAAGGATCATAATTTTGACCTCAAAAATTTTTATTAACCAAATAATTATTTTGACAAATTTTAACATGTATAGTTTCTCCAATGTGTCATTAACACAATATAGATTTACCTGGTTTCATATTGACGTCATAAGTGCACGATTTGTCGCCCAAACACAAGCAAGGGGTCAAAATCAAAGACTGAAAGTGTGCCAACGTGTATATTGAAATTGAAAAATTGTGATTTTCATTTTATTGTGGGTATTGGTCTAATCGACTCTTAGGTGAACAATTATTGACATTAAAAGCCATGAGGCGCCATTTAACTGCTCTGGAAGCTGGTCAGGCAGTAGGTATGCTTCAAGCTGGCCAAGCCCAGATAACTGTCTCTAGACATTTTAATGTGTCCCAAAGTGTGATTTCAAGGTTGTGGAATCGTTTTGGGCAGACAGGTAATGTTTCTGAGAGACCGAGATCAGGTCGTCCAAGGTCAACAACCGCTCGCCAGGATCGCTATATGTCACTAATGGCTCGTAGACACAGGTTTCAGAGTGTTGTCCAACTCAATACTGACTTTCATGCAGCAAGTGGGGTGCGCATAACACCACAAACTCTCAGACAGAGACTTCATGCTGCTAACCTTCGGGCTCATCGACCTGCTATTCGTCCCATTTTGAGGAGAAGACATCGTGTAGCACGACTCAATTGGGCTCAAAATCACATAAACTGGCAACTGCGTCATTGGACGCCTGTTCTTTTCACAGACGAGTCACGGTTCTGCGTGGACTTTCATGACGGTCGTAGGCGTGTATGGCGCATGCGTGGAGAGCGGTACGCTGATTTGCTGTGTAGCAGAGCATGATCGTTTTGGAGGTGGCTCTGTGATGATTTGGGCCGGAATCAGTATTGGTGGATGCACTGACTTGCACGTGATTAATGGCAATCTTACCGGTGCAATTTACAGGGACGAGATACTGCATCCAATTGTGAGACCTTATGCGGGAGCTATAGGCAACGACTTTGTGTTAATGGATGATAATGCTCGTCCCCACAGAGCACGTATAGTGACAGACTACCTTGCTACAGAGACAATTGAACGTATGGATTGGCCGAGTTGTTCTCCGGATTTAAATCCAATAGAACATGCCTGGGACATGTTGCAACAAGCTGTTTCCAGACGCCCTGTACTTCCGACAAACCGCCAGGAGCTTACGTTAGCTTTACAGCAGGAATGGGCAAGGTTGCCATAAATTGCGTTCCGCAGGCTCATCAGAAGTATGCAGAGGCGTTGTCGTGCCGTTATACAGGCTCAGGGTGGACATACACCCTATTGATATTGCCTTTATAAAGATTCAATCATTTGTAATGAAATTTGTTATTGTTGCTCATACCGATTTTCAAACTGTTTTGGGGGGTTACCTGACAATGGTTGCTCTGGCTGCTTAACGTATTGATGAATTTGTAAAAACAAGTTTAAAATGTATTGTTCGATTGTCGTTGAACATTTTAAGTATATATTTAACATAATTTATTTGGTTTTGTTATGAATAAAATAATTCTGAAATCATGATCCTTAACTTTTTTTGTCCAGTATACATTCAACGTTATTCATCAACACATGAGCTCCAAGTGATTATTATTCGAAAAACTGCCTTAAAACTTCATATTTGTAAGGAAATTGTAATCATGAACAAATCTCATAAGTCATATTCCCAAACGTAGAGTTCCTTGCGAGTTCAGTACTTCATTTTCCATATTTGCTATTCTTCGCTGACGTTCAACAAGCAACAAATTTCCTTATTGGAGGGTATCATCTTTAATATTCTTTTGTTCGGTAGGCCCATTATACGCTAATTATCGACCAGAACATGATTTCATAACAATAACGATTATTGAAGAGAATAAACATTTAAAGTATTCTTATATTTTCATCGAGAATAAGGCAAACACGGACCCTTGGAAACACCAGAGGTGGCAACACTCATTGTTGACTGTGAGTCGTCTTGATCAGATAAATGGAGCATTCTGTAATCATAATTATAGAAAAATATATCAGTCATTGAACAGGGCTCAGCATTACTCATGAACATGTGTGACCTGTAATAAAATGATAAGTAATTTTAACTTGCACGGTACCACCATCAAATTAATGCTCTGTAAACTTCAATGCAGACACTCCTAAAACAGTCTGATCATTTATTTTTCTCAGAAATGATACTCATCACCAGACGTATAGTTTAAAACGAGAGATCCGAAACCGAAAGTAAGAAAGTTACATGACATGTTCTCTATAATTAAAGTTATATGTAAAGTTTTGAGAAGTAAGTTATTGCTGCGGACTGTTCATGTGATATATAAGAAAAATTTGGATGTATGACTTATGGATAAATTTTGACCCAACTATTCCGATCGTTGAGCGTTGCTTGTTACGGAAGTACTGTTTAATCGGGACTTCATTTAAATTTTTACAGGTGAGTGGGGACATGTTATCGTATTAAATAGTACTTTTACCCTTACTATTATTATGATTCTTCATGTTTCGGAAGAAGGGTGAGACCATTTTGTGTGAAAGGTACCGTTATCTTTGTGTAATACCAGGAAGTAATACTTTGGTGACTAATGGGGGTTTGACTAAACATCATAAGTAGTACCGACGGTAAATATACAATTTATTAATTATAACTAGGGTGCCGCCTCAGACAGGTGCCCTTTTATAACCAATCTGTATAGGCCTTCGTGTGAATGCTTTTCCAAAATGGTTTTGCTATCCCTGCTGCTAATGAATTAAAAATTTATACATGAACTTACAGGAATCGGGTACATTTAAAATTTTGTTAACCTAATTTTAAAAGAGTTATGTACTTTAAACAAAGCAAGTTTTAGGTATTTGACAGTTTTCTATACAGTTTTTGGCTATTCCAACAGCTATTAGAAATTTAATTATTCCTGAACCAAAATCATTGAGTTTTCGTCTCCTTTGAATAATGCCATAAATCGGGACTCTTCTATAATGTCTGCCATCGCACTGATATCTAATTATCTTTAGTAAGTAAGAAACTCTTACTTATTTTATCTCTTCTAAAAAAACATTTAACCAGGCAACACTTAAACAATAAAGCTATTGTATTGACTCCTAGTCACATGAATTTCTGTTGTTAGCGTTCACATTTGGCCAAATATTTAAAAAAAAAATCATGTAAATGCTGTTTGCAGAATACTGTTTTAAAATGTAATCTTTGAATGATATCAGTACATTCAAGCATATAATGATTTGTTTAAGCCAGGTAGGAATGCAGAATTACTAGATACTTTCATTGTCAGCAATGGAAAACAATACTATATTAAATTATTGAAGTACATGTAAATACTCATGAAAAATTCGAATAGACCTGTATTGTATTCAAAGCATACAGAAATACGCTTTGAAAGCCTCTTTTATAAATCCATTTTTAAGAATGAATAAATATATGTTGGTGATGTTCAGTTATCTAAATATGGTAATTTCTCATAACTAATCCAACCTTTTGTTCGCGGAGAAGGTCTGGTATTCACTGTATTCTATTTTTACCTTCTTTTTAAACATAACCTGTGAGTGCTAAATACTGTATCAAATTTTAAATATGCATTACTGTATCGTAATCTTCCTGATCCTTGTGCACATTAAGAAACCACTTCACAGTCGTTTTCTGAGCAGCATGAATTGTGGACGCATTTTTAGTTCCTTGATATTTCATTTCGTATTTCTCAGTTTCCTTTGACAACAAACTTAATGCTACAAAGTTATAAGGTATGACGAATAATTCACGTATGAAAACAGAAATCAGAAATGTGTGCATGTATTTATTTCTTACTGCGGTGTACACCGTTTTTTTAACAGACAGTGGAGACAAAAACAGAACGTGGGAATTTTCACTACAACTAAACCAATTTAAAGGTAATTCTACTATGAATCATTCAGAAGGAACCAGGAAGGGCGAATTTGCAAGCCATTTAAACATCCGTGGCATTCTGGCCCCGAGGTTATAAAACATCTAGAGTACGTACCGCGTTCTCAAACTTCAAGTGTGGTATGAGGTGATAAATTTTTATAACCTCGACGTTAGAGTCTGAGTATGAAGTTTGTGTGCGGAGTTGAAGTCTGAGTACGGAGTACGTACTCTTCAGGTTTAACAACCTCAGGGCCAGAAATTTCGAAATGCAATGTGCAGTGGTGGTCAAGAATTGACGCTATATATGTGGAGTTTTGGTGTACTGGTAAGAGATGGAACTGAACTGATGTTTTTGTCGTAATGCAGTTTGTGATGTCAGATAAAAACTTCTACTCAGCACTACATCACTAATTAAAAAGACACGTTATGGAGACTTATAGATAGAAAGGGAATCCGAGAAGAAAAAACAAAATCAAAGAAGAAAATAGAACAAATAGCATGGAGTTACTAAATGAACATGGTTTTAATCATATCAAGATAGTAGTTCAACTTTTATCTTATTCGTTGATTTCGAGGTAATATTCTCCAGTTTCATTCAGGAAAATTTTTCACCCGAGTATTTCTTTTTATATATAACCCAAGCGCGGATCTAGAGGGGGGGTCGGGGGGGTCCGGACCCCCCCCTGGAATTTGCAAAGATTTTACATTTTATCGTAAGTATTAGCCACATAATATGTAAAGAATGAACGTAAAACAATAGTCAATCATTCATTCAATTAATGTCTTTCAAATGCGAGACCATATAAACCGAGGTCCCGTATCGCAGTAGGCGTGACACGAAAAAGAACTCTCAGTGCTAAAAGCCTTGAGTGCTAAGTATAGATCTAAATGCAGTTCCGTCACTGGTAATGGTGACATCAGCCGCAGAGCTGAAAAAAATGCTCAGGCGGCTATTTCAATTTTGGGTACAAATTTCGCATAGTCTACTATCTGTGAAAATGTGAGAATCCCGGAGTCTCCTGGGGCTTCGCCAGACTTTCAGTCTTTTGGACCCCCCCTGGTAAAAAAAGCTGGATCCGCGCCTGTAACCGGTTATTTAAAATAATGACGTAATGGAATACTTTGAATTTTCCAACTGATGATAAATCAGTATATTTAACTGGCCAAAAATCGTACAGGGTAACACGCTAATTTTTCTCCTTGGCACGAACGTTTATTTATGACTCAGTGGAGTATAATGATTCTTGACAAATCGTTGGAGACTAAGATTTATTCATGAGCTAGTAAATACTACGAATCTTTGGAGATTAAGGTTTATATTCATGATTCAGTGGAGATTAAGGTTTGTCGATGATTCAGTGAAGATTAAGGTTTGTCGATGATTCAGTGAAGATTAAGATTAAGGTTTGTCGATGATTCAATGAAGATTAAGGCTTGTCGATGATTCAGTGTGAAGATTAAGATTTGTCGATGATTCAGTGAAGATTAAGGTTTGTCGATGATTCAGTGAAGATTAAGGTTTGTCGATGATTCAGTGAAGATTAAGGCTTGTCGATGATTCAGTGAAGATTAAGGTTTGTCGATGATTCAGTGAAGATTAAGGTTTGTCGATGATTCAGTGAAGATTAAGGTTTGTCGATGATTCAGTGAAGATTAAGGTTTGTCGATGATTCAGTGAAGATTAAGGTTTGTCGATGATTCGGTGAAGATTAAGGTTTGTCGATGATTCGGTGAAGATTAAGGTTTGTCGATGATTCAGTGAAGATTAAGGTTTGTCGATGATTCAGTGGAGATTAAGGTTTGTCGATGATTCAGTGAAGATTAAGGTTTGTCGATGATTCGGTGAAGATTAAGGTTTGTCGATGATTCAGTGAAGATTAAGGTTTGTCGATGATTCAGTGAAGATTAAGGTTTGTCGATGATTCAGTGAAGATTAAGGTTTGTCGATGATTCAGTGAAGATTAAGGTTTGTTGACATTAAAAATTTCTCTAGTAATAATCCAAAAATATATTAACGGACAAATTTTATTTTAGATACGTTAAACCTGAAGTATAACTGGCTATTTGTGATAATTTTGGAAATTTTGATTAAGTTATGAGAATATAATCCTTTAAACTGTCAGTTTGAAATTTTGTTAAAACTTTCAAATATTAAATTTCTTACTTTATTCGTGGAAAATTATTTAGCAAATTTTATATTTTATGAATAGTTTTCAATTGTTACCATTGAAGTTTTTCTATTCATTTAATCCACCTTCAATGAAATATGAGGTACTGTATAAAACAATACAAAGCAATTGTGTCATTACGACAAAGGTATTATGAAAATTGTTTATTTGTTTGTTTTACGTCCCGTCGAGAATATTTCACTCATATTGAGACGTCATCAGCTGTAGGTGAAGTATCACAAATTTAGACCTATGCTTAGCGCTCAGGGCCGTAGCAGTGAGGGTTCTTTAACGTGCCAACGCTTACCGTGACACGGGACCTCCGTTTGTAAGGTCATACCCGAAAGACCCGTGATTCTCACTTCTAAATGCCGAGCGTTTGGCGAAGGAACAATCACTACCTATTTTTCGTCTTAGGTTTGAAGCGGCCATGGCACGAGCAGGACTCGAACTCACGACCTCCCGGTTACGAAGTGAACGCTCTAACCACTGAGCTACCGCAACCGGTCATAATGAAAATGATATACAATGAAAAGAATGCGTTGTTTTTTGCAGATAGACTATTACAAATATTTTACTAAAAAGATAACATTTTATGTTCATAAATTTGACAGATTAAATTATCCAAAAAAAAAATCTAGATAAATTATTTCTGCACAGCATGTGGCTGGCCTACGAAATAATTCATAATACACGAGATTTATCGAAATGTCTCACCGTATTTCTTGAAATATGAAACAATTCTATTATACACATACCAGTAAGTAATAATAGTTGTAAAACCTTTACGTGCAAATTATGTTTCTAGAACATTCAGCATATACATGACTGTTCTAGGACATCTCAGCCACCCCATACTTTCTTATTTAGTGCCCTTCATGCCAACGATAGGTAGCTCAGTAACCTCATATGCTTATACATATAATACTTTTGGTAACTTGTATCACAGATTTATCAATATCGCGAATTTGGAAATCAATTGTTAAACATAGTTTTTGTTAAATTGCAGTCACGTGTACCATACTTGGCTTTCTTTGCTTGATCACTGGTGTTTTTTCTCAAAAAAAAACAAAACAAAAAACGAAGTATAATTGGAAAAAAATATCATACCCGAATATTTGAATTAATTTTCATTTTCAGTAACATTCCCATTGGTCACTGGGGCCTCTTCGAAAATACTAAATCTTTATAATGTTAACTTCACCATTAAGTTTACGTTAAACACAAATGAAGAAAAAAAATATGTACAATGCATTTTGTAAGTCATCGTCAGTTTCAGTCTCAATAACAATCATTTGCCATTCAGAGTTAGTGTTGACCACATTACAATAGATAATATTTTCATATAGTAGCGTAATTAAGAAAAGAGATTAAAATTGTTTTGTACCTTCGATTTCAAGAAAACATTTATCGTATTTAGTAATGTTTAATATAGTCTGGTTCAAATATGCTAGTTTCGATATCAAGCTCTTCGAGCTGCGTAAAATATCTTCATTCTCATAAAGATTTGCCACGAATACCTATAAAATGTTTCTGTGTATTCTTCATATATGCACTGACTAGCTAGACATAAAAGGAATTATTTTATTACCTTTCAAAACTATTCAAAAAGGTCCGGGCCTTGGAGACCCGACATTACAATCAGAGGGTGTTCCGAATTGGACATGTATATTTCCGAGTGTATATATTGTTTTGACAAAATAACATCATCATCTGCTTTTTGGTGTATTTTTAGAGGAATACATAAAGCGGCAAGTCATAATTATTGAAAATAACTAACAGGAAATGCTTTCCGGCTTGTCGGGCCTCTGAGGTCCTATGATGCTACCGAAGGGTTAAGGTTTATTCATGATTCAGTGGAGATTAAGGTTTATTCATGATTTGTTCATGAATCAGAGGAGATTTCTGTTCATGATTCAGTGGACATTAAGATTTATTCATGGTTCAGTGGAGGTTGAGAAACTAGGGAGTACACATTGTTTTTAAGTGACAGTGGAAACAAACAGAACATGGAAATAAAGTTGAAGTTTCAACTGAAACAAGCTTTAGGAATTCTACTACGAAGTATTCATTCAAGAGAAATTAGGGAGGGTGAATTAGCTCAACATTTACACATCCTGGGGTATTTAGGGGGGGAAAAAATCGAAATTCGTATGTACAGTGGTCGTGAAGAATTGACGCTATATATGTGGATTTTTGGTTTACTGGTAAGAGATGGAACTGAACTGATGTTTTTGCCGTAATGCAGTTTGTGCATGTCAAATAAAAATTTATGCTCAGCATTACGTCACGGATTAAAAGCCTCAAAATGTGGGGTGTTAGAGACAAGTTATAGAGACTTATAGATAGAGAGGAAATCAAAGAAGAAAATAGAACAAATAGCATGGAGTTACTAAATGAACATGTTTTTTATCTTGTCAAAATAGGAGTTTAACTTTTATCCTATTCGTTGATTTCTTAGTATTATTCTTCAGTTTTATTCGGGGAAATTGTTGACCCGAGTGTAACCGGTTATTTAAAATAGTGACGTAATAGAATACTTTGAATTTTCGAATTGATGATAAATCAGTATATCTAACTGACCAAAAATCGTACAGGGTAACACGCTAATTTTTCTCCTTGGCACGAACGTTTATTTATGACTCAGTGGAGTATAATGATTCTTGACAAATCGTTGGAGACTAAGATTTATTCATGAGCAAGTAAAGACTACGAATCATTGGAGATTAAGGTTTGATCATGGTTCAGTAGAGATGAAGTTTTTTAAATAAATAATTTATTTATGATTCAGTGATATTAAGATTTATATTTATGATTCTTTGACGATTAAGGTTTATATTCATGAATCAGTGGGGATCAAGGTTTGATCATAATTCAGTGGAAATCAAGGTTTATTCAGTGCTTCAATGGAAATGAGTCTTATCCACGACTTAGTAAAGATTTGAGGTTTATTTAAGACTTAGTGGAGACTAAAGTTTATGAATGATTCACTGAGAGAAGATTTATCCGAGAATCAGTGAAGATTAGGATTTCTTCGAGACCCAGTCAATACCAAACTTTCTTGATTCACTGGAGACTGAGGTTTCAGTCTAAACTGATTCTCGGATAAGTCTTATTCATGCTAAAGCGGAAGTAAACTTTAATCTAAACGCAATGGTGACGTTTTTTCATGACTCGGTGGAGACGTTTAGGTTTATTCAGTAAAGACCTAGTGTTATCAACACTCACTCCAAACTGAAATTTATTCATGAATTAGCGGAGCCCAATGTTTATTTATTACTTAGTGGAAATGAAACCTATGAACTACTCTATAAAGATTAATATTTCTTCATGACTCAATGGAGACTAGTGTTTCTTCATGACTCATTGGAGACTAGTGTTTATTCATGACCCCCTGGAGACTAATGTTTATTCATGACTAAATCAAGACTAAGGTTTATATATAATTACATGAAGACTGGGATATTTATTATGAATCATCGAAGACTTGAGTTTTATAATGATTGAATGAAGAATTGAGTTCTTGTTCATCATTCAACGTGTATAATAGATCTTTTAATGAACGATGTCCATGTCTACGTTTACGTCTGTGTATTAGGAAAAAGTCCCATCACATTCACGTTATTTGATAGTGGACTAGTCAAATTTCCGACATCGGATACATTATCGTTGCATCCGTATGGGAATGAAATTCTTGTCTGTTTACAAAATAAACTCTATGTAAATATTCTGATGCGTTTTATCTATTTTGTTTCTGTTGATTGATTGTTGTTTTCCCGCCACACTCAACATTTTTTTCAGTTATCTGGTGGCGTCCAGTTTCCGTTTCTGTTATGATGTCAAGACAGGTGAATGTACCAAGTACAATTGACCCAAATACTTTTGAAGCTATGATTGTATTCATACGCAAGGAAAAAGTCTGATCACGTGACTGACTTCATGTTATGGAAAATTGAATGTCAATTTTGTTAGTAGTGTCATATAAGGCAAAACAATGGTAAATATAAATATAAATGATTTAATGAAGACTGGCATTTTATATTGATAGAATGAAGACTGAGATTTTATAATTATTCAATGAAGACTGGGGTTTTATAATGATTGAATGAAGATTGGAGTTTTATAATAATTGAATGAAAACTGATGTTCTATATTGATTAAATGAGGACTGAATTTTTATAACAATTCAATGAAGACTGGAGTTTTATGATGATTCAGTGAAGACTGGAGTTTTATAATGATTTAGTGAAGACTGGAGTTTTGTAATGATTTAGTGAAAACTGGAGTTTTATATTGGTTGAATGAAGACTTGGATTTTTTTTATGATTCAATGAAGACTTGGAAATTTTATGATTCAATGAAGATTGGGATATATAATGATTCTTGAAGACAGAAATTTTATAATTTCTGTTTTCTAAATCGTATAGAGTCTTCCACATCTGCTTCGTACGTAGATATTTGACAGAAAATAGATGCCGGCGGCAAACTAACAACTCAACTTTCTGACAAATGGGGGACGATTTCAATTTCTCCATCGTCAACTTCCCTTATTTATGTGGCAATAGTCCATCATCACCTGCATATGGTGTTTATATCTCCCAATTGATTTGATACGCAAGAGCTTGTTCTTCTTATGATCAGTTTTTAAATCGAGGCAGGCTACTGACAAAGATGTTAATGTTGCAGGGGTTTGTACAGTCTCGTCTAAAGTCAGCATTTCGCAAATTTTATGGTCGTTATAACGATCTCGTTTGCCAGTACAACTTACCATTAAGTCAAACGCTGTCTGATGTGTTTCATGCTAATTGTTAGGCCTTTCTTTGCACACTGATTCTGATTACGGATTACTACGTTTACCTAATCGTAATATAAGGCTCACGGCGGGTGTGATCAGTCGACAGGGGATGCTTACTCCTCCTAGGCACCTGAACCCACCTCTGGTATGACCAGGGGTCCGTGTTTGCCCATCCCTATGATTTGTATTTTCTATAGGAATTAAGAGATTGAATACTGTTAGTTATCTTATCCTTTTCACATACATTGTTTATTAGATTTAAACAATATTATTCACAAAATAGGCAGCAAACACAGCCTATCTAAAGTCCTAAAAGGATATACTTTGTTTATTCCTTTCTGTACGAATACTGTATATGTAATACATTGTTAAAAATGAAATCAAGGGATTCATTTCAGTCATTCCAGAGTAACTGTATACAGGAAACAGTTTTCAAAAGTTTGAAATGAACTATTTTTTTCTTTTCTGAAGGAAATTGAGTTCTTGCTTCACCGAAACACACAAGTATTGATGACAAGGAGCGAGGTTTACAGTTTGAAAGGTGATGGATTTGGTAGGTACAGGAAACTCAGACATACGTGATATTTTGACTGATGTTTGATTTCTAGGACATGTGCTATTTTTCACTGATATTGAAAGTACTTTCTGCAAAGATAATTTTGCATTCAGGGTCTCTTAAAATAATCCATGTTGATAATTTCAAGTAGATGTATTTTATAATATTATCTGTCCAGAAGTGAAAGTAGTTGATAAATATTCTGCATCATATGAACTTGATTGAATCACGACATACTGTATACGTAATAAAAATTAGTATTCTGACTTTATATTTAGTTTGCAAACCAGGATTCCTGGGATAATACAGAAATTACGGCACCGAATTTTTACTCATATGGAGACTTCAATTCGGTAAAGATTTGAGTCCTGTGTTTTTAAGCAGTTCTAAATAGATTTAAAGTGGAATGAGTTGCAAATTAAGTTTCTTTTCAGTCTTTTTGTTGATTAATTTATTTTTCTGAATCATAATTCTAGACAATGGAAAGCGTTCAGCTTAAGTTTTTATATAACATAAAACTTGTCAGTCATGGTTTTAATGGTTTTAATGACATGTGGAAAAGTTGAAGAAAAACTGACGTTATAAAATATTACATTACAATTTTGAAATATAGAAATAATTTTGAATTATTTGTATTTTCCTGTATTGATTTATGATCATTAGGCGTGTGAATCCTAGAATTGTTCTATCAACATTGTTCAATATGGACCTTTTAAAGAGATTATTCAATTATTTTTTCACAGAACGATTTCGAAAATGCCCCTCTTTCAACGACATCTGATAACGGAACAATGGATAATATTCAGTGGACATGGCCTCATGATGAACTGAGGGGTCAAAGAGTGGAAGCAAATATGGTGAGGATGATTTAACCTCCATTACATGTGCATTTTATAAAATGCATTTGATTTTACGAAAGCCTTTAAAAATCTTTAACAATGAAATGCTCCTTGCCATTTTCATAATGATTCTCTGCGAGTTTTATTGATTTATGAAATAGATTTATGTTTTACCAAAATGATTTTTTATAGGACGCGTTCGACAATTGCCCGTTTACAATGCCGGGGACTTACGGAAGCGACGAATGCAGCGAAATTTCTGTTTCTCCACCGACTAATCAAAACGGCGAATACAATGACATTTCTCATTCTCCACCGACTACTCAAAACGGCGAATACAATGACATTTCTCATTCTCCACCGACTAATCAAAACGGCGAATACAATGGCATTTCTGTTTTTCCATCGACTAATCAAAACGGCGAATACAATGACATTTCTCATTCTCCACCGACTAATCAAAACGGCGAATACAACGACATTTCTCATTCTCCACCGACTAATCAAAACGACGAATACAGCTACATTTCTGTTTCTCCACCGACAAATCAAAACGACGAATACAGTGACATTTCTGTTTCTCCACCGACAAATCAAAACGACGAATACAGCTACGTTTCTGTTTCTCCACCGACAAATCAAAACGACGAATACAGCGACATTTCTGTTTCTCCACCGACAAATCAAAACGACGAATACAGCGACATTTCTGTTTCTCCACCGACTAATCAATACAACCAGGAATGGGACAAAAATTTGGTAACCAGTTTTATTTTTCTCTCTTTTTTATTTTACAATTGTTACTCATATTAAATTATGTCGTATGGACATAAGGGGCCTAGTGGCCGAGTGGTTAGAGCGTCGGGCTCAAAATCACAAAGCCTCTCACCTCTGTCGGCGCGTGTTCGAATCTCGGACGCGGCGTTATGTGAGCAAGTTTGCCAGTTGCGGAAGTATGGACAGTAAAACCTTACTTCATGTATGCGAGGGAATTAATGTTAAGTAGTTTGATCATAACTTATATTCTTAATAATTTAATTCATTATGGATCGTTTTAATACGTAACTAAAATTCCTGTTTCGGCGACTATTTGTAATATTTTTTTTCACGAAAGTGATATTTTATGGTCTTTCACTTACCCCAAACTATTCCCTCCCGTTTCTCTTTAAACGACTCTGATGAAAGTGTATTACCACTGTATAGAATTCTATTTTTTTCCCATCAACTTATGCTTTTAGATTTTCTCCAAAAAAAAAAGTATGTCCAAAAATCTATCTATAAGATACCACCCCAATGAGAATGATTGGTCCAAATTTTTCTAGATTCTTGAAAAAAAAAACAACCAATAAACAAAATGCCACAGAATTTTGCGAAAATTTCAAAAAGAAACTAACAGTGCTGAAATGACTAAGACGCTTTTACAAAGACAAAAATTACGTAGTATTACTCATAATAAACTTAACCTTCGATATAGAATTTAATATGTCCTGTACATGTACATTCAAGCCACCAAAGAAAAGAAGAAGAGCACATGAAACTGATTTCAGGAGAGAAGTTGCACCTTATATCAATTTGGATCCACAGATCCCAGAGGATGTTGTTACAACTCATAAACCGAACCCGAGCTTTATACGATACTGCACTGCAAGATCAGTGATTGTAGGCATGGGCAATTTCTGCGGAGAGGTAATACATTATATAGATTTTTAAAAAAATATATGTACGTATATATCTGAACCTGACTACCGAACTGAAAACTGAACTCAAATAGTCCATCTGATTAAAGTACATATCTCTCAAATAACGCAGAGCGCTTTGTGTTATTTGAGAAATATGTGTTTTAATGAGATTGCCAAATAGTGCACCAAAAGTATGTTCTACAAGTTAACTAGTGAATAATTTGTTTTGTCAGGTTGAAGCAGGAGAAGAGGTGGTCTTGATTAAGGATGTTGGGAGCAAATCCTCAATAGTGATAGCTAATAGATATTGTGTAGAGGTCGGATACCTGAAACCTGATGTCGCCGCTGTTCTGTCACCGCTATGGGACACGGGAGTTATAGGAATTAAAGGGTTAGGCCTTAAATATGAAGCGCCATTATTCATGTGTGATAGAATAAATCCTCAGTACCCCCCTGCTTGTCATAAAAGGCGACTAAATGGGGTGGTCCTTCGGATGAGACCGCAAAAACCGAGGTCCCGTGTCACAGCAGGTGTGGCACGTTAAAACTCCGCCATAAGCGCCGAGCATAGGCCTAAATTTGCAGCCCTTCACCGGCAACGGTGACGTCTCCATATGAGTGAAAGATTCTCGAGCGGGACGTTAAACAATATTTAATCAATCAATCAATCATATTTCCACTCAAATTAATTACCGAAAACTACTGGAGTTTTATTAATAATCATGGGCATAAAACGTGCTTTTGTCAATAAATGCAATTCCGTTGATACATAAATTCATGAACATATATCCTTTTTTACTGTTATATAAAAAGTATATTTTGTTCTTTACTTGATTTCAATTCGTGGTCCTCTTCAACATGTAATCTATTGTTCAGCATAAACAGGAAATGATTAAAGGGTATCAAATCATTTTTAAAGCATATTTTAAATATAGTTTTGAAAGAATGAATATATCAATATTTTATATAATGGTATTCTTATTAAAATATTTCCTCCATATTTGTATATTTTTGATTAAATCCAGGACTGCTATATATGGAAGTAAGGGTGCCGTACTTAACAGCATGGGTGTTCATCTTAAAATATTTGGAAAGGAAGACCGTAAAATATCTACTTTGAAAAAATTAAACGACATCGAGGTGCCAATAAATGTTGATATTGGTCCATCAGATTCGAAAGAAGAAATCATGAAAATCCTTGGATGTGAGGAAAAATCAGACGTGCATTTTGAAGAAAACCATTTTTTAAACATGAAGGAGGTAATTTATTGTACGTTTGTGTATAAGTCGGAGTTTAGTATTAACTTATCTACGTAGCTTTTCATGAGTCTGAATTTCCTTGATTTCGTTATTTGAAATACATGGAGGATGTATGTAAATATTTCCCTTAGCAAACGCTTGTCATGAGATGCTAGCAAAATTTGAAATTCATCTGAATCTAAAGCTTAAAAAAGTTATCGCAAATTTTAAATTCTTCTGAATCTAAACGCTTAAAAAAGAAGTAGCAAAATTTGAAACTCATCTGAATCTAAACGCTTGATTAAGAAGTAGCTCTATTTCCAACTGTAGCTGACACTAATGACGGGCTTCCAGTAAAACTGCTCAGAGGTTTTCCTATCTCAGAGATATAGAATATGTAGGCTTTTTTATAGATTGAAATGAGTGTAACTGTTAATGTTTGTCAGTAATGAGATTAATTAAAACTTGCACAATTCTCTGTACTCGAAAATTACACTCACTCATTTCGGGATTAATTGAAGAATTTAAAACTGGGCGAGTTTCGATGAAAAGGGTTACTCTAAAGCAGATTTAAATTGCTTTGGGCGAATTTAAAGTGCGAAGGAATCAGATTTCACTGCGAAAATACGAGTACAAGATGAAAATTATCATGGTATAGTTAATGAACATATCACGTGATTGGAAATTCCTTCATATTCATGAATGGTAGAGGTCAACTACCTCTGTCCGCATGCGCACATCAATGACGTCAAAGTCTTTTATATTTATTTGTTTATATTTGTTTGTTTCTTGATTCCGCCAGATTCAACAATTTTTCAGTTATCTGGTGGCGTTCAGTTTTTATTGGTGGAGGAGAGAATCGAGATATAATACCCAGGAAGAGACCACTGACCTCCGAAAGTAAACTGGCAAACTTTCTCTCATATAACGGAATCGAAAACGCGCCGACTAGAGGTGAGAGGCCTCATGATTTTGAGCGCGATGCTCTGACCACTTGGCTATGTAGGCCCATATATTTATTTAAGAAACGTCTTTCTGTTTTCGAAGGTGTATACATGTGACGTACTTCGAACCTCATATCACACACACACACACACACACACACACACACACACACACACACACACATATATATATATATATATATATATATATATATATATATAATTTTAAAGTCATTTTTCTGAACTTCTAACATTAAAAAGTGACGTGTCTCAGTTTTCTGAGCTCCTAACATCGGTCGCGGTAACTCAGTGGTTAGAGCGTTCGCTTCGTAACCGGGAGGTCGTGAGTTCGAGCCCAGCTCGTGCCATGGCCGCGTCAAACCTAAGACGAAAAATAGGTAGTGATTGCTTCTTCGCCAAATGCTCGGCATTTAGAAGTGAGAATCACGAGTCTTTCGGATATCACCTTAAAAACGGAGGTTCCATGTCACGGAAGGCGTTGGCACGTTAAAGAACCCTCACTGCTACGGCCCTGAGCGCTAAGCATAGGTCTAAATTTGTGGTACTTCACCTACAGCTGGTGACGTCTCAATATGAGTGAAATATTCTCGACGGGACGTACAAAAATAAACAATCAATCAATTAATAAACCTAACATTAATAATTGACATGTCCCAGTTTCTGCTCCTAACATTAATAAGTGACTTGTCCCAGTTTCTGCTCCTAACATTAATAAGTGACTTGTCCCAGTTTTCTGCTCCTAACATTAATAAGTGACTTGTCCCAGTTTCTGCTCCTAACATTGATAAGTGACATGTCTCAGTTTCTGCTCCAAACATTAATGATTGACATATCCCAGTTTTCTGCTCCTAACATTAATAAGTGACATGTCCCAGTTTCTGCTCCTAACATTAATAAGTGACATATCCCAGTTTCTGCTCCTAACATTAATAAGTGGCTTGTCCCAGTTTTCTGCTCCTAACATTGATAAGTGACATGTCCCAGTTTCTGCTCCTAACATTAATAAGTGACATGTCCCAGTTTCTGCTCCTAACATTAATAAGTGACATGTCCCAGTTTCTGCTCCTAACATTAATAAGTGACATATCCCAGTTTCTGCTCCTAACATTAATAAGTGGCTTGTCCCAGTTTTCTGCTCCTAACATTGATAAGTGACATGTCCCAGTTTTCTGCTCCTAACATTAATAAGTGACATGTCCCAGTTTTCTGCTCCTAACATTAATAAGTGACATGTCCCAGTTTCTGCTCCTAACATTAATAGGTGACTTGTCCCAGTTTCTGCTCCTAACATTAATAAGTGACTTGTCCCAGTTTCTGCTCCTAACATTAATAAGTGGCTTGTCCCAGTTTTCTGCTCCTAACATTGATAAGTGACATGTCCCAGTTTCTGCTCCTAACATTAATAGGTGACTTGTCCCAGTTTCTGCTCCTAACATTAATAAGTGGCATGTCCCAGTTTTCTGCTCCTAACATTAATAAGTGACATGTCCCAGTTTCTGCTCCTAACATTAATAGGTGACTTGTCCCAGTTTCTGCTCCTAACATTAATAAGTGACATGTCCCAGTTTCTGCTCCTAACATTGATAAGTGACATGTCTCAGTTTCTGCTCCAAACATTAATGATTGACATATCCCAGTTTTCTGCTCCTAACATTAATAAGTGACATGTCCCAGTTTCTGCTCCTAACATTAATAAGTGACATGTCCCAGTTTTCTGCTCCTAACATTAATAAGTGACATGTCCCAGTTTCTGCTCCTAACATTAATAGGTGACTTGTCCCAGTTTCTGCTCCTAACATTAATAAGTGACTTGTCCCAGTTTCTGCTCCTAACATTAATAAGTGACATGTCCCAGTTTCTGCTCCTAACATTAATAAGTGACTTGTCCCAGTTTCTGCTTCTTACATTTCCAAAATCTTGATGTTAACAATGCACTTGCATCTTATTATGAAAATGATCTATTCCTCCATAAACTTCATTTGATAATTTCTACCGGTAATACAATATTGCATCACATTAAATTGTGCCAAACTTATACGTCACAATCCCTTCCAATTATCATTGTCCAAATAAAATTTTTACAGATGCAGTAAATTATTTAAATCCACCCTTTTGTCTTTACAGGAAGCAGACGCAGTCAATGCAATATTTGAAAATTTGGCAGAAGACGATAAACAGACACCAGCAGAACCTTCCAAGGTTTGAGAAATCATTATTTCGCGATTTAGTTTCTCCTTTGATGAAACACCCTCTCCCTGTCGCATAGTTTCCATGTTCTATTTAGGTATAAATGTACTAATCCTTTTAGATCATTCCTTCCAGACATATTTCTTTCATTAGCAAACTATGATGTAACGTTATATTACTGAAATATTTTATTCAATTCGCAGTTAAAATTGAAAAAAAAGGGGGCGAATCGTAATAAAATATTCAAATAGAATGGTGACGTTCCACGCACCATTTTGAAGTGAACTAGATACAAGTAGTTGATCTTGTACAATGTCAATCTTGAAATACAAATCAAGAAATATTTATCAAATATTTCTACATGGCAAGTGCTGTAGAGAAGAGATAATTTTTATTCTCTTTTTTCATAAACGTCCATAGATCATACCTTTTCGTCGTCACAAGGTATTACTTTTCTGTCATATATCATCAGGAAATTGTGACGCCACTGCACGTGCACCAGAAGCAAGCCCTTCATTGGATGATGATGAAAGAGAGCGGGAAACAACTGCCGCCTTTCTGGGAGTTGAGAGTTGATGGTTACCATAATAACATTACATATAAGAAACAGACGAGAAAACCTCTCAGCATTAAAGGAGGTGAGTTATTTACAATAAAGGACCATTATCAAGTAATGTTATCTTTTAGGTATTGTTCATTACTGAAATGATATTTCACAGATGTTGTAAGAAACCATGTGATGTGTGTATGTATGTATGTATGTATGTGCGTATAACATATTGATTTGTATGGGTCCCGGGCGCGGTAGCGTAGTGGATAGAGCGTTCACTTTGCAACCTTCCCGCGGGTCTTCAGTACCCTGCTAAATGAGGAGACTAAATGGGGCGGTCTTTCGGATGAGACCTCCAAGGCCGTAAGCACAGAGCATAGACCTACATTTTGTAGCCCTTCATCGGCAATGGCGATGTCTCCATATGAGTGAAATATTCTTGAGTGGAACATTAAACAACATACAACCAACCAACCACTTTGCAACCGGAAGGACTCGATGACGCTGAGGCGTCAAACTTAAGACGTTTAACATCTGTAGGGACTAATCCTATGCCAAGCACTCGGCAATAGAAGTGAAATTCACGGGTCTTTCGGAAATTAAAATTTTTTAAAAAGGTTTTTCCACGATAAATAACCGTCACTGGTACAGCCGTAAGCGCTATTGATATATCAAAATTCCTAAACCTGGTGACGTCTCTGAATGAGTGAAAATTAATTCTCAAATGGGTCATCAGACATTATACAAACAAACGGGACTCAAAGGGATTATTGTGAAGTTATAAATTGACGAAGATAATCAAATGAACCATGGGTTGCATATGATTTAATTCTTCTTTTTGAAATTAAGACACCAGTTTTTAAACAAAGTTTCAAGGCAATATTCATAATAAATGATAGTATAATAAAGATTTGAAAGGGCAAGAGTAAGATTCTCTATATAAATGGTCTTTTAAAAGGAATTCTTGCTGATGAGATGGGATTAGGGAAAACTCTCACAGTAATTTCCCTAATTGTGACGAATCCAAAGAAATATAGTCATTTCGATAAAGTCAATGAGTCGAGGGAAAATGGGGATGAAGACATTGAAGCGGTGAAACAAAAAGATGAGCATCGAAAGTCAGACACGGATGAGCAAACACAATCTACAATTGCACCCAGCGATACAGAGGAACTGTCGGAAAATGAAGATGTTCCGTCTGACCACGAGGCGCGTGCTCAAGATGAAGTCACAGACTCTGAATCGGAAGAGCATGGTAAAGGTGGTGATGTTTGTTATGAATCTGAAGATCAGGATAAAAGTAGTCATGTTTGTTCTGAATCTATGGGAACAAACACATCCTTTGATACTGAAAAAACAAATAGAAATGAAAAAGTATCACCAAATACCGAGGATGCAATGGATGATGACCATTCTTCTCATCCGAATGATGTGTCAAGTGTTTTAGATCCAGTGAAATGTCAGGAAAAAGCGAAGGTAGGATTATAGGTACCAGATTAGTTTTCATTTTATCTAAGCTAAACGATTTCTATCTTTTTTTTATTACAACCCCTTATTTTTCTTCACACATTCTTTGTTGAAAATTAACACCTAGGTGAGTAGACAATAAGGTTTGAAAGTAAAAAAAAAAAAAAACAGTTTGTGTGAGTGTTGGTTTTGCAATATAAGTTGTATATTTTTTGTACTGTAATTTTTTCAATAACAATAAATGCTATGATTTCAGGTCTTATACACACGTCAAACAGGAGATTTAGAAAAAGAGGAGATGAAAGGTAACATTTCAAAATATATAAAACATTGAGTAATTTAAATCAAGTATGAAAACAAGTTCTTGTTATTTAACAATTAGTTCTCCTATCAGACACCAGTGATGCGAAGAAATTACCAAAGAGGAAGAAAATGAAATCGTCAAAAACTACACTTATTGTATCACCTTTGTCTGTCATCAATGTATGGCAGGTAAGAAACTTTTATTTGTAAACGCGTTACAGAGGATTGCAAACGTAGATTTATGATTGATTGATTATTTATTGCTTTCCGCCACACTCAACAATTTTTCAGTTATCTGGTGGCGTCCAGTTTTTGTTGGTGGAGGAGAGAACCCAGATACAATGTACCTGGGAAGAGACCACCGACCTTCCGCAAGTAAACTGGCAAACTTGCTCACATAACGCCGCGGCCGAGATTCGAACGCGCGCCGACTGAGGTGAGAGGCTTTGTGAGTTTGAGCCCGATGCTCTAACCACTCGGCCACGGAGGCCCCCAGGTAGATTTATGAAATATTCTGTTAAAATATCATGTGTAATTTAACAGATTTTATAGTATATTGGCTTGTACTTTTCCTGTTGTTGTCAGAGAGGCAGAGAGTTTAAAGATTTCCAAATATTGAATGTATTTGGTTTCTAACATGTGGTTATGATATTGAGAAGATTATAATTTTTGCAGACCCAAATTGCTCAACATGTTGACCGGATGTATCCGCTGAAAGTGAACACATTCCATGGCAGGAATAGGTCGGATGTGTCTGTTCTCATTGAAAATGACATTGTTATTACATCGTATGACACACTTAGGATAGATGCTAAGGTATGCCACATCGATATTCTTTGATTAGATAAAAAAAATCATAGAAAATATCCAAATAACATTTATACAGATCGGGAGTGAATATTTTATCTTCAAACACATTGCATTTATGTTTTATTGCCAAATATTGTAGAGATGATTAATAGATTTAATGCGTGCGAATTGAACCGGGCAAGAAATAAAAATCTCTTTCTTTCGGATATGCATGCATCATTTAATGAAAGAAAAAATCTTTGAATAGTATATTAAAGCTAAAAATGTAACATCTATATTGTAATTCAACAATAACAACGCGGTGGCCTAGTAATTATGACGCACGCTTCGCAACTGGAAGACCCTAGGTTCGTTATTCAATCAATGTTTACGGTTGCTCATTACACCAAAAATTATACTATTTATAACACTTCGTCACAATATGGCGATTTAAATGTTTTATGAAATTATTTGTATCGACTAGTTTCCTTGTCTATCATTGTAGCTCAGTGGATAACGTATCGCGTTAGTAAATGAAAAAAAAAAAAAAAAAAAGTATGGCGTTAGTAACCTGCAGATCCCGAGTTCAAATCATCCAAATTCTTTTTTTCATATGTATTGAAACAAATTTTTTTGGGAAAATCATTTTATATTTTATCCTTTATTTTCTGCCTTTATGACATATATATTTATTACATATCATGCCTTTATGACATATATATTTATTACATATCATGCCCGTGGGTGCCGGTCTTTCGGATGAGACCGTATAAACCGAGGTCCCGTGTCGCAGTAGGTGTGGCACGATAAAGATCCCTCCCTGCTCAAAGGCCCTGAGTGCCGAGCATAGGCCTAAATTTGCAGCCCTGTCACCGGTAATGGTGACAGCCGCCGGATAGCTGAAAAATTGCTCAGGCGGCTATAAACAAACAAACAAACAAACAAACATATCATGCCTTTATGACATAAATATTTATTACATATCATCATGTCTTTCCGAATGAAATCAGTTCGTGCTGATTTGAGAAATCTTTCAAGATGTAGTGAGCCACCTTAAGACTTAAGACGTTTGATATGGATTGTGACTGTTCCTTCACGAAGCGTCCGGCATGAAGTCTCCTGTCTTTTGGGTGAGACCTTAATAACGAAGGCTTTGTGTGTTGATAGGCGTTCGATCATGAAATAATCCCCTTTGATACTTCATTGAGCACCACATATAAATTACAATTTGTTACTTCACACACAGTGTTAGTTTGAGAGTTCAGAAAATTTATTCACAATCTACAAAATATACATATACATTATGATCTATACATAAGAAAGACAAAGGCAAAAGATAGAGATAGGTTGGTTGGTTGGATGGTTGTTTTACGTCCCGTCAAGAATTTTTCACACATTGAAACGTCACCAGTTGTAGATTAAATACTATAAATTTAGACCTTTGCTTAGCGCTTGCGGCCGTAGCAGTGAGGGTTCTTTAAAACGTTCGAACGCCTGCCTTGGCACGGAATCTCCATTTTTAAGGTTATATCCGAAATCCCAGTGATTCTCGCTTTTAAATGCCTAGCGTTTGGCGAACGAGCAGTCACAATACCTATGTTTACGTCTTGGGTTTAATGCGGTCGTGACTCGAAATCACAACTCCCGGCTATGAAGCAAACGCTCTACCATTGGGCTACCGCACCGCGACTGTTTTGAGAAGGAGATGGAATGACTAAAAATAAATCGTATAACGAATCCTACCAAATTCTATGAAGAAAAATTCATAGATATCTTACAGTCATTCATGCATGAACAAGTGAGGATAACGAATACTGATTAGTCTCATAAATGAGACTACGAGAAAGGCAAAAACATACCCCTGAACACATCAGAGGTGAGATCAGGCGCTTAGGAGGAGTAAGCATCCCCTGTTTTATAGATCACATGCCTTATATCTTGATCAGTATCCATCAGAATTAATACATAATATATGTCATAATCTTATCAAATCATCTTTAGGAAATAGACACCTTATCTCTATCAATATGTTGTCAATTACTTACATTTGATGTGCATTAAAGTTTATATTTCACTCGACAGAACCAACGCATTCTACAGCAGGTGAAATGGTTCCGAGTAGTATTGGACGAAGGGCATAAAATAAAGAACCCCTTCTCCAAACAAACCCAGGCTGTTAACAGCCTCCACTCAGAAAGGAGATGGATTCTAACAGGTTATTAACATAATGTCACAGTGATTGCATAGACATAATTGATAATTGTATATTATAGTTTTTATGGAAGCGATTATCTTCTGGCATATATGTTTTTTCCTTAACATTTCACAAGTATAATTGTAATTGAACCATACTGTTCAATTTTCCAATATATTAGCACAGTTAAGAAGAATATATCCCTTGGCCTTCTAATTTCTTTTTTCCAAAAGAAATTGTTTTGTTATCTTGATTCCAAAAGTCGTCCCCTGTATTTTTATATTCTCTACCTTCCCACTTTCCTTCATGTGCATTGGCAAACTCCTAATGTGGAGAATAAAATGAAATTCAAACTGACACCTTGCAGGCACTCCTATTCAGAACAAGATTGAGGAGTTATGGTCTCTTATATCATTTCTCAAAATCGACACTTTTATCGACGTGAATCATTGGAAGAAAACTATAGTGGATCCTCTTGTATATGGGGACGAAGATGCCAGATCGTATGTTTCATTTTGGACATGATCATCAGTAATAAGAATGAAATATCATTATGCTCTTTTTATTGTTAATCTTCGTTTTGTGTACCTTAAAGATATCAATAATGAATTAAAACACTTTTATTTGCTATATAAAAAGGAAATATATTCCTAAGAAAGAAATGGCAATCTGCTACACAGTTATCTTTTTTTTATTACATCTATTATGACTTGGATGACGTATGTGCCTATAACATATTTTCGGTCAATGTTTTCTTTATTCTCAAATTTAGGCGCGTATTTCATCTGGTGAATTTTATTGCACTGAGGAGAACAAAAGCGTCCACTATAAACGGAGAGAAAATCATATCCTTACCTAACAAAAAGATAGATGAAAGAGTGTTAGTCTTTTCTGATAAGGAACGGGAGGCTTACAGAGAATTTGACAGAGGCTGCAAACAACTAATACGTCGGTAATAATTATTGTGTCCATCTCTTTACTTAAAAAGTACATATCGTATTTAAATTAAGTCACTGTCTTATAGATAATGAATAATGGAGTAGTATACATGTATTTTGTCTCTTTTTCGCCCGTTCTTTCTAGACTTATCAATCAGAGGAGACATCTCCAAGAAATTAGAATCTTTTATGCAGCTTTAGTGAGGTTACGACAGCTGTGCTGTCATCCAGAAATTATTCCCCCAAAAGCAAAAGGTGTGTAGTTTAATCACATTTTATAAATATATAAATTCAAAATGAAAAAAAAAACATGATTAAATTAAGTACACGGGAAAGAGGAGATGTTTTCAATGTCTATATTTGCCATAGATTGTTTTATATGAACTTTCAAGGCGGAAATAATTCCTTTTGCTTGAACATTGATTGTTAATGACAGGTCCATGATCTGTTGATTCAATAGCATAACAGTAATGAAGTAATCACCGAAAACAAGAAATAACATACAGGTATGGTTGTGCACTAATAACCATTCACGTGTAGCAATATTGCATCATTACCAACATACGGTGTTTATATCTCTCAACCGATTCGAGATATAAGAGTTTGTTCTGTGTATGATCAGTTTCTAAATCGAGGCTACTGACAAGCAAGTTGGTATTCCAGGATTTTAACAGTCTCGTCTTTAAGTCAGCATTTCGCAAATTCTATGGCCGTTATAACGATCCAGTTTACCAATACAACCCGTCATTGGGTAAAACGCTGCCTGACGTATTTCATACCAATTGTTGGGCCGTTCTCTTAACATTGATTTTAACCACGGATTACTCCGTTTATTTGATCAAGATGCAAGGCTCACGGCGGGTGTGACCGATCGACAGGGATGCTTACTCCTCCTATGCACCTGACCCTACCTCTGTTACATCCAGGGGTCCGTCTTTGCCCAACTCTCAATTTTTTATTCCTTATAGGAGTTGTGAAATTGACCGCTGTTCGTTCGCCTTTTTATTTCATAAGAGTATTGGACTAATATCACCAATGGTGCATGTCTTGACGTACGCCTACAATAAATATCTTCGTTTAACGCCCCTACGTTCCATATATACCTCATGCTCTTACATGCGAACACCATTTTTCCACGAGGTCGTTCCGACTGAATTTTGGTTGGAAGAATTTTTAAGTAAAATCTACATAAATGCATCAACCTATTGGTGTTTTCACAGCGTTAAATAGTTGTTTTCAAGTCGAATGAATCCTAATTGGAAATGGTAATACCGCATATATTTGATTTCGATCGGCACACAAAAACAATTTGTTAGCTCGCCTATTTTTATATTCTTATGAAGCAGAATTCATTCAAAAAGTTCTACATGAAAAGAAAAAGTCTCTTGCTATGGCTCTCAATTTGACATTTAGATATATCCACGACGTTTTGTCTATCAACAATGAACATTTTCTTCCATATGTTGATTCGATATATATCGGTGAATTGAAATTAAAAACACCGGAGACTCTTACACTTTTGCTTGGTACTTAGATATTTTACTAAAAATAGATGCCGACGGCAAACTAACAACTCAATTTATGACAAACGGGATGAATTCAATTTCTCCATCGTCAACTTCCCTTATTTATATGGCAATATTCCATCATCACCTGCATATGGTGTTTATATCTCCCAATTGATTTGATACGTAAGAGCTTGGTCTGCATATGATCAGTTTTTAAATCGAGACGGGCTACTGACAATGAAGTTGATGTTACAGGGGTTTGTACAATCTCGTCTAAAGTCAGCATTTCGCATATTTTATGGTTGTTATAACGATCTAGTTTGCCAGTACAACTTACCATTAAGTCAAACGCTGTCTGGTGTGTTTCATACCAATTGTTAGGCTGTTCTTGACACACTGATTGCTCCGTTTACCTTGTCGGGATGTAGGGCTCACGGCGGGTGTGACCGTTCGACAGGGGATACTTACTCCTCCTAGGCACCTGAACCCACCTCTGGTATGACCAGGGGTCCGTGTTTGCCCATCTCTCTAATTTGTATTTTCTATAGGAATTTTGAGATTGAATACTGTTAGTTATCTTAGCCTTTTCACGTAAGAAAAAATTTTCAGAAAACGAAAGTACTCCTTATTGTTTTGTAAAAACATTTATTATTTCAAATCATATTGTATATCAATTCTGTCACTCGTATAAACAATTCAGCCTTATCGTTATTATGGCTACTTTTCTGAAGATTTTCCATGCTGCTGCTGGGGTGTATTTTTCATGTATATTTCATTCTGTATCGTCAACTGAACCACCTTCAACTTGTACATTGGCTTTCTTTTCGTTCTCGAAATATTGGTGATCGAGTGCAAGTGATTTATGTCACACATGTTATTTGAGTTCATTTAAAATGAATCATGAATTAGTGAACCTCTCAAATAAGTCGGACGTTTCATGACAGTGGTTTCAGCGGCAAAAATGTTTACAATTACAATGCCAGATTATGCGGTAATGAGAAAAATGTATATATATATATATATATATATATATATATATATATATATATAATACCATAGAATAAAAGTGTCGCCGATAAACCTCTAGCTGTCTGGAGTAGTCTTGACCCAACAGAGGAGTAAACGAATGACCAACCAGACTGTGAATATACTAATTTCCGAAATATCTTTCATAAAACTGTTTGTACTGACCTGGCGGTATATCTTGGGTATTTATATATTTATATTGAATTCGTATTTTTAGTTGGGAAAGTTAAGTTAGGAAGGTCTCTCACTGAGTTGGAATCCACACAGTCAGCGATGGAGAAGCTAGCGTCTTTTCTACGACTATCTGCAAATGACTGCTGTAGTATTTGTTTAGAAGAAATCTGTGTTAAAGAAGGTCTGAAGGCGCCTGTTATAACAAACTGTGGTCACATTTTCTGTAAGGCGTGTATTCTTGAGGTGATTCAACAGCATGGGACTTGTCCAAACTGTCGTGGGGGACTGACAAAGGACTCGATAACGGAATGCCCTTCAGAGCAACTCGCTCTTCGATTACAAAGACCTGAATTAAATAAATCAGTATTCAGTACAAAGGTATGTTATAGTGATTTTTAAAAAAAATAAATATTCGCAATTAATGTTGAAATGTTTGTGTTGTATTATTCGCAACAAATTCCTGTAGATTATTTGATACAAATTCTAACACGAGAATCGTTTCATTTTATTCAGACAACGGCATTGATGAATGACCTGCTACATTTAAGAGAGAACTCACCGGATGTTAAGAGTGTAATTGTTTCGGAATTTACCACTCTTTTGGATGTGATTGAAGAACCATTAAAGTGAGTACGATGTCAACAGTTTCGCAACGTTTTCTTGATCATAAACTATTCTTTCGAACCCTTTCCTATGTTTTGAAAAGTATACTGAAATAATAGGGAAACAAATATTTTCATAGCATGATATAGGTACAAGTAAAATAAATTCTTTTGTCCTTTAGAAAAATTCTGAGCTACATTTTATAAAACGCATTGTCCGTCGGTGGTTCAAAAACAAACAATTTCACGAGTGCACTCGAAAGTTTTGGATGGCTGGCCATTGCACATTGTATACATACGGTCAGTAATGTCTCAACATTGTATACATACGGTCAGTAATGTCTCAACATTGTATACATACGGTCAGTAATGTCTCAACATTGTATACATACGGTCAGTAATGTCTCAACATTGTATACATACGGTCAGTAATGTCTCAACATTGTATACATACGGTCAGTAATGTCTCAACATTGTATACATACGGTCAGTAATGTCTCAACATTGTATACATACGGTCAGTAATGTCTCAACATTGTATACATACGGTCAGTAATGTCTCAACATTGTATACATACGGTCAGTAATGTCTCAACATTGTATACATACGGTCAGTAATGTCTCAACATTGTATACATACGGTCAGTAATGTCTCAACATTGTATACATACGGTCAGTAATGTCTCAACATTGTATACATACGGTCAGTAATGTCTCAACATTGTATACATACGGTCAGTAATGTCTCAACATTGTATACATACGGTCAGTAATGTCTCAACATTGTATACATACGGTCAGTAATGTCTCAACATTGTATACATACGGTCAGTAATGTCTCAACATTGTATACATACGGTCAGTAATGTCTCAACATTGTATACATACGGTCAGTAATGTCTCAACATTAAACCGACTGTGAACAGCTTGAATTTTGTAAATTGTAAAAACATTCTTTAATGTCAATTTTGAGTTTTAATCGGTATTACTGGAACATGGTTTCATGTCACATAAAAGTTATAATATAAAATATATTTCAATGGTTGAATCTAAAACATTGTAACACAAAGACGTAAATAAAATACAATTTGTTTCATTATATTCAGAATACATATTGCAGGACAATGCAGCAAGATGATAGTGAAAGAAATTTGTTCAATCGTTAATCTTTCATCAATTTCTAAGAGGGGAATAATGAAATTAAGTTTGAATACTGTTCCCAGATCTTGCGATTGACAAAAATTAAAATGTAGTGATAGTGTAGGACTGATTGATTGTATATTGTTTAACGTCGCGTTCAAGAATTTTTCACTCATATGGAGACGTCACCATTGCCGGTGAAGAGCTGTACAAGTTAGGTCTATGCTCTGCGCTCAGGACCTTCGAGGACGGAGGGATCTTTTATGTGCCACTCCTGCTGTGACACGGGACCTCGGATTTTGCGGTTTCCTCCGTAGGACCGCCCCATTTAGTCGCCTCTAACGACAAGCAAGGGATACTGAGGATCTATCCTAACCCGGATCCCCACGGGACTTACGTTATAGACTATATTCTTTATTTCTCATCATAAATGATAAAGCTGACGTTTCATTCATTAATAATCATATGTAGACCTATTTTTGTCAAGAAAAAAATTCAGGTATGCGTTTTCTCTTTTGATTAAGTACTGTATGCAAGGTTATTTTCGCCCCGTATTATTTTCGCCTTTATACACTTGGTGATGCTTTTTGCTAGTTTTAAGTTTGCTCAGACACAGTTGTGTTAAAAGAGAAATAAGAAAAAAAACTGTCTTGCCAAGTCTTAAATTCGTCCACTGACAACAAGGGCGAAAAGTGCGAAAAATCAAATGGGGGCAAATATTTTCCTGTATATATCGATTCATTATTGGAACCATTTCCAAAATACAATCGTATTGAATATTCAAATCTTCTTTTCAGGTGTTCAAACTTCCGATTCGTTCGTCTGGATGGTAAAATGACTCAGAAAGCAAGAGCCAAAAGTATTGAAGTATTTTCAAGCTCAGGAGTTGACTCCCCAACAGTGATGTTGCTGTCGCTGAAGGCAGGAGGGGAAGGCATCAGTCTGATTGCAGCTTCACATGTTTTTCTTCTAACTCCGGTAATGGTTCTTTTCTCCTGTATGTTTTCATGGTATAGGCAGAATCTGTAACGTTTGATTAATGTGCTCGGTTTTAAAGATTTTTCTTAGAAAAGATTGAGTTTGATAGGATAGTGAAATTGATTACGGAATAAAATTCTACGATAATCAAACAGCACGTCATTGTCATTTTCAGTGTGTATAATACATAATGAATTGAACAAAAGGAAAATGTGCCGATTTAACATAATTGTTGATTTACAAAAAGCAATGTTTAAAATTTTGAATTAAAGGGTAAAGGAAAATCATAAGAAAGCTGATACTTTGAAATTCAAAATGTGACAGTTTACATTCTAATTTTTAAGCTATTCAGATATTCCAAATTTGTTCATCGTATAAAAGCTTTGAAATGTTTGTTCAACTGTTACCGGCAATGATGACATCATCATATGAGTGAAAAATTATTGAGAGGGACGTTAAACAATATACAATCAATCACTTAAAAGAACACTCGTTTGTCTCATAAAGTTGTCAAATTCATTCTCATTATTTAGCACCTGCTAGGTCGTTCTTTACACACTGGTTTTAATTATGGATTACTTCCTTTACCTTATCAAAATATAGGGCACACGGCGGTTGTGACCAGTCGACAGGGGGTGCTTACTCCTCTTATCACCTTATCCTATCTCTGGTGTGTCTAGGGGTCTGTTTTTACAATTGTGGCTCTTTATCTGCAATACTATTAATTATAATAGTGAATATTTGAGTCATCTACATTCGTTAGTGGAAATCTCTGTCTTCCACTTTGTTTCTGTCGATTTGTCTGCACTGTTGGTCATGTATGTATCAGCATAAAAGACAAGAAAAATATTGCCGTGAAAAAAAAATTCCTATTTAAACTATGCAGATATACCATACCCGATTTCATTGGTTCAATTCTTTGTATTAGTTTACCGTTTGACCATTAAAACTGAATGTAACTGATCTCTATGACGTAAAACGAAAGTTTTGGGTGGTTTTGTTTGTCGCTTTATTACTTGTTTCTTTCCCTGCGAAAATTTTTCACTTAATGTCAAGACGTCCCCAGCTGTAGGTGATTGATTGGTTTGTTTTTCCGCCACACTCAACAATTTTTCAGTTATCTGGTGGCGTCCACTTTTTATTGGTGGAGGAGAGAGCCCAGATACAATGTACCCAGGAAGAGACCACCGACCTTCCGAAAGTAAACTGGCAAACTTTCTTACATATATCGGCGCGAGCGATAATCGAACCCGCGCCGACCAGAGGTGAGAGATCTTGTGATTTTGAGCGCAATGCTCTAACCACGGAGGTCCTAGCTGTAGGTGAAGAGCCACAAATTTTGACATATGGTTGTCGCTCATGGCCATATCAATGAGGGTTCTTTATCATGCAAACGCTTGCCATGATATCGGACCTCAGTATTTAAGATTCACGACTCTCTAGATGCTGAGTGTGGCGAAGGAGTAGTCACTAGTTTTACGTCTTGGGGTTTGACGCGGCCAAAGTTCAAAGGGATCTCAAACTCACGAACGTCTGGTTACAAAGGAAACCTCTAACCAATGAACCACCGTAAAACGTATTCCTTGCGTACAGTGGCGTGTATATAAAAGGCCAGAGCTGAAGGTACCGAGGGGATATGGTCAATAGACAAAAACGAGGTGCAAGACGGGTGTGTCCAGTAACGAATACATGTGGTTTCGGTGTAAATATCGGCAATTTATAGACGAGCTGCATTTGGCGACCTAGATACTCTGTAAAATTAAAATTAAAAAAAAGCCGGAATTTTATTAATTTTCATGAGATGAGACAAGTGCAATATATCTCCTTAGATTGAACATGCTTAGATTAAATTATATCAACTCATTTACTGTATTTCAATACAGTTTTACCATTGTCTCTATACTAATAACTTTAAAACGATATCCACTCACATACACGGGAAATAACCAGAGACATTCAAATTTTATTGTAGCACTGGAATCCGTCTACCGAGGATCAATGTTTTGACAGGTGTCACAGAATTGGTCAAACAAAAGATGTGACTGTTATCAAGGTACAGAATGTATAACAAGTACAAAAGTATAGTAAAACTGATAACGAAATTCCTTATACATATTGTAAGACATGGTCAAAGACATTTCTTATATATGTTGTAGTACGTGGTCAAAGACACCATAGAAGAAAGAATACTCAGTCTTCAAAAACAGAAGAAAAAACTTATGGATTGTGCATTTACTAACACTAAAGGAAAGCCTGAAAGACTAGGAATTGATGAGATAATGACATTATTGAATATACCAAGTTATGAGGTGTGATGGACCCATTTTCAATTAGAAGTTATTGGGATGCAATACGTTACTTTCATAAACATTTCAGTAATGACCATTACTTTTCAGTTACAAAGATTCTTGTCGTACCCAGCATCTGCTACTATAGAAATACTTTTCAGCACTGAAAATACTTGAAAATCTCAACATGATGAATTGTAACCATGATGTGTAAAATAACAAACAGAAGTCTCAGATATGTTCAAAATCTGACTTCAAATTAATTTACGAAATAAACTGTGGTCACATTTTTTGTAATGTGTAATGTAATTCATTACTTATGCAAAGTAATTGTAAATTTACTTTCCTGTGTGAAAGCAATGGCAATTGTATTGGCAACAATTATTCTAACCTTCATACAATGCATTATATTACTTTTTACACTAATTATTCCCAGGTCTGCAAATATAATGCATATTTTCAATAATTTCAAATAATGCAGACATTACATGTATATTGATTTTCATCTTACAAACTTTTATATTACAAAATAAATGTATAATGATAATTAAAAAGAACAAACATTGACCCATGAAACGGTGAAGGTCGCGAACAGTGATCAATACCGCAACTCCTAAATACATTAATTAATTACATCCGCCGTGAGCCCCATAACTTGATCCGGTAAACAGAGTAATCCAAAGTCAAATTAGTGGATAAAGAACGGCCTAACAATTGGTATGAAACATGCCAGACAGCTTTCGACCCCATAACAGGTTGTATTGGCAAACTAGATCGTTATAATGACAGCAGAATTTGCAAAATGCTGACTTTAAACGAGACTGTACAAACCCCTTTAACATCAACCTGTTTGTCAGTTGCGTTTTTTATTTAAAAAC
This sequence comes from Ostrea denselamellosa, assembly GCA_024699665.1. Taxonomy (NCBI): domain Eukaryota; kingdom Metazoa; phylum Mollusca; class Bivalvia; order Ostreida; family Ostreidae; genus Ostrea; species Ostrea denselamellosa. Next base: position 1,996,169 of record JAMZEH010000022.1, read on the forward strand.
TTATCATGCGCAGATCATGAGCTAGCTAGAGACATCAACATCATATGCAGGTGATAATGGGGTATTGTAACGTAAATATGGGAAGTTGATATTGGAGAAGCTGAAGTCATCCCGTTTGTCATAAGGCTGAGTTGTCAGTTTGCCGTTAGTGTCTATGTTCAACAAGTGGATTTTGATACAAAGCATCAAATCGACCGCTGAACTTCAAATATTCTGAACTAGTTCCAAAGAAACAATGGAAATTATAATAATGTGAAATATCTTATTTAAAATTGGAAACAAAATAAAGAAGCAATTAAATTTGAATACTCACTTTAAGAAAGGCATTAATTTTTTTTTTTAAATCAAACAAACAAACATGTATTATCATTTATGTGTACTATCATTCATGTAAGAGCACAGTTTTATGAATGTATTAAATATCCATGGTTTAGGTTTCAATATTGGATGTACCCGGTTAAAATTGCGGCAGAACTTGAAACAAATCATTTTAAAATCAACAGGTGCGCCTCAAAAGATCTGAAACTTTAATACCAGTGCTATGCAAGCATGTATATCGAGGACGCTTTTTAAAAAATATGGACGTCACCCAAGTCTGTTGATGGAAAAAGATGCTAGACACAGGAAGCCACCAACATCAAATATGATAAGGCCTAAACACCGACTTTATTTCTATATTAGAGCGGAGCGAGTGTATTGAATACATAATATTAAGGATGTCCACGAATATTCGAATATCCTTCGATACCATCGACTAATTCGTTTTATTCGAATACTGATAAGTTACCAATTTGAAATTGACATTTTCATAAAAACTCTGCAGAAAATATATCAAAATCAGAGTTAACATAATGTGTGACGGGTTTAAGGGGATTTAAATTTAGATTCGGTATTCCTTGAAGTAGCTTGTATTATACGTGTTTGATTGTTGGTAAAGGAACGTAGCTACGTAAGTATAAGTTATACTGCACAATGTATGTATATACGTTATACAATGGAAAATCACTATAATAGCAGTTAAACCAGTTCGAATATTCTTCGACTTAAGCTATCAAATAGTCGGCTAGGAAAACTCATTTTGATATATATAGGTTATTGCTTTGTTTAAATTCCTGGTCGTGCAAAATCAGAGTTGTAAACATTCACAGTTTAGCCACTCCACAAATAACATCGCCATCATCACGTGACAGACTTAGATCCGGGGTATGTCTTCTCATTCCATTCTATTTACAAACTATATGACACATTAAGCACATTTCTGAAAAATGTATGGTTTCTGCAATCAAATGAAATTTAAAATCTAATGATATTCCTGTTTCATTTACATAGCATCGTGATAGTACTTCACAACATCAGCTTCTCCGATGCAAATTGCCTGATAAGCATGGGCGGATTTAAGATTTCAATTTCAAGAAGTGTGGAAAATATCTGTTGGTAGTTTTAAGTCCTGATGGGGTCCCAGGAGGCAAACCCCCACAATATTCTGTGTTCTGTTCTATTTTAATAATGGAATCTGGTACAAAACTAATAAAAATTCCTATCGATAACATGCACAAAAGTTCTGAATTAAAGAGCTTTAATGATGTATAAATATTAGTCTTGATTACTGTAATCAATACGTTTCATTTTTATTCATTATTAGAAGCAATAAAAAATTATTTCCCATTTCCCCATGCGCATTTTTGTCAGATGTGGAAGACTGTGGTATCTTTTATTTCGAGTTCACTGGGATATATCGAATCGAGATACGAATGAAAATGATGATTGTTAATAGATAAAACGTTGTCGATATATCTAAATGTCGAATTGAAGGCCACAGCAAGAGATTTTTCTTTCTCATGCACAAGTTTTTGAATACGTTTTTCCTCATAAGAATATAAAAACAAGGTTAGCTAACAAAGGGGCACAATTCGTGCCAATGGGAATTCCAATGGACTGTTGGAAGGCCTGATGATCAAATATTGTTAAGAAGGAACTCTAGCATCTTTTAATATCAACTTCAGAGTACCTGAACAACAAATGTATCTTACTTCGTATGGTATCCATCTCATAAATCATATAAAGAATACAAAATTAAGAGTATCCCTGGACACACCAAAAGTGGAATCAAGTGCCTAGAAGGAGTAAGCATCCCCTGTGGACTGGTCACACCCGCTCTATCTGATCAGATAAACGAAGCAGTCTGTTGTCAAAATCAGTATGCAAGGAACAGCTTATCTATTGGCATGAAAAACGTCAGACAGCATTCGACTTAACGACAGATTATGTTTGCAAATATCATCTTTGTAACGTTTTTTTATATTTTTTTTTTTACGAAATGCTGACTTTAAATGAGGCTGTTGAACCCCCCTGTAACAACAACATATTTGTCAGACGTCTGCCTCGATTTCAAAATTGATCATACGCAGAATAATACCTTGCGCATAGAATTAAATGAAAGACACAAACACCATATATAGGTGATAATGGAGTTTTGTTACAGAAATTGAAGTTGACGATGGAGACGCGAATGTAATCTAATTTATCATAAAGCCGACTTATTAGTTTGTTGTTAACATCTTCGTTTAATGAAACGTCCATATGTGAAGCAGATGCTGAAGATTCTGTGGTATCTTTCACTTCGGGTTCACTGGAATATATCTAATCGACTTATCAATGAAAATGTTTATTGATGAAATAAAACGCTGTCGATGTATATAGAACTGTCGGCGTTTTCCTTCAAAATACAATAAAGTTACAACATCTTGCTTCAATATTTAAGACGGAACATTAAAAAATGTTATAGAACACATTTTGGAAATACTTGCCAAAAAACTAAATTTTGATACAATATTTATAGTAATTAATACAAGCGTTTTTAATGACATTATTAAAATAATATATCAACCAAATTAATGAAATACTTGGAGACATTCAAACTTCTCATAGTGTTTGATACTGATTTGAAGAACTGAGAGCTTTTCTCAAGGACCAATGATCCGACGGGTGTCGCAGCCAAACCAATATATCAATGTAACAAAGGCAGAGACAAACACGAATCATTTATTGCTAAATAAATAAAATTCAACACAAGGATATGGTGAAATTGAAATCCAATAACAACACATCTTTTTAATTTCAGTAAGTAAACAACAAAACATAGAAGAAAAAACACGCATTCCTTTAGAGAACAATAAAAACATGGATAATACTTTGAAAAACAATAAATACTCAACAGAACCATTATAAATTAGCAATAAGGAAATGACGCTTTTAAACAAACAAAACGTGTTTTCAATGTTAAATATGTCAATGCAGCAGTTACAATATATACAAAAATAGAAGAAAAAAAATTAAGAAATCTCATAAAAGTGTGGAATTCCTCTATATTGAAACTGTGAGGTAGAACAAGAAAACGAAGAACTGTTCAGACTTCATTTATTTTGGAGGGTAGATATTTTGTAGAATTAAGTGATATTGATATCCTTGTGGTATATATGAACTCGTTTAGAGGCCACATAGAATATTCTGAAAGAGATATAACATATATTGAAATCAAAATATACCTTGAAAACATACATGATTAATGTTGGCGTTCACTTGAAAAACTTGATTGTTTGTTTCTTTTACAACCCGACAAGAATTTTTCACTCATATTGAGACGTCACCAGCTGTAGGTGAAGTACCACAAATTTAGACCTATGCTTAGCGCTCAGCCGTAGCAGTGAGGGTTCTTTAACGTGCCAACGCCTACCGTGACATGGGACCTCCGTTTTTAAGGTCATATCCGAAAGACCCGTGATTATCACGGAACAATCACACCTATTTTAACGTCTTAGGTTTGACGCGAACCACTGACCTACTGCGAACAGTGAATGTTTTTAAATAATAAAATATAGTTAATTAGAAAATGAAGATCAACATTGCGATAGATGCTTACATGAGAAGGAACAAAGCGATGACGTTGTATCCAGCCATTACCCAGAAGGCAAACCCCGGGAGGAACATGACGGTTTCTGAATAGATGGCGCCTCCAGCCACAGACCCCACCATAAAACAGATGTTCTCGAATAATGCTATCCCGCCAAACATTGAGCCTGTAATAGAGTTATCTCAATATTCAACACCCGCTGTCACCATTGTTATGACTTTGGACAGTTTGGTAACAAAACCCAGCCTTTACCAAGTTTAATCAATGTTTAATCAATTTATCCATTTAATTTCAACTCTGCCTTAAATTGTTTTAAAATTTGATACGATATACTAATAATACAAAACCATCCATCGAATAAAATCATACCATTTCCTAGATTTGATAGGATGATATTGTTGTTTGTAAAAATTGGACTATTTCTATGATGATAACGAACAAATTTTTCTTGGAGTGTGTATTGTCATATAGAACAATTGTTGGTATTTGATATATTTCAAGTTGACGATATTATATACAATTCTAAGCAGTCAAGACCAACAAGTTAGAAAAGAAAATTCTAAACATTTTGACAGATTAATATTATGAAAGACTACAGAGGTATAATAGTGGTTGTAATGAAAAACAGCACGATTCAGTTGATTTACCTGGGATTGGTAAAAACCGACATCGATTTTTAAGCACCTACATCAAACATGAGAGGTATTAAGTTTTCACTTTTCATATACTTCATGTTGTATTTTTCAAATGTTTCATATACTTTGTCCACCCCTCCTCCATGACTTTTGTGATTGATTGATTGTTTGTTTTACGTCCCGTCGAGAATTTTTCTACTCATATTGAGACGTCACCAGCTGTAGGTGAGGTACCACAAATTTAGACCTATGCTTAGCACTCAGGGCCGTAGTAGTGAGGGTTCTTTAACGTGCCAACGCCTACTGTGACACGGGACCTCCGTTTTTAAGGTCATATCCGAAAGACCCGTGATTCTCACTTCTAAATGCCGAGCGTTTGGCGAAGGAACAATCACTACCTATTTTTCGTCCTAGGTTTGACGCGGCCATGGCACGAACGGGGCTCGAACTCAGGACCTCCCGGTTCCGAAGCCAACGCTCTAACCACTGAGCTACCGCGACCGGTTTACGACTTCTGTGAGCGCCAACTCCACTACAGAATATATCTATGGACTGCGATGAAATCATATATAGTGGCTCACTATTAGTGCAGATATGTCACTCTGAAGTAACGAGACTTCCATTTTCGAAGTCCTTGTGTCCGTCCATACTTCATATAAACGTCATTAAAAGGATGATTTTTTTTTACGTTATTGCCTGTAATAGTCCGGACATATCATATAATAATATACATGTAATTCACTGAGGCCTTGCTTTATTTTACCTTGTTTGTATGGTGGCGTCAGTCGAGACATGATAAATTGATTGATTGGTTATATATTGTTTTATGTCCAGCTCGAGAATTGTTTTTACTCATATGGAGAAGTCACTATTGCCAGTGAAAGGCTGCAAAATTTAGACCTATGCTCGGCGCTTACGGCCTTTAAGGAGGGAGGGGTCTTTATCGTGTCACACCTACTGTGACACGGGGTCTCGGTTTTTGCGGTCTCATTCAAAGGATCACCCCATTTAGTCACCTCTTACGTCAAGCAAGGGGTACCGAGGACCTATTCTAACCCGGGTCCCCACGGGACACGTGATAGATGAAGCCTTGTTTTATTTACCTTGTTTGTCTGGTGGCGTCAGTCGAGACATGATAGACCTGATCATCGTAACTTCTATAATACCTAGACACCCAACAACCGGAACTGAAAAAAAACAAAACGGTGAAAAATGGGAGCATCCGTTAGCAACTGGGCATAATCGTAAGCGCAACTTTGAAACCGATGCAGTTTTATTGGTGTAACACATATTTACTCATATACATACTGTATAGTGTTACTGTGTCCACTCCCAACTCCATTGCGAGGGTATTAAAATTACCTGTCAACAAATTTCTCTCCGAAACAAAAAGCAAGAATTATGATACTTACCCATGTAAAGTTCAAAAGATGTTTTTGACAAAGCTTCCATAATGAAGTACCCAATTGCCGAAATTGTTCCAATGACTGCTATAAAATCATCCGACATAAAGTACTGCATTAACCGTATGGATACGACACCCACAAACTCCTGAATGACACTGCGAATGGTGCCAAAGTTACTTATCTTGATTGGGCTCCAACAAAAAGGGGAACCGATTTGATACAGAATCTCAACATTGGTTTTCCCTAATGCCGCCATGCTTAATAAGTTAAATGCACATATAAGAATTATGTACTGCCATTGTCGACCATAATTTGGATCCTTATTTCCATGAATATACAAATCTAAAGATTCCTTAATTTGACGTAGCGGGTGGACAGACGTGACTCTATTTTCTTCTTTTAAAGGTTCTTTAAGGACAAACAATGTTAACAGGATCCCAATTAGAACCAGGGCTCCCGACGTAATAACGGGGCTGTTAAAACCGAAGGCTTCTATCAAATACCCTGAAAGCAAAGTGCCCGCTAAGAATCCAACTCCGACCCCAAGACCAAGAATGGCAAACGCAAATGACCTTTGTTTTCCTGGTTTTGTGATGTCAGCGAAACCGGAAGAGCATATGGCAACGGAGGAAACCCATCCTCCGGTACAACCCTCGATAAACAGATAAATAATGAAAAAGTTTACATCGTATTTCATAAAGATGTTTAGGAAACATAGTCCACTTTTTACCAGAGATCCAAACAAAGGGACGAGGAGAGTTTTTTTCCTTCCAAATCTATCACTCAACGATGATATCAAAGGTGCAGAGAAAATAGCCGGTATTCCACCTGCTACGGATATATAAACAGTCCATCTTGCTGTGTCAGACTGTATAGTTTGATCCATCTGAAATTCTTTTGAACTCGTGTTAGTTTCACAAAGTGATTTATCGGACTTGTTCAATGTTGCATTCGGAAACTCTTGGTCTTTATACACACTATAGGTATACTGACTAAGGTCGAACACAAGGATGGTAAACGACGCCATGTGTACGAACACAATTATCCCTATGACAAACCCAGTGATAGGTAATTTAACAACCTTGGTTTCTTCTTCGTCTTCATTTAAAAGTTTGGCCTTCTCACTGTGATCCATAGTAGTGTTTTTTTTTAATTTTCTTGTTGATTCCCCTGTCAAAGAAAATGGAAATAAGTAATTTTTTTAAACATGTAAAATTACGACTGCCGTAGAGCGACCAATGTATTAAATGACCGCATAGGTGACCGTATAAATATTCCCGTTGTTGTTATCAGTACTAAATGATACACCTGAATGCTACCCATGCACCATTTTCTATCTTCATTTTTTTGAAAGACATAGCTCAATGGTAGCGTGTTCGCTTCGTGATTGGAAGGTCGTGAGTTTGAGCCCAGCTCGTGATATGGCTGTGTCAAGCCTACATGTAAGATATAAATGTTGGTAGCGATTACTCCTTCATCAAACGCTAAGCATTTAGATTGATTGATTGATTGTCTGTTGTTTAACGTCCCGCTCGAGAATTTTTCACTCATATGGAGACGTCACCATTGCCGGTGAAGGACTGCAAAATAGGCCTATGCTCGGTGCTTATGGACTTTGAGCAGGGAGGGATCATTAACGTGCCACACCTGCTGTGACACGAGGCCTCGGTTTTTACGGTCTCGTCCGAAGGACCGCCCCATTTAGTCGCCTCTTACGACAAGCAAGGGGAACTGAGGAACTATTCTTACAACCCGAATCCCCACGGGTCACTAAGCATTTAGAGATGAGAATCACGGGTTTTTCGGATATAACCTTAAAATCGGAGGTCCTGTGTCGCGGCAGGCGCTGGCACATTAAAGAACCCTCACTGCTACGGCCCTGAGCGCTAAGCGTAGGTCTAACGTTGTGGTACTTCACCTACAGCTGTCTGGCGAAGTCTCAATATGAATGGGAAAATTCTTGAAGGGACGTAAAACAAAGAAATAACCAAACAAATACGCCTGACACCAACTGGTGACAACCCTCTAGGCATCGCCATCGAAGCATCCGTTGCTTTCGATAACCAACGACAGGTAACAGGGACGTTTTTCTAATCACTGCAGACGACCGGGAGAGATTTCTTCAGTCATTTTCAAAGTTAGATTTTCTCCAAAGTCGGGAGGGGAAAGTTAAAAAATTCGATCAAAATCTACTGTGGATCGCAGACTCCTTAATTTCTGTGGAAACGACGGGTTATCTATATTCAAGATTGAGTTGCGCCCCTTTTATGTGTGTTTAACTGTTTTAATATGTTATAAAAAGTATGTTAGGCCTAATTTAATGTCAGCGGGTTTCTGTTTTGCTCTTCATTATCATGTTCAGACAGACATGATAGAACACACAATACACCAAATCTTGATTATATTCCGGCAAACAATAAATACACTAGGCTTATAAATACCCTCCTGAAACCGAGCTCCTATGGGCTAATTTAGTATTCTGTAATTAAGACACATGTAGTCAAGCTTCCTTGAATAAAGAAAATGAGATGAAAATATTATTAACACGGAACGGAGAGATTCATTTACTCCTCCATTATATACATACGTCACAGTGAAAGCGAGCTCCAGTCAGCTCAATATTTCAGTTATGCAATAACTCCAGTATCATTATTCGGAGAGGAAAGTAGGCCCGGAGAATTGACACTGTACGGATGTTTAAATGTGTAAATGCCGGAACAGGTATATGCCTGGATTTACGTAATAGACAAGTTATTTCCCTAACTTTAATATTAAAACATACTTTTGTCATAAGGAAATCAACACTTTCTCGCTGTTAATCCATTTCCCCACATATTCTCTGTCCAGGATTTAAATTGTAAGCAACCCAATTGTTTAACTCTATTGAAGGTAATATATATATACCCAGATAGCAAGCTGACGTTGGGCCAACGCAGCCCCAATGTTGAATATTGCGTTGGCCCATTGTCAGTTTTTACCATTAGACCAACATCATCTTGCTCATCGGCCCAACGTTCAACCAACAGGTTGGCCTGATGTTGGCCCAACGTTAGACTGTTGGGAATCTGACATTGCCCCAACATTGGCCCCTCGTATGATGTTTTGCCCAATATTGACCCAATGTTGGTATCTCATTCATGACATTGCTCCAACATTGGTCCAACATTAAACCAACTTGGTGGTTCAATGTTGGGCCAATGCTTAACTGATGGTTCATTTATGTTCTTACTGCTGGTCCTATGTTGGCAATTTGTTGGAAAAGTAACTCTTATACTTGCCAACATTTTTTCGAAATCCAAAGCAATATTCTACTATACAAATTATAAATAATCATTACTAAAACATCAACTTCTAAGCGTCCATTTTTCATGCCAACATATCATTCATTGGACCAACGTCGGGCCAACATTACATCCCTACCAATGCATTGGTCACGTTTTATGTCAACATTTACTACAATGTACCAACATTGGGCCAACGTTGTAAACCCAACGCCGACATTCTAGCTGTCAAGCCAACATATCACTTGTTGGACCAACGTTGGGCCAACATTCATTGTCCAACGCCAAACACTCGACCAACCATACAACCTGCAACAAACGTTGGCCCAGTGTAGTCTTGCTATCTGGGTAGTCGGAAAATTTTTGTTTCTAGAAGCTTTTTTTTTTTTTTTTACACTTCACTTTAATTGAACATATGTATCTGTTGATATCGACAAGAATAATGTTTTTCTACTATGTCAAAAACTGATTCAATTATAATCCCACACTTATTCAAATTAGTAAGTGGAAATCGCAATCATCTCTTTCTAGGGGGTCTGTGATGGTGTATTGTAACAGTAACTCTACACGCTGCAGGGGGTCCTCTGTGAATGGACAATGAGAATAAAATAACCACCTGTCCGCCTAACAGTCAAATACATATATAGGCCAACATATATAATAAATAGAAAAGTTTACATGCATAAAAAAAAGATAACGGAATATTGTTAACACAGAGAGCCAACTCACTCACTTATAGCATTCCAATAGCTCAAAAGTTTTAAGACGTTGGAATGGATTCTGCTTTGTTACAATGGAGATTTTATCAAATTTCAGAACATTTGGATTTGATGATAATATTTTGTTAAATATAACTTTTTGATTTCTATATAGATAGATCAGAATATTTAATCAATTTTAGTGAGATGTCTGCATTTCACTGAAAGCCTTATCAAATATTGAGATAGAGTATTTCACTGAAAGTCTTTACAAATGTTGAAATATTACCAAATACGGAGGTTACATCGAAAAATAAAAGACAACGACAAAATTTTATTACAGACAAAATATTTGTGAATGTAAATATTGAAGTAAAATGTGGAAGAAAATGTTATTTTTGATATTGTTATTATTACTAATTGCCGACATTCGCACGTTAGTTCAGGAGATTTAAGTTTTACAACCGTCGGAATCTATCAGAACACGGAATACCTCCTTCAGATTTTGCGTGGTTTATCATGTCCTTAAGTAAATAGTGGCCAGTCTACCTCTTTATCAGCACAAGTAAACTTGCAACGTTATTTCTAACAAATTTTCTCCAGTCATGCACAAAATGTCTTAATGTACTGAAATCTTATATGTATAAAACTTACCTTACTCAGGTGAAACTGCACGCACACTGTAGATTAAGCTCAGTTAAGGTGTTGGGTCATCACCTCCAGTTTTATCGCTCGGTTATGATAATTGAAACAATAGGTAAAGATAAGATACAATATCATTAGAATACTAAGAGTGTTTGATACAATAGACCCGTATCAAACAAGTTGCACGTGAGAAAGCAAACCATAATCTTCTACGTATAAAAGTTCAGAGGTTAGATATATTTCTAGTGTGTCGCTTCCGGTCTGGTCGAGTTGTCGGACATGTCTATCATAAGCATGTGAAAACCAAAATGATTTTTGATAAAAAAAAAATAATAATAATAAAAATTCAAGATATACACAATTATAAATTTGTATTCTGACTTCTGCCTTTACCTAAGTTTATAATCCTCACCAGCATGTCATGATAGATTATTTATTTTCACTTTATAATCCTCACCAGCATGTCTTGATAGATTATCTATTTTCACTTTATAATCCTCACCAGCATGTCTTGATAGATTATCTATTTTCATTTTATAATCCTCACCAGATTATCTATTTTCACTTTATAATCCTCACCAGATTATCTATTTTCACTTTATAATCCTCACCAGAATGTCTTGATAGATTATCTATTTTCACTTTATAATCCTCACCAGATTATCTATTTTCACTTTATAATCCTCACCAGATTATCTATTTTCACATTATAATCCTCACCAGCATGTCATGATATATTATCCATTTATCCTGACATAGTTCAATTGTGCATTCAATTTGCTTCAATGTACGCCACATAGATTAATAATTTGGACTGAACCTATATGAGGATACTTTCATTTTCATTCACTGTATCTTGCTTTTCCTGAAAGGATTTAAAGTGGTCTCCCTACAAATTCCTATGTAAGTTTCAGTCACCTTCGTGACCAAATTCTAAGTCACGGACTGACGTTTGAGCAAACTTGAATCTCAGTGTTAATTATATGATGATATTTCTCTCAAGGCTTGGTATTTCTAAATCCGGTGGTTAAAGAGATTTACATCTAAGCCCACCTCATGTATTGGGTCTTCTTATATGTGCACAAACTTAAAAGTCCATTTCTAAGGACTTTGGGGGGGGGGGGGGGGGGTGGGGGGGGGGATAACCCAGAGGTTCTCAACCCCTTCTCTACCGTACCGGTCAATTTGACCGGTGGCGCGTTAAAACAGGGCATCGCAAAAGGAATGCATCTAAATATTTGAAACCCTGGGTATAAGATATATTATTTATATATCATATTTTTCAGAATTTCTTCTATTTTTTAACTATATATAGATAATGGTGTAAATAGAAGCATTTAACTATAATGAACATTTAAAGTGAAAGCCGTCTTTTTTAAAATGTGACGCAACGCATTGTCACAAAGCCATTTTCTCCCTCGATGCTATTATTTTTATTTTCTCCTTAAATGCAATTATTTTTATATTTTTGAAAAGCATATTTTCTTTACTTTTAGTGTATATAAAATTATTATGAAAGTCTGGCAATGTTGTAAGAAATAGCAAGTTTCTGTACGTGTACGTTTATTAACGCTTTCAGTTCTAATTGTTTTAACAGATCGGCATTTTACATATATTTATATGTGGAAAAGGGGAAAAGTAAAAGCAGCCTGTAAAAGTAGAAGAAATTTCCGTTTTGATAAGCTCTAATTCCAAGCGCGGATCTAGAGGGGGGGGGGGGGGGGGGGGTCGGGGGGGTCCGGACCCCCCCTGGAATTTGCAAAGATTTTACATTTTATCGTAAGTATTAGCCACATAATATGTAAAGAATGAACGTAAAACAATAGTCAATCATTCATTCAATTAATGTCTTTCAAGTGCAAGACCATATAAACCGAGGTCCCGTATCGCAGTAGGCGTGACACGAAAAAGAACTCTCAGTGCTAAAAGCCTTGAGTGCTAAGTATAGATTTAAATGCAGTCCCGTCACTGGTAATGGTGACATCCGCCGCAGAGCTGAAAAATTGCTCACGCGGGCTATTTCAATTTTGGGTACAAATTTCGCATAGTCTACTATCTGTGAAAATGTGAGAATCCCGGAGTCTCCTGGGGCTTCGCCAAACTTTCAAGTCTTTTGGACCCCCCCTGGTAAAAAAAGCTGGATCCGCGCCTGAATTCGTGTTATAATTCTCAGTAGTTTTTATTCTATGAATAGTTGAATTTGGGTCATGTTGTGCGGTTTTCTTTAAATTAGGCGAAAAATGACGTCGCTGAAACCGATCGCCGAGCACCGCATACATGTAATGATATGTATTACCTCTATACAGGTAAATCAAATCCTTTTGATACACTAAAGCAATAATCACATATGTAAAAAAAAAAACCCCAAAAAAACCAAAATAAGCAGGTTGTACTCTCAGCTTTTATATGTACAAAACCAAATTTGATGTTTAATAATAGGAATATCATCATAAACTCGGCGGTCTACGAGTTTGAGAGAGAGAGAGAGAGAGAGACAGAGAGAGAGAGACAGAGAGAGAGAGAGGTGTTTATATTTAAACACTAGGCTCCTAAGTAATATCAATTAGGAAATCTAATCATCAATTTCAAATAAGCTCAGATACATTTTGTCACAAAATATTCGTATTCCTTGATCCGGATCCGGGGATCTGACTGTGCAGTTGCAACACGTGTTTCCGTTTTACTGAAAACAGTCGAGATATTTCGACAATATTCATTACTATGGAAAACGACTTTGATATCGTCTGATGAAGAAGATGCCTTAGATATTCTGTTGCAGGATACATTGGATGATGATCCGAACGACCCTGCATTCACTATAAATGACACTGTAAGTTGATACGTCTAGCAAGGGCTTGAGAAAAAAAAAGTGCGCAAAAGCTGTTAGTGGTTTTTTTTCAAATTGTGGAAAGCCACCATTTGATGCCACTGATTGTCGTTTCGTGAAAGGAAATGTTATTATTATGATATATACACTGAGTACATAGTTGTCGAAATTTTTTAAACCGCTGTCTGACAGAGATAAAGGTTATATGGTTTCGGACAAAGCTTTGCCAGTCAACACATCAGGATAAAGAATCATGATATATATTTTCAGTCAGTCATTTGGACTGACAGTTTTCAGCAAGTTGCCAGTGCAGTCCAGAGAATTTCTTACCCTTCTGACTGACAGGACTGACAGTTTTCGACAACTCTGTAGTATATGACATACAGTTCTTTATTTTGAGCTGAACAGAGTGTATGTATATATATATAACCCTGTCCCGGCAGTCATGGACGCTCGCTTATAAATGCTTTTATTTTGATAAATATATTTTTTTCTATTCACAAAAAAAAAAAAAAGAGGGGTCATATAAACGCTAGACCTAAAGGCCGATATTGTAAGGATGACATATTATTGTAATGATAGATTCTATATCATTAGAATCTGAACGTGAGTTGTTTTCATAAAGTACAAAAAATGGGGGGGGGGGGGGGGGGTTAGCTTGGGGTTACGACATGCCCGTCTTTTAATTTCACATCTTTGTAACGTGTGCTGTGAAAATGTTCTGTGCCAATCATTAAACTGTCGGATTTAGAGGGGGGGGGGGGGGGGTAACACCCTCTCCCCCCCCCCTTTTTTTTGGGCAAAATTTAAAAAAAAAAAATAATGTCAGTAAAACTCCAGATTTGGTACCCAAAATGGCAGAGCAACTTTACTTTCACAGGTGCCACCCTCCCTTTTCGGAAACTTGAAAAGGGGGGGGGGGGGGGCTGGGGCTGCCTTGAAGCCCCGGAAAATTATGAATTCTAAGAGGTGGTTTTGGGGGGGGGGGGGGTGTTTTTGTTTTATTTAAAATTATGAACATATAAGTTCTACATGCATATAAATTAAAAAATCAGTGGGCACTGCATCCACTTTTGCATGTCAGTTTTGTTCATTATGCACTTAGGTACCGTGATAAATTGCCCAAAATTGATTTCCTACATTTTTAACATACATGTCATGATTGAAACTATCCCCTGCTAAGAAAACACAAACCAAGAATGCATGATTGTAATTAAATATTTCTTTCATCTTTTTAAAGGGCATTGGCATCCCAGTCTTCATAGGGATGTTGCCAGTTATCTTCTGAGAGTGCGGATCCCCTGGTAAATCCAGACATGCATTGGAATGATGCTGATGTGGAGGACCAAGGCACAGTTGGGACAACTCTTTAAGGTTGTCAAACCTATTTTACCATTCACTGTTGCATTATTATGACATACACACAAAAAAAGAAAAAAAAAATAGTAGAGATAAGACACCCAAAACTTACTCTCTTTCTAATGATCAGGGCGGATTACTCCGTTTCCCTGATATAGACAAAAGGTTCAAGGCTAGGTGGGTGTGACTGGTCAACAGGAGAGTGGTTCTATCTCTGTTATATATCCAAAAGTCTGTGTTTACCAAATATGCTAATTTCTTTCCTATAGGAGTTCTGAGATTGACCTCTTTTAGCCATTTAATTCGGGGCCTCCATGGCCAAGTGGTTGGAGCATCATGCTCAAAATCACAAGGCCTCTCACCTCTAGAAATAGATTCCAGACTATTTTGTCCCTCTTGCAAGTAACCCCACCAGCTGATATCAATAAAAGTTTCTACTTCTGTTTTTATGGCACATTTTGTGAAATGTTCAGTTCAACATGCGAATATCAGGGACCATTTATACATGCATCAAATAGCAAGAATTTCAACAATCTTCTAGAACATGTCTGAGATATTTCATTAGCTAGTCTATGGTATGATTCGTGCATAAAAGTAAAAGGCATAGGTACATGATTTCTGGTCTTTCTGTCTGTCTGTTTGTCTTTGGTAAAAACTTTTAAAGTAGGTTACAGCTATGAATGAGTAACACTTCAAATTTGTTGATACATCGTTATATTTTACGCATTTCTAATGATTATTGTTCAGTAAAGCACATGTCACAATGCCATGTTTTATTTTCTTCAGGTGAGAAGTTAACACGCATTCAGACATTTGGTTGATCATAATTGGGATAAATTGCAAGAATTATACCAGCCTCACAGGGAAATAGTGGTAGATTAAAGAATGGTTGCCTCTAAGCACAAGTTCTCCGGTATTCCGTCAATTCATCAAAGACAAACCTGTTTGCTTTGGAATAAAGCTTTGGGTTGTTACATATAATATGTCTGGCTATACATACAAACTTTTTGTTTATCTTGATGAAAATAGCACTACTTTTACAGATAAAACAAAGGGTACTGGATTTAGTGTTGCTGTTACATTGTGTAAACCTCTTTTTTGTCAAGGATATAGGATGTTTACTGATTGTTTTTACACATCTCTGGCACTTGGCAAGGAATTGCTTGAAAGGGAAGTTTACCTTATTGGTGTATTGAAATCTAATAGCTTGTCTATAGCTGATGAACTTAAAAATGCAAAAATGTGGGAAAGAGTAGCAACAAGAGATGATTTTAGATGACACAGAGACGATGAATTTGTTTTTGTACAATGGAAAGATTTTAAAATAGTTACTTTTATGTCACCATTACATCAGGGCTCAACCACAACAGTTTGTGAACACACTATGAAATCTAGGTTAACTTGGAACAATAAAAAACTTGTACAACCTGTAGTTGCTAATGATTACAATAAGTGCATGGGTGCTGTAGATCTTTCAAACCAGTTTACAAATAAATATCCATCCTATACTAGATCTCAATATCATTGGTGGAAAGTTTTGTTTTTTCGTTTGCTTGACATCATAGTTGTTAATTCTTATATCATTTTTCAAGAATTTAGAAAAAACACATGATAATCAGTTTACGAATTGTTCCTCTGTAATTTGGACAACATGAATTCCGTGAATCACTTGCCTTGTCACTGATGGGTTTACACGAAAAGTGTGCATCAAAAGTAAGTCTCCTTGTGTGTATATCTGAATTTTTAGATAAAAGGAAAGAGTGTACATTTTGTAATGAGGAGGCAATTCTTATGATTAAGAAGGTTCCTAGTTATAAGACATCTGTATTTTGTCAATCATGTAAAGTTCCTTTTTGTTTGTCAAATGACAGGAATTAATGGCACAATCAAGGAGGAGAAGATGTTAGAAAGTGTGCAGATTTGTCATGTAAATGTAAAAAGAGAAAATTATGAATTAGTATACTTGATTTTCTGTGTAAAAATGTTTTCCTTATGCCACATGTATCACAATTGATCGTGAAATGTAATGCAATACATATAAGACATCATTTTGTCTTAACAAATAATTGGCAAAATCTTGAATAATTTAATGGATGAACAATTTTATATCAATGTGTCAAATTAACAACCACACACTTTAAAATGTTGAATATAACAAGGACATCCTAAACAATAAGATGGAGAGTATTGAAAGTAAGTGCATATACTTGAACATTCCTATACATTGTACTTGGAGAGGAAAATGGATGTTTTATAATAACATTTTTTGTGGTGTTGCTTAGCAACCAAATATAATTGATAACAAAAGAGATCAAATTACATGTATTTTGGATGAACAATGAAAAATCTTTTATTTGATTTTTCTGTGTTCTGTTGAGTGGAATATATTAGCAGAATATCGCATATTGTTAAGATAATTTTGTCGGTGTTCACAGTGTACAATTTTGAACTGATGATCGTTGACCTTAATTCTCTCCCAAAAATTCATGATTTTTATTAATTTGGGGGGGGGGGGGGGGATGATGAAGATCCGTCTACAGATTATGCTTTCAAAGTAATGGTGCATTCACTAAAAATCATACTATGAACAAGACCGGTCGCGGTAGCTCAGTGGTTAGAGCGCTCGCTTCGTAACCGGGAGGTCGTGAGTTCGAGCCCCGCTCGTGCCATGGCCGCGTCAAACCTAAGACGAAAAATAGGTAGTGATTGCTCCTTCGCCAAACGCTCGGCATGTTCTTTCGGATATGACCTTAAAAACGGAGGTCCCGTGTCACGGTAGGCGTTGGCACGTTAAAGAACCCTCACTACTACGGTCCTGCGCGCTAAGCATAGGTCTAAATTTGTGGTACTTCACCTACAGCTGGTGACGTCTCAATATGAGTGAAAAATTCTCGACGGGACGTAAAACAAACAAACAATCAATCATACTATGAACTATCTATTAATTGTGTCGCTGAATTGAGGCAAATTTTTGTCAAAATTGCACTATATATGTTGTTACTTAGCAATCAAAATTATTTATTTGTCAATAAAATTTAAAAATTTGATTGTAATGTGTTTGTAGTGTTTTTGAAAGGCACAAAAGCGGATAGAATTAGAATTTCCTGTTTTTGACTCTAATCCAGTGAGAGGGCCTGTGATATTTATGATTTAGTAGAACAGGGTTGGGTTTTTTTTTGTTTGTTTGTTTGTTTGTTTTTATATATATATATGACATTAGACTCCTTTGGGGTCATTGACTAATCTTTAAAAATTTACAGAAAATTGTTCCCCGTCAAATTCTAAAAAGTGTGTATGTCGTATGCTTATCCCTAATCAGGACACAAATTGCTTTAAAAGATACTGTCATTTAGTCTTTCAAAGCCTCAAAAAGTGCCGGTAGAAAAAGGGTTAAGAAGATAATGGCTTGCATTTTGCAGTTACTCCCCATCCACCTGAATATGGGGACGTGCTAATCACTGCGGTCCTAAGCTTCACATAAATAGTATTAACAAACAGTGTATAGTAAAGCTTACGTTACCAAAATCTTTATCATTCTGAGTTTTAACAGGCTGTATGATATCTGAGATTAAAACAAGGGTTTTTTTTTCGATTCTATGGAGAAAACTTTTTTACTGTGTGCACTTCGTCAAATTGTAGGGTTCCCAAATTTAAGTAGGATGTGGCCCTTCATTTGCCAGACTTAAATCCCTAAAACGCAGTAAATCTCCTATACTCGGTAAATGCCTATACTCAGTAAATCCATTATACTCAGTAAATCCCCTATACTCAGGCGTACTTTTTGCCAAGTTTAGTTGTAATTAGCTCAATAGTTCTTTTTAATACTTTGCAAATGCAACATCCAATTTTTCATCTTGATTATCTCCCCTTTGAAGAGGAAATGATCTGTGATTGAAATACATTTAAATCCCCTTGACCCAATGACCCTTTATGCCGAATTTGGTCAATAGATCTACTGGCTGACCAGTTTCTGACAAGAAATGTATGTAAGAGTTAACATCGATGGCGTTGACCACGACGAAGAAGCTGACTAACATCAGATAAATTTTGATCAAAAAGGTTAACTCTTCGGCTCAGGTGAGCTAATATATGTGTTTTATTATGTACACCAGTAGCCCTGTAGACTATTACAGTTTTGATCTATAGACTATTTTAAACTCGATATCTAATTTCTATTATTGCTTGAGCCCCGTGGAAATCCGGGTTGTTAGAATAGATCTTTCAGTACCCCTTGCTTGTCGTAAGAGGCGACTAAATGGGGAGGTCCTTCGGATGAGACCGCAAAAACCGAGGCCCCGTGCCACGGCAAGTGTGGCACGATAAAGATCCCTCCCTGCTCAAAGGCCATAAGCACCGAGCACAGGCCTAAATTTGCAGCCCTTAACCGGCAATGGTGACGTCTCCATATGAGTGAAAGATTCTCGAACGGGACGTTAAACAATATTTAATCAATCAATCAATATTATTGCTTGATTTTGGGGGGGATCTGCTTCCAAAGAATTTTCTATACAAATTGGTTTTCATAATTCAATCACAAATGTCAGCATGCATGTAAAAGTGCACTGCTGTGAGTATACCTGATATATTATATCCACGTGCTACGTATACACTGCTGTGAGTGTACCCGATATATTATATCCACGTGCTACGTATACAAAAGTGCATCGATAAGAATAACCCGGCTATTTTATCTACCCGTACCCAAAACTTGTCGTTGAGATAAAGAAGCTAAGAAAATCATGTCTTTTGTATTACTTACAGAAAAAAGATAACAAACAGTTAAGAAAAGCCTACTGCACTGGATGACCCATTCCTGAACACTTCCTTCACACGTTATAGAAAATTGATTCTGATAAAGTTTTTTCGGAAACTTTTTTCCCGAGCGTGCACTGAGTTACCCTACTGTTACACTCCGACAATCGGTCCAATGCACCTAGTCACCGCGAGCTGTCAAATTTTGGACCGAGAACAGGAAATTGAATAAGGAACACATCGATTTCTCCTTGTCTATGGCAGGTGTAGATTTACCCGATTACCGCCCGTCCAGCTAAGGCCCCTGCAATTCATGTCATATCAAAAGGAACCTAGCCTTTTAAATCAAAAATCATCTTTTATATCACTAATTTCAATCTTCAAAGATTTTTGTTACTTTTAAATGATATTCGATTGGTCCAGTATCCATTTTTTTTTTTTTTTTTTTTTTTTTTTGGTCTTCTTTTCTTTAATCCTGACTTTTCGTCAGGAAATTAGAGAGCAATTTCTGTCGTTTTCAATGTCGTATTTGATAATAATCCAAACATTCTCACGATATGTATTTTGTACCGATCAAGAGTTCAGTTAAAGGATGTAAAGGTGAAGATAACGCACAGCAATCAATCTCATAAATAACATAAAGATGTGAAGATTACAGAGGTATATTCAATATTTATTCAAGCTGGAAATGCGATTATAAAAGCGAGGATCTTATTGATGGGTGACTTGACTGCTCATTAAGATTTATTATCAGAGGGTTCGCATAAATCACATAAGTCATCAGTAAGAAAGAAAACTCTTAATCAGATGGGTACCCATAAAAAACAAAATGCCCAAGGGGCCTCCGTGGCCGAGTGGTTAAAGCATATCGCTCAAAATCACAAGGCCTCTCACCTCTAGTCGGCGCGGGTTCGAATCCCACTCGCGCCGATATATGTGAGAAAGTTTGCCAGTTTACTTTCGGAAGGTCGGTGGTCTCTTTCCAGATACATTGTATCTGGGTTCTTTCCTCCACCTACAAAAACTGGACACCACCAGATAACTAAAAAATTGTTGAGTGTGGCGGAAAACAAACAAACAAACAACTTGATGTGCATGCATTTATAATGATTTTGTACTATGGCATTTTATCCTCTTAAAACAGATTTGGAATAGATATTTCACATGTTGGTGTGTAAGATACGTTGTATCTGGGTTCTCTCCTCCACCTACTAAAACTGGACGCCACCAGATAACTGAAAAATTGTTGAGTGTGGCAGAAAATAAACAAAAAACAAAATGCCCAAATAAAACACCCTATGCATGCAAGTTTTATATCTCTTTCCTGTTGTATGTGTACAGTATTTCTGAGTTCGTCCAAAAATGAGAAACTTTATATGAAAATGTAAATGTTCCCAGGTTGAATTCTTCCGTTTTCTACGGCAATAGCAGCTCATCAACATACTAAGATAATCGACAATAACAGCTTTTGTCGTAATTACTTTTGTAAAAAAAAGATCCCTGAATTTAAATAGATTTTCAGAAAGCACGATAAAATTGATCGAATGCTATTAAACATGTGCATAGCGTCAAAGGATCTACTGATAAACAGTTTGTCGTGCCTGCTTCACCATTTCTGTTGCTAATTAAAAAAATTAAATTAAAATATTGTGAACGTTTGTTGATATTCTATACCCCGTTTCCTTGGTGTCCGTTATGATTACGCGCGAGTCTCATAAGGTGTTAATTCAGCATTTCCCTAATGAAAGCTAGGCTGAATACATAATCTATAATTCAAAGGCATTTCAGCATGAAATGTCCTATGTATTGATTTTAATTTCCTGTCAAAAATAGTTATTTTTACAATTTAGTCTGCCAAACTGCAACATCAAATTCTGTATATAAATTAGCAAGTTTTTGCTGCATGCCTAGTTATTTCACTTCTGTGATTGATCGGCGGCAGTCTCACAAATTACGTGAATACTCTGACGAAGATTTGTCCACAGGTAAAATTTTTCAGATATTATTCTGTCTCAGATCGGAGAAAGGGGAAGTAAAGATACGACCGCATGACACAATTCAAACAAAGAGGGAGGTAGTTAGACATAAATTTCCATAATTAACAGCGCTGTATACGTTTCCAAGACGACCTCCTCCTTTATTGAATGTTCAGTAATACCTTCCCTGATAGAGTCATTATATATATTTCTCAAAATTGTTAATCTACTCGCAGACTAATGTGTAAACGCTTTCTATTGTGCTTCAGTGCAATGAAGCCACTGTTTATAGATCTATTGTAAGAAATGTTTTAAAGTCCTGTTCCGCTTGGACGCGGGTGTGTCTGTACTTACATCGGGTACTTAAATACTCAGCTTGTGTATAAAACCCAGTACAATCCACCACTGCAGTGAATCCAGCGACTAGCTGTAGAAAACATGGAACTAAATGTCGGGGAATTCTGGTCGATGTGGACTCAGTAACGCTATTGTATCGTCCATAGAGGATTAATTCAAGTAGTCGGTTTGATCACGGCGTGTTTCCGCCCCTCGGGATGACTACCGGATCCCCAAAACGACGGACGAGCTCCACCAAGGTAACCCCTGGTGAGGACACTTACGGGGACGATACAAAGGACTTGGAGAAAAGTCGGAGGGAGAGGAAACCGTTCTTTTACTGCAGGATAGTGGCTAAATACCCCGTCAAGAGTTTTGGTAAGTCTTTAAGCCCCCCCCCCCCTAACAACCCACTATCGTGTATATTGTAACCCTCAGGTTATCAGTTCGACCCATCATATGTGTCTGTGATTCCCCGACCAGATTCATCCGTTGATTTCTGTAGGAAGGTTCTAATGATATGTTGACTATTGAAATATATTTATAATGTTGTATAACGTATGGCATTTTATATATAGATTAAACTGCAATTTCAAGTTCAGATATAATCCTTAAATGTCTAACATTCTGAAAGGATTAAGAGACAAGTAATATATTATATATGAAGTTCGTATTGACTTTCACGACTAACCGACTATATATGATATGTAAATAGGTGTAAACGTCTAGAAATATTTTACTTTTATCCTTATTATTACTTATAATTCGACCGGTCCAGTAGCTCCGTGGTAGAACGTTTGCCTCGTAAACGGGAGGTCGTGAGTTTGAGCTCGCTCGCAATATGGCCGCGACAAACCTAAGAAATAAACATAGGTAGTGATTGCTCCTTCACCAAACGCTCGGCATTTAGAAGTGAGAATCACGGGTCTCTCAGATATGACCTTAAAAATGGAGGTCCCGGCAGACGTTGCCACGGCAAGAAACCTCACTGTAATGACGCTAAGCTTAGGCATATTTGTAGTACTTCACGTACAACTAGTGACGTCTCTACACGAGTGAACAATTCTCGTAAAATAAAGAATTTATAATTAATTTTAAAATCGCCATACGCCCAAAATGTTAATTTCCAGAGCGAAACAAAATGAATAGAAAGACTAATTTTAAAATTTTAACACATAAGGTCAATATTTAATTCCTTTGTACGTCCTTTCTTTCTTGTGATATAGTACTTTTCAGATATTCCTCAATAAAAAGTACATATCCTACAAACATTGTAATCTGGATCATCCCGACGTTTGTATATAATCCTCACAAACGCCTGGGCGCTCTGTAAGGAATACACACAAACGTCCAGACAAAAACTTGTAACTTCATTATGATGCAAGAAATTCAACTATTTCACTGTTCCTCAACACTGATTGTCCTCAAACCATTGGAACTGAATAGAAACAATGTATCATTAATTTTTTTATATTTCGAGTACGTAAGGTTCATGTTCATGTTCATCTGCGGAGACTGTTGTATAGTGCTTTTGGTTAGAGGACATTGTCTGTGATGATCAGACAGTTTCATTGTGACCAGGAACTGCGGTCAAAGTACACAACCACAGAGAATCATTTTCCTGGAGAACGAAGAACCATTTTTCCTGTAGATCTCTAACCAGCATTTTCTTCACATGTAATCAGAAATAACCCCCCACCCCCACCCCCCGACAAAAAAATCTCATGGTTGGAAATCTGTTGCTTTCGTCACGGCCATGACTGGCTAATTTTTCCCCCCCGTGGAACCGATATACCATTTCATTTTCCGATATGTAGATATACATACGTTCAATTTACAAAATAATTTTAATAATTCTTACACATCACATTTACACGCCTCCTTTTCCGTTGAGGTCATTTCCATATACTGGTATTGTTATAATACTGTTAAGATAGACAAACCAGCAAAAACCTGAAACACAACACATTGCGTTACGTTTGGCTGGTTTTGAGGCCAGGTCAAATTTAAATCATTTAAAGTATATGATCAATTACAGATAAGAATGTATAGTGCCTTTATACACTGCTTGTGGTGAATTTACTCCACTCAATTTAATCAACAGATTCTAGAGTTTTAGTTAAGGTAGCTCATTTTACGTAAAAATACTATTAATTGGCTCGTTAAAATACTTCGTATGAAGTATGATTTCAACATCGAAAGCGTGATACAAGCTTTCAATTATTTTATATGAATTTTTTGATTTTTCGGAATAACAAAAAATAAATAAATAAATAAAATAAATAAATAAATAGATAAAACAAGCACCCCCCCCCCCCACAGAAAAACCGTGTTTTCTTTGTAAATAAGAGATTTTAGAGTCCAAATTTCATTGTGAATTGATGCATGATATGACTATCTAATAAACATGCATAAAACAGCTCGTTTAGTCGTTCTAATTTTTTAAATAGAAAAATGAAAACAATTGTTAATTTTTTTTTATCCTGCGGTAAAAATCTTAAAAAAACAAACAAAACAAAAACAAAACAAAAAAACCCCAAAAAACAAAACAAATTAACAAGGAAAAAACAAAACAAAACAAATGTCAGTTAGGAAAAAGATATATTGTACAAATGTATTTTTAAAAGAAGTTGAAATGAAATGATCAAATTCAGGAATATTGCGATTTTCAAATTTGAACGAAACCCGATCGGGATTATAGAAAAGTAGTCATAGAGAACATTGTAATCAGAAATGTAAAAAGTCACAAAATGTCTTAATTTTAATCATTTAATTTTTTTCAAAATATATTTGTACGCTAATTCTTTTTGTTTCTTGAAGATTTGATTTACAAATTAAAAATATTAAAAAGTAACGTTTCCAATTTTCAAAAATATTTTAAAAAAAATAAAAAAAATTGAATGATTGTCTCAGTCATTTAGACATGTTTTATAAGGTATTTGTATCATGCATCAAATCAAAGCGAAGTTTAGATTTTAAAATCTCTTATTTGCAAACAAAATACCTTTTATATCATTCCTGGAAAAATCACAAGAAAGTCTTATAAAATAATGATCTTGGATAAGCAAATTTTTTAGGGTACCTGTAAAATTGGAAACGAAATCTATGGAAACGAAATCAAAACGAAACGGAATCTAACGAAACGAAAAAAAGAATATATCAATTTGATTGTTTGTTTCTTTGACGTCCCGTTGAGAATTTTTCACTCATATTGAGACGTCACCAGCTGTAGGTGAAGTACCAAAAATTTAGACCTATGCATAGAGCTCAGGGCCGTGGCAGTGAGGTTTCTTTAACGTGCCACCCCTGTTGCGACACGGGACCTCCGTTTTTGAGGTCATATTCGAAAGACCCTTGATTCTCACTTCTATATGCCGAGCATTTGGCAAAGGAGCAATCACTACCTATGCTTGACGCGGCCGTGGCACGAGCTGGACTTGAACTCACGACCTTCCGGTTACGGACGCTTTACCACTGAGCTACCGCGACCGGTTTATTTATTTATTTGATTGCTTGATTATATATTGTTTAACGTCCCGCTCGAGAATTTTTCACTCGTATGGAGTCGTCACCATCGCTGATGAAGGGCTGCAAAATTTAGGGCTATGCTCGGCGCTTATGGCCATTACGCAGGGAGGGTTCTTTATCCTGCCACACCTGCTGAGATACGAGACTCGGTTTTTGCGGTCTCATCCGAAGGACCGCCCCATTTAGTCGCCTATTACGACATGCAAGGGATACTGAGGATCTATTCTAACAACCCGGAACCCCACGGAAAGTCTATTAATTTGAAACGGCAATATTACACAGTATATTTTGGAAGTAAAGTGTACCCATGCTAATGAGTGTGGTTTTTATACACAAGAGAGGAGAGTTAACGTCATGAAAGTCCTGCATCAGAGAGGGTTTTCACGGATTTCGCGGATCAGAGACGGATTTCGCGGATCAGAGACGGATTTCGCGGATCAGAGACGGATTTCGCGGATCAGAGGCTGTATCAGTTATCAGTTTGAATCAGGGTTTTTTCACGAATCAAAGACGGATTTCGCGAATCAGAGACGGATTTCGCGCTTTGGTAGGTGTGGACTACTTTTAAATTCATAATCATTATCACAAATTACAATATAACATAATTAGGATGGAAGTTATTATCACGCATTGATAAATACAATTCATTAACAAACACAATACATGCATGCATATGCAAAAACGACATTTTACGATTTCAGGATTCCTAGGAATATCGCTTCACTCTGAACTCTTGTCTAAAACTAAACCATTCTGATCATTGCCAACAATTTATCATAAAGATTACATTTTATCCCTGTTATTGGACATGGGGATACGGAAATGCTCTTCTGTATTTCATGTGTTCTTCTCTGGACTGCACTTGCCAATCATTATAGAATTGTTTAAAGAACTTGGTTGAGTTCGGCGGCGGACACACACACACACACACACACACACACTTTTGGAAGTTTGAAAATAAATATCTTAAGATTTCAGATTTTTCAACATTATTAAATGCTAATGCACAAGTTACTTTCACGTATATCTTACTTATTTATTCATTCAGGATACTGAAACGAGAAAGCTTCAATGTTGCGGTATATAAGCACATCTGCATAAAAATGCAGCTTATTTCATACTATTTGCCAACTGTTATCCTAGTGTGGGTTACGTCATCAAATTTCTTCCATGAAATATTTCGGATCATGTCAATTCATTGTACGTTAAATTGTGCAATAAAAAATGGGGACGACACTCTCTAGGCGAAAAATGGTGTAAAATTGCGGTATCAGGTTTGAAAAATATTCCTAAGTACAATGTACGTGCACAACATTCAGTCTACAAGCATACATTTCACATATAACTATGGAATTGCTCAGTGATTAAGGCTGCAAATTTGGTCTAACTGATAATCGATGGAGTTCAAATACAGGTTATATATATATATATATATATATATATATATATATATATATACCCCCTTAATTTCTCAATTTCTCCTCTGTAAGTCGATCTATCTACGTTTTCTTTTCACTAATATTTAACACGTGTATGCGTCATGATTTGGTACAATCAACAATTGTAATAAAATGCACGATTGTCTGATTACTGCCATGAGCTTAACGCTACGTACTTGAGTGTCTAAATTGGTTGAGTAATATTTGTCGTTCGGTACCGGATTTTCATTTGCACACAAGAACATCCCGTTCTTCAGGGTTTTTTTTTTAATTCTTGACCACTACAAAATTAATTTCGATGTAAAAGGATAATAGATCACAGTCATTACTACTAAATAAACTGGACCCTCTTGGTAAATTTTACAAAAAGATATCATTCAAAAATGACTAACAAAGCAATGAAATCCAGATGAAATTTAATATTTCTCAGGACTTTCATTTATATGTCTCAAATTTCACTGGGGCCTGATATGCTTGCCCGTTACATGTTACCATCTATTATTATAATTAAAGAGTTATACAATCTGTTTCGTTTTATTAAATTTCATTTTGATTTGGGTTCGTTTCGTTATATTTCTTTTCATTTCATATCATTGCATTTCGGTAGATTTCGTTTTGATTGATTGATTATATATTGTTTAAGGTCCCGCTCGAGAATCTTTCACTCATATGGAACGTCACCATTACCGGTGAAGGGCTGTAAAATTTAAACCTATGCTCGGCGCTTATGGCCTTTAAGCGGGGAGGGATCTTTAACGTGCCACACCTGCTGTGACATGGGGCCTCGGTTTTTGCGGTCTCATCCGAAGGACCGCCCCATTTAGTCGCCTCGCACGACAAGCTAGTGGTGCTGAGGATCTATTCTAACAATCCGGATCCTCACGGGGTTATTTCGTTTTGCATAGTAATTTATAGCCTCATCATGGTTTACAGTTGTTCAACATAATATCTCACTGTGAATTGATTGGCTTCTATAATTTACATATATTGCAGGATGATTGATTGATTATTTGTTTGTTTTACGTCCCGTCAAGAATTTTTCACTCATATTGAGACGTCACCAGCTGTAGGTGAAGTATCACAAATTTAAACCTATGCTTAGCGCTCAGGGCCGTAGCAGTGAGGATTCTTTAACGTGCCAACGCCTACCGTGACACGGGACCTCCGTTTTTAAGGTCATATCCGAAAGACCCGTGATTCTCACCTCTAAATGCCAAGCGTTTGGCAAAGGAGCAATCACTACCTATTTTTCGTCTTAGGTTCGACGCGGCCATGGCACGAGCGGGGCTCGAACTCACGACCTCCCGGTTACGAAGCGAACGCTCTAACCACTATTGCAGGATGTGTTTTTATTAGTATTTTCAGTTTGATTTGCTAAATTCAAATCTCGGAGATGACCAACGTTATAAACTTTCAAAGAGTTAAATTTTGCTTTAACAATATTTAGATTTGAGTATAGTGACCGGTCGCGGTAGCTCAGTGGTTAGAGCGTTTGCTTCGTAACCGTGAGTTCGTGCCATGGCCGCGTCAAACCTAAGACGAAAAATAGGTAGTGATTGCTCCTTCGCCAAACGCTCGGCATTTAGAAGTAAGAATCACGGGTCTTTCGGATATGACCATAAAAACGGAGGTCACTGTAGGCGTTGGCACGTTAAGAAGTCTCACTGTTACGGCCCTGAGCGCTAAGCATAGGTTTAAATTTGTGGTACTTCACCTACAGCTGGTGACGTCTCAACATGAGTGAAAAATTCTCGACGGGACGTAAAACAAACAATTGAGTATAGTGTATTTTGTTCCTAGTATGTGACTGACAGTCTTCCTGTTCATTTGCAGTGATCACACTTCTTTGTCACGTGGCCATGCTGGTTATATCCGGGATTCTCATAGCTTCCGGTTTCAACCTCTTCCCAACAAACTTCGAAGTTCTACCTATGGAGTTGTATGACATTCCCTACAGACTTAGAGACTACGCATGGCGTGATAAAGACAACTACAAAATCAGGTTCAAGAGGACTCTTTCGAACGATGGCCTCGCCACCCACGAGAGAGGTCTATATTCTGCTTTCTCATCCGTGGACTTGTATTACGACACAGACGGAGGCAACGTCTTCACGAAAGCTAATCTACAGAGAATCCAAAGCATAGAGAACAATTTAGCCAGTTCGCCCTCATTTTCCTCCATTTGCATGACGCAGAACAGTTCTCTGTCTTGTAAACCCTTTAAATCTGTTTTGAGATATTTTGACGGAACTTATAAACACATTGATGGGACCTTGTATGATCCCCAATTTAACAACATATCTACCGTTCTGTCCGTGGCCTTCAACAACAATGAAACAAAGGAGGACTTTATGTTTTTCCTTCCAAATGGATACAGTTTGTCCTCTTCAAATTCACACGGAAGTATAACGCGCTCAATTATGCTTGTAGGATGTTCCATTAATAGCACAACCAAATGTAATTCAGATTCATGGAAATCACAGGCACTATCAAACCTTCAGAATGGAATAGAGACAAAGCTGAAGGATTTTGTGGATTCATCCACGGATGACTTTAAATTTTATTTTTTCTCGTATAATTTGTGGTTGGCGGATGTTCTGAAACAAGCGATATTGGACATGATGTGTGCCATTGGTAGCATGCTATTTATATTCTGTTTCATGTTGTTCCACACCAGATCTTTCTGGATCGCTGGCTGGGCCATGATTAGTATTTTGTTAAGCTTTCTGGGTACAAACATTATTTACACGGGAGTGATAGACTTCCAGTACTTTGGTTTCTTTCATATTTTATCCATTTTCATAATTCTTGGTATTGGCGCAGACGATGTCTTTGTTTTTTATGATAACTGGCGACTGACGGCATTTTCAACCTATCCAAGCCTCGCACATCGTCTATCAGATACCTACTCCAAATCCGTGACGAGCATGCTTATTACGTCACTTACCACGTCAGTCGCCTTCTTTTCGAGTGCCATTTCTCCACTTCTAGCCACTCGTTCATTTGGCGTGTTCTCGGGACTACTTGTAATTTATAATTATTTGTCGGTGATCATATTCTTTCCTACTGTAGTAACTATGTATCACTTGAAGTATGAGCAGTGGACTTGTCCATGTTGTCGAAAGTGCACGAAGAAAGACGACGACAGTTTATCAGATAAAGCTAAAACTAGTATATCGAATGAAGTATTCATTATTAGAGACGTTGAAATGACGGTCCAAGAACCCGGCCTTGATACGAAAAGTAATGGTGTAAGTCGCGTCAACGTAACCGTAAATGGAGATCCCGTCCCGTACATCAAAGAAAAATCTGTCACATCAGTGGGACACACCAATGGACGCATAGTTAATGGTAATGCTAGCATGTCTAACGAAATTGTTGTTAATGGTAAGTCATCCACCAACGAATTTAAAACACCTAATAGCGAAAAGAAGCCTGACGAAAACCCCATAGTAGTGAAAGCACTGCATAAAAAGAAGCAGAAGAGGATGGTGGTGTTCTTCAGAGACCATTACCTGAGGTTCACTACCCACAAAATCACGCGCTGCGTGGCTCTCCCTGCCTTCGTGGTCTTGGTTGGGTATTTTGCTTACTCTGCCTCCACACTTGAACCAGACAACGAACAGGTAAGCATTTCTGTGCTCCAAATTCACACATATAATCACATTTGTGTGGAAAAGATCAAAATAGGGCTACACACGATGTAAAAAAGAGAGTGAATATACTCTGAACCTGGATTTGTCACAGGAAGCAATCAATACAACACACCTGTCAAACCATTGACTGAAAAACAATATATTTCGTTATTATTTAATTGAATTTATTTGAAATGTTGTCTAGACGAATTTTAGAGAGAAATACTAGTCAAAGAAACATCGCATTTACAGAGAGCTGACTGCTCTAAAATGAATTTCAGGAGTAAAACCTACAGTAAATGTGAATATTTGGACATGACCTAAAAACAAAAAAATATACAAGATGCCTTGTCATAGTTAAAGCATTGGCACGATAAACAAGTCTCATTGCAACGACCTTGAGAGACATATATTATATACGTCACAATTTGTGGCACTTCACGTACAGCAGGGATTCCACCAGTACGAGTGAAATTCATCGACTGTAGTGTTAAAAAAACACCAAACAAACTGCAAATAATATATACAAGTTTTTGTCATCTAACCGGTCGCAGTAGCTCAGTGGTTAGAGTGTTCGCTTCGTAACCGGAGGTCGTGAGTTCGAGCCCCGCTTGTGCCATGGCCGCGTCAAACCTAAGACGAAAAATAGGTAGTGATTGCTCCTTCGCCAAACGCTCGGCATTTAGAAGTGAGAAGCACGGGTCTTTCGGATATGACCTTAAAACGGAGGTCCCGTGTTACGGTAGGTGTTGGCACGTTAAAGAACCCTCACTGCTACGGCCCTGAGCGCTATGCATAGGTCTAAATTTGTGGTACTTCACCTACAGCTGGTGACGTCTCAATATGAGTGAAAAATTCTCGACGGGACGTAAAACAAACAAACAAACGTAATTAAGAGTCACACGTCTAAAAATGACAGGAATTCGGCGATTTTAAAAAAAAAATCATTTTTGATAGATAGAATAAAGTGTTACAAATACAATCGTTTGGATAAATGCATTATGAAATTACGTTATCAACGATGTTTTTGGATAAAGGAATCTTCTACAAAACTACCAATATGACGATATGATGTGAAATACTATACATTCAGACAGAAAATGCTCACTGTTAGCAAATTCATATTCCCCAAATCTCGAATACACACTGCTTCAATTTCGCAAATTCACATTCCCTAGATCTCAAACATTAGTATCTCTTACAGCTTCAGATTTACAAGAAATCTCATTTCTACACACAAGCATTAGACAAAGAGTTGTACTCCTTCGTGGAAAACATGGACGACAATATGGTATCTATCTACATTGTCTGGGGCATTTCTCTTAAGGACCGAAGCGACTGTCATTTTTCTTCTATCGCTTGTCGAGGCAACCAGGTATACGACACATCATTTGACCCAAATCCTACAGCCAATCAACTGGCTCTAAAGGTAAGATCCATTGTCCAAATCTTCGTTTTCACGTAACGAACCTCATAAAGATTATCATGGATAATCAGTTAAAGGTATTGTTTTGTTTCAGAGTTTTTGTGATTTCTTCTTCGATAACATGACTTCCTCGGACTATAATCTGTACAAAATTAAAACGGATGTCAACGGGAAACCGGAAGTAGATTGTTTCACAAGAAATCTTGAAACGTACCTAAAGGTGACGACAGAAAACTTTTGAAAATTCTGACACTAAATGCTTTTTGATACCTAGTTAACTCACCTTGGATGGGGGCTTTCATCACCTTTTCTCCACCGGCTGTCTTCTTACTTGTACACTGTCATCAAATATGGTTTCTCTTGTGTCTGCTTGGCCAACACGTTTGCATGTTATATTGATATAAAATGTATGTGTATCTGTGTTACCCACGTTAAATAACTTGAGTATCGTTTTCAAGTTTAATGTACGAATTGGGAAAGTCACTCTTTTTAAGTTTTATATAAATTTCTTTCAGTCTTTGTCCATTGGCGGGCTAGACCTTTCACTTCCTTGGGATTCTACAAAAACATTAGCATTCATGAACGCCCAAACGTTTTACGACACCACCGGATATTCCACATATACGGACTTCCTGTCGGTAATGTCACAATAAACCTTCATTTAAGTATAAAATTAGCATTTTACAAATTCTATGGTCGTTATAATAAAATTGTTTGCAATTACAGACTGGACTGTCTTTACATGTAGGTCGAATGTTTCTGATGTGTTTCATACCACTTGAGGGGCCTCCGTGGCCGAGTTGTTAGAGCATTACGCTCATTGCGGGTACATTGTATTGGGTTTTCTCCTCCACCTACAAAAACTGGACGCCACCAGATAACTGAAAAATTGTTGAGTATGGCGGAAAACAACAATCAATCAATCAATCATACCAAATTGTTAGGCCGTTCTTTTGTATTCGTTATAGGAGTTATGAGATTGATCACTGTTCGTAATCTTCACCATTTTCATGTATGGACCATTCTACATTCAGAATCACTATTGTTGTTAATATACTAACGATATATTTTTATTTTGTTGTGAGCGCTGATTTGCCAATATGTCAGCCATATTTCAGCCACAAAAGATGAGTAATTTGATCCATGTTAATTTGGAATAATGATTTTGTAATGAATGTGCATAAAATACCCTTTTCTTTACTTGCTTAGATCTAAATGAAGTAAATCATGGGCATTTGTATACTAATACACTGTATATTGATGTCTCATGGTTTTGTTTTTATTTTGAACATTGTAACTGATTCCATGTACATCTAGTACTTATACTGCTGTGTATGTAAGTAAATCGATATAATTTTCTGATCCTTGAAACTTGTCGTAAAATGACTGATATTCTTGCTGTAAGATACGTCAGTCTGATAAACTAATGCACACGTACTCACGCTGTTGTATTCGGAACACCTAGCAACTTCTTTTACCTTACGAAAAAACTGTCATATATTCTAAATGGAATCAGAAGTTGGAATAAATGGTTTTGAAGGCGAAGTTCACTAGAGCAAAGCTTCGGAAAACTGACTTGTTCTCGGGGCACTGGAATTTTAACTTGCTCTTGGGGCACTGGAATATTGACTTGCTCTTGGGGCACTGGAATATAGACTTGCTCTCGGGGCACTGGAATATTGCCAACTCCCTCAAAGATATATTCTAACTGCATACTGAAGTACTGAGATGAATAGAGAAGAATCAGATGGATGTTAGGACTTGTTTACAAATGTGTTTTGCTTTACCTTGAAATTGTGTACTAAAATAGAAAGAAGTCTGATATGGCAAAATACAATCTGTGTCATGTTACCCGTTCTGTTTTAATTTGTAATTTGTTTGTTTGTTTGTTTTACGCCCCTTCGATAATATTTCACTCACATTGAGGCGTCAACGCTGTAGGTGAAGTGTCATACTTTGCGCTTACCGACATAGCAGTGAAGGTTCTTTAACATGCCAACACCTACCTCCGTTTTTAAGGTCATACCCGAAAGACGGATGACTCTCACTTCTAGGTGTGTAGCATTTGTCGAAGGAGCAAACACTAGCTGTGTTTACGTCTTCGGTTTGAAGCGGCCGTGACACGAGCGGGGCTCAAATTCACGACCTTCTGGTTACTAACCGTTCTTTTTATGTAACATGCAAGTTAACATGAATACGAAATATGTTTCATAAACGAAATAAGTTTCATATGAAGAAATGTAAAAGGGTAACAGAGATCAATCTCATAAATCCTGTAAAGAATATAAGATTGAGAGTGGAGCAACCACAGACCTCTGAGCACACCAGGGATGAGATCAGATATGTAGGAGGAGCAAGCACACCCGCCGTAAGCCCTACATCTTGATTAAGAGTAGTCTGTTTTCAAAATTAATACTCAAAGAACGGCCCAACAATTTATGAAACATTAGATAGCACCCGACCCAGCGACAGGATAATTTGCAAATGAGATCAATATAACGACCAAAATGCTGACTTTGAATGAGATTTTTGGAACCCCTGTAACGTCAACATACTTATCCGTAGCCTGCCTTGATTTAGAAATTGATTATACGCAGAACATCCTCTTGAGTATCGCGTGTTTTATAAATCCTCTAAATAATGCAAATTTGAGAGAAGGATAAACACGGACCCCTTGAAAAACAGTGGTAAAGTCAGGTGCCAAGGAGGAGTAAGTATCCCCTGATGACTGGTCACACCCGCTGTAAGCAATATCGAAAATTTATTGTCTTTGTTAAAATTTTACGCATCTCTTTGATGGTTAAGGGCCTCCGTGGCCGAGTGGTTTGAGCATCACGCTCAAAATCACAAGGCCTCTCTACTCTAGTCGGCGCGGGTTCGAATCTCGCTCGCGCCGATATATGGGAGAAAGTTTGCCAGTTTACTTTTGGAAGGTCGGTGGTCTCTTTCCGGGTACATTGTATCTTGGTTCTCTCCTCCACCAATAAAAACTGGACGCCACCAGATAATTGAAAAATTGTTGAGTGTGGCGGAAAACAACAAACAATCAATCAATCTTTGGTGGTCGGTGTATTTTGATACATCGATAGTAAATTCAACACAAATATTTTGGATACGTCACGCCATTATCACCTACTATCTATAAAACAATTAACAAATAATTTTATGTATGAGGTGTGTCTCAACAGAATCATTGACTCAGTCTTTGGTTTCTATGTTAAAAACGTTATTGTGTTGACTGTGCTACGAGTTTCTGTAGTGACGATGTGATGTGTTGACTGTGTCACGAGTTTCTTTGATGACGATGTCACGAGTTTTTTTGATGACGATGTCATGAGTTTCTTTGATGACGATGTCACGAGTTTCTTTGATGACGATGTCACGAGTCACGAGTTTCTTTGATGACGATGTCACGAGTTTCTTTGATGACGATGCGAAGTGTTAAAAATGTCAAAGGTTGCTATGTTGTCTGTGTCTTCGGTTTATGTGTTGATAAAGTGATCGTGTTGACTGTATCAAAGATTTCTGTGTTGACAGCATGAAAATGTCCTTTGATTTGCAGATCCCTATGCAGTATTGGATGTATGATGGTTACACAGGAAATTACACGGCAGATTATGGAACATTCAACAGTTTCTTTGGAGAAGAGAAAACAACATTCAGTAAACAACTACAGACAGATGCCTGTGAGTTTGAGAGATATTCTACTATGCACTTCATCAATGAAGGAAACAGTATTAGAATGATGCATAAAGTTTACTTTCTATCAAAACGAAAACATGGCCATTACTTGAAATCTTTACATGAATTATTTAAATGCCAATGCTGAACCAGGATAGATGGGATAAAATCTTAATTCTTACCTTGGTCACAGAATGAATACAGTTTTTATCTTGAACACAACATGTGTACAATTTTTACCATGAAATACATTTAATTAGTTTTCTTGCTCATTCGAAATCCATTCAAATAGTATACCTTGACCAACAAATGTTACCTACAAATCCTCAGAAAAATGTAATAAAGCACTCTTCCAACTCCTGTAAATTTGTTTACTGGTTATGTATCTGTTTACCTTAGCCATATATTATGGGAATAAGCTGAAGTATCTGGCTGTGAGGGTGAATACAACCATCAATAGGAGGACTACAGGATACTCCAGTGGTATACCTATAGTGGAGCGGTGGGAGAACTTCATTCAATCCAAGGTCTGTGTCATTAACCTTGAGGCGAAATCTTAATTGATGCTCATGTCCTCGTATATTTTCAAAAATGAAATTTATTTCTTTTGTGGACATTCTATTTTCATTTCTGCCGGAGAATTCCCAGCCGGTAAAGTAGTCGTACTATATATATCAAGATTCATACGCACATCCTTCACATTCATGAAAAAATGGCTATCATTTCATCTGTAAAGATATCAAAGGCAAAAACATTGGAAATGTAAATATCAAGAAATATGTTTGTCTTTCAGATGTCTGAGATGCCTACAGGGTTAAAAAATGGCTTCCAACTGACCTGGCGATCCTGGCATTGGTTTTATGTTTTACAGGTCAGCATATAGGTCAATCATCAATCCTTCAGAGTCGGTCTGGTGGTTGATGGTCAGGTCCTATGAGTTCTTTTGCTTTTAATGTTTAGCTCTTCTGTTGATGAGTATGCTGAAACTACACACACTTTTATAATGAAATGAAGACCTCGCAGAAAAATGACAATGCAGAGCGGTCTTGCAACATAATGACACTTGCTATAAACAATCTTTCTTCTTTTTTTTTTTAAAAATGGTGAAAAATACTATTTATTGAATGGAATGTAATTTATTCCCATATTGTCTCGATTATAAATCCAAAACATTGGGAGAAATTTGTATAGCGTTATATAAGGATGACTAAGATATTTCAAATTCTCTCTCTCTCTCTCTCTCTCTCTCTCTCTCTCTCTCTCTGTGTATGTGTGTGTGTGTGTGTGTGAAGTGTCCTTCAGACGTAATATTGTCATGACCTCTGTGAATACACTTGGAACACGATGGCTACTTTTTGGTCCTTTTTTCCAGAGTCTGGCTGATAACGCTATCATAGGGATCGTCATCGGTGTGTCTCTCGCCTTCCCTATCTTGTCTCTCTCTACCATGAATATCGTGATCGGGTTCCTTGCCAGTTTATCGATTTGTTGCACGACGATTTGCGTGATTGGGGTAATTCCGTTGGCAGGTTGGAAACTGGGGGTAGGTTTACAATAAACGTTCGCAGATGTTTTGTAAAAGATGTATACTGCATAGTTACAATTCATGGTGTAATCGCCCGTAGAGCTACGGTTCCGTGTCAGCGCTTACAAAGGCAATCAAATTACTTTACAATTTGTTCTGGATATGTGGAAATTCAGGGGAACAACTTGAATTGTTCCATCATATTTAAAGTTCAAAGTAACAAACGTTGAATTATATAAATAATGTTACTGGGGTTTTATTTTTAATCCAGTTTAATAAATAGTTAAATATACGTGACTTCAGTGTGACATAGACTGTACGTAGTAATTTTGATATATTCTTGTACTAAAATCAATACTCTGTGTCTAAAATTTGCTGCAACCTTTTAGTATTTTACCTAGCTTCAGACGATTGCAGTATCACAGGGTTTTCACTGATGAAGTCTCGTGGCTCAATCAATAAGCTTAATTCTTTATTTCCAGCTACTGACGTCATTAAACATGTGTTTGGTGGTCGGGTTAGCCGTGGACTACGTTGTTCACCTTGCTGAAGCGTATACATTGTCACTTCACAAGGACAGATACAACCGCACGCGAGACATGCTGGAAGAGATGGGACCGTCGGTTTTCTCTGGAGCTTGTACTACTTTAGGAGCATCCATATTTATGTTCGCAGCGCAAGTTCAATTTTTTATGCAGTTCGGAGTATTTATGTTCTGCACAATCGGGTTTTCTCTTATTTTTTCATTAGGACTGTTTACAATGTTAGTGGGGTTTATTGGTCCACAGGACAATATAGGTAACTTGAAAGTTTTATTTCAAAAGTGTCGATCCAAATGCCAAAAGAAAGCTTCAAAAACTGAGGTTCAATCCTCTCACCTGTCTCAATGAATAACAACAATCATTAGATACTGTTATGTTTTATTATTGTCGTTAAATGCTATCTTGTTATTTGATTGTTGACGTCATTGTTAAAATAAGTCCACTGCAATCATTTTATGTCGGGACTTGATGTTTTCTTGCCCATTTTTAAAAGATAAAGCATGAAAACAAGACTTGTGTGTTTCACCCTTAGTGTTTTTAATGTGTTTGAGAATAATGATAAAGGACTTCAGAATATTGAGTGTTGAGGATAGAGTAATCAAATTTGAAAAATTATAAACTGTTAACATTAAATACAAATGAAGGGTAGAGTAGGGTGGTGAATATTACATGGTTGAGTGATTGTGGCTTAATATGCATTCATGTATAACAGGAAGGTAGAAAATACAATGGATCAGACGGAGATTTGAACCCAGACCGACTGAATCTGATAGTCAGGTGCTCTACCCACTGAGCTATCTGGCCACCGGCGATCGAACCCTTCTGACCATCACAGTCCTTCCTTCTGAGACGTCACTGAATCTCATTGAATCACAGTGTATCTAAAGAATAAACCCGTCAAATCCTGACAATAATTCCGACTCGTGGTCTCCAGTGTACATCGAACTCCGAGATCCGAAACTAATTTGAACAAATGCTTACGCGAGGTGCTACATTACTTTCACATTTCAAGTGAAACTGACTAATTCTGCCAGAAAACGGGAAAAAAAAACCCAAAAAAACAAAAAAACGAGATGTAAATTCAAAGTTAAACAACACAAAATCGAAGATCAGATTGATCGATGGTATGAATTAAAGAACATTTAACCGATGACACTAATGCATATAGATTCTTATGGGCTTCATAGTATAAGATGGATCCAATATAATAATAGTACACTTATATAGCGCCTTATCTAAGTACACTCTAAAGCGCTTTACACTATACTAAAACGCAATCAAAATTATACAGAATACATAAGATCACTTATAAATGCCAGATATCAATATCGCACAATGAACAATTGAAACTAAGAAAGAAATAAG
Source organism: Ostrea denselamellosa (assembly GCA_024699665.1). NCBI lineage: Eukaryota > Metazoa > Mollusca > Bivalvia > Ostreida > Ostreidae > Ostrea > Ostrea denselamellosa. Next base: position 2,035,135 of record JAMZEH010000022.1, read on the forward strand.
CTAGAGAAAATTCGAAATTAATTCATATTATAAAAATCATAAAATATAAAATGTATGCTAGAAAAACATTTTTTTAAATACCGTTCTTCGGCATGTTGCATACTGGTTATAAAATACGTCAAATAAAAAAGATCGCATATTAAAAGCCTAACGAAAGAGATGGGTTTTTAGATCTTTTTTAAAACTGTAAAGTTTCTGAATCTTCCTGATTTTAAATGGAAGTCTGTTTCATAGAATGACCGGTGCTGTGTTCCCCGTACGTCTTACTCTTGGTTACAGGTATATCTATCAGATGTGCAGATTCCGATCTAAGAGATATGGCGGGTTTCTATGGTACAATAAGTTCTGACAGATATGCTGGTGCCAGATTGTTGATGTATGTCTTTAAGTATCTTTTACTGTATACGGTAGTGGACTGGAAGCCAGTGTAGGCGTAATATGTTCGTGTTTTTAGTCCGCGTTACTAATCTGGCAGAAGTGTTTTGTACCCGTTGAAGTCTATCCATATATTGTTTGTTCACAACCTACAGCAAGGCATTTGCGTAATCGATTCTGGCGGTTACAATGAGTAACCAGTAATTTGCATGCCTCATCAAAGATGAAATGTCGTATGCTACCTATTTGACGGATGTGCATATAGCAAGATCTGACAACGGCTGTACAGTGTCTGTCCATGGTAAGTGACTTGTCAAAATAGGTCCCAAGGTTTTCACATACTCGGCCTCAGAAATAATGTTTCCTTCGAACGAAATCTGGAAGTCAAGGTTCCTAGATCGATTGCACTTTGGGACAAATACCATGAGTTCTGTTTTATCCTGATTGAGTTTTAGTAAGTTAGAACTACATTTACTTATATTATGTGAATGCTGAAATTTTTAGTCAGTGTGTGAAAGGTTATGATTTTTTACATTATGATATTGTTATAGTTTGCTAAATGAAAAACACGTCATTCAATGTTACATAAAATATAAGCGCATTGATCACCACCTAGTTATTAAACAGAGATTTAGGTAAAAATAAATAAATCCTGTTTTAATTGCGATTTTCATAACACTACAGAGTACTCGTTTTCTCCGTATTTTCTTTTTTAAATTGAGACTATGTCAATTTAAATTGAGAGTCTCTCTTTCGCATATGAGAGAGAGAGAGAGATCAGTAGAAAGTAAATATATAGTTGCCTATCTTTATACAATTCCAACTGCAAAATATTAAGCACATTCCCCTTGGAAAACATTCTTCAGATCCCCCCATCTCTCTCTCTCTCTCTCTCTCTCTCTCTCTCTCTCTCTCTCATCATGTTACCTTAATATTGATATCTGAAGCAAGACCCTATCACGTGACTCTTTCATAATAATATGTAATCTTTTTTTTCTAAGTCTTACAACATATCAGCTTACATGAGACAATACCGATACATAAGTATAACATTTAATATACTTTAGACATAATCAGTAATTATCAGTACTTTAGACATAATCAGTAATTATCAGCACTTTAGACATAATCAGTAATTATCAGTACTTTAGACATAATCAGTAATTATCAGTACTTTAGACATAATCACATAATTTACTGATGTAAATGTGTATTTTGTAATAACTTTAAATCACTTATTACAACAGTCCTCAGTCCAGTCGTATATTCGTCTTAGGTCTTGGATGCTAGTGTTGATACCATTACATTCTGTGTGAAGAACCCTGCTTTATGTTCCAAATTCTTTCATCTTATTCTGTTGAAAACAAAGTTGTATTTTGCAAGTCTCTAACGTGGTCTTTCAAATCTCAGCATTCCTTCCGCGTGCTCAACAAAATTTGGACTTTTTATCCACGTTAATTCAACGATGACATGCTAACGTTGATTAAAATGTCATTTCAATTTTCAAATCCAACTTACATGTATTTTCCAATGATTTTCAAAAATTTCTGTTGAATAAACGTCACTGAAATGCTTGGATAGTTTAAAAAAAAAAAAAAACAAATAACGTGAAAAAACGTGATTTTAAATTTCCTTACTCAAAAATCACAAAGCTACATATACAGTTTATCAAACAACAATGCAAGCGTTTACAATTCGTGTTGACACGGGTTGCCCTGTTGATGTTTCCAAAGCCGTGACGGGGCAGCAACAGCTTAAGAGCCAGAAGGACGTGATATGTATAACGGATACGTAAGAATCTTCATGAGGTGTAGATCTAAGTTTGTTTATCTTCCAGACGAACCCGCTTCAGTGAGGGATGACGAGGCTATGTGGAGGTGGTTTAATATTTATACTACGGAAAACAATGTTACTTTGAAATGTCATGAAGAAGTGTTGTGATTTTCTATCCCGGATTTTCTTCACAGGTTTTCTCGTTTAATTTTTTTTTTCAGCTCCGGCTTTGGCACAATTCCTTTACAAATCTTCAGGTGTTTTTTCACTTTTTTTTTTTTTTTTCATAATTTTTCCGCGTTTCACACATGACACTTTTTTATGAACGTATCCCATCCGTATATCCAAGTCCGGTAACTTTGGTAATGTGGACCACAGGCCTGATATTATACAGATAATAGATCGCTGGATACAGAAGCTAACATTTACACAGCAGAGAACCCGGTGTCTGTTCGGTAAATTAGTCATATGTAACTGACACAGTTTATGTAACGGACGCAGTTCTCTGTAGTTTTGGTCTGATTTACATATAATAATGTATATATATTTCCTGAAAGACTAGATTGTGAAATTTCTGAAAAGGACATCCAAATAGTTATTTTTGTTGCAATGGCAACAAAAACTGAGTAATATTGTGTAAATTCATCTTGAAAGCTATATTTTAAGCTTTTTATGAAACAAAATATTCCAGAGATGACGCATTTGCCATGGATATTGTGACCAGTTCGTATTTTTTTATTTATTTTTTTTGGTTTTGTTTTGTTCTCGTACTTCATTTGTTGTGAACTTGAGCGCCAGACGGAGTCGAACTACTACTAAGACAGCAATGATATCACGAAATAAGTTAATTTTTGTCCAAAGGTCAAGGTCAGGGTTATGACGGGGCAAAATGTTAAAATTGTGAAAAATGCCAAAACATTACAGAGATTCTAACGAAAATGGAAGGGTCAAATTGTGTGAAGTTGAGACTGTCTTTCTTTTTATTTATCATAGTATAAAACAGAATAAAACGGAACACTTGTATAGCATTTATACAATATTACAATGAACTGTCACGTAAACCAGTGATAACAGCATTGTATACAGTGTTTTTTTATGTGATGCAAACAACCATATGAACTTTTGTCATGTGTGTTATATCTACTTTATTCTGACGTTATGACGTTATGACTTTAAACACAACTATTTAACCATGGCACAATATCAAATGAATGTGGAATATTGATTCAATTTCAAAAATATCGCAAACATGCAACACAGTTTACTCCTTAAATTTGAAAAAAAAATATTTAAAATAATTTTATTAAGAAAAAGTTTTTTTGGTTTTTTTTTTTTTAGATTAATATTATTATTATTAGTTGAACTGTTAAGACCCTTCCTTTTAGGCTTTAAACAAATCTTTCACATACTCTGGCGGAGACGCGTAAAAATGCGCATCTGCCATGCAAGGAGTTAAGAACTACATGGTGGATTGTTTACATAGTTCTTCTCATCTCGTATGTATTTTTACATACATGTGCATAAGTAGCTTATGAAAATAATATTGCTCCTGGCATTTTTTTTTCTTCATATCCTTCATATCTTTTACATGTAAAGCACTTTAGGGTAATCATGTTACTAGATAGAGCGTTATATAAAAGTAGTATGGCAATGATAATATTCTGGTTAGATCGTTCAAAATCAAGCGATATCAGCATGGTTAACCCTATGTTATCGTCAGAAATATGTATTTATAAAAAATAAGTATTTCAACCAATTTCAAAGAGGGCGGAGCCCCCCCACCCCCTCTTGCTCCGCGCTTGAGACTGAATACAGAGTACCATCAAGATGAAGCCCGTCATAAGCTGACAGTCTAATCGTATGATTGTTAATTGATTTATATCAGTATCGATTTTCAATTTGTAGTCAATTGCTTATACAATATCTATATTCATATCTTTTACTAACGTAATGAGCATTGTTCACACTAATAAAATTATTCTTCAACTTTACATACGTATCTAGGAATCCCTGTAAATTCACGAGTCTCTCGCAATTACCCATATATACATAATACAATTACAAGTAAGAGCAGCATTACAATTCCATCCGAAATTTCTAATAAACTGTACAACAGACAGTTACCATGGAAATTAGTGAATAATTGTCTGGTTCCTTGATGTGTATATGAGTAATCACGACAAGACAAGCACGTGATGCGATATATACATTGAAACTCGTAGCGTAAAGACAAAGCCGTTTTTTATGTTCCAATTCTAGAGGGATATTTCCATATATAAATATATCTAGAGGGACATTTCCACTTTTAAATACATCTACAGGAATATCTACACATGTAAATACATCTAGAGGGATATCTACACATGTAAATATATCTAGAGGGATATCTACACATGTAAATATACCTAGAGGGATATCTACACATGTAAATATATCTAGAGGGATATCTACACATGTAAATATATCTAGAGGGATATCTACACATGTAAACATATGTTCATTTTCTCCTTACAATACATGTATGTACCAGTGTACCAAGTTTGATGTCTGTGAAAGAAAGGGTTCTGAAGATATTGAGCGGACGATATCTTCTTATGACCAAGTGGATTGACCCTTGACTATGTGACCTCAAAATCTACAGGGGTCATCTACTCTTTATGATGTACCAATATACCAAGTCTGACGTCTATCAAGTAAGGTTCTTAAGATTTTGAGCGGACAATACTTAAAGGAGACAATAAATCAGCAATAGCGAGTTCCTGTTTAAACCAGGCTACTACTAATACCCTAGAGAAACAAGACTATACAAACTGTAATAATTGTGTGTATGAATTTTACTGCATGGTTAATTGGAGGTCTCTGACTGATATAAGGAAACGATGTTTATTACCAAAACAAATACGTTTAGAAATATTATTGATATTGAATTCAACAAGCATCTTCACTACGAAAATTGTGCTCCTTTATTACAAGAAATATTAATAAAACGTGCTTCTCGTATTTTCAATTGCAATATGTATAGTCAATCGATATACAAACATGCTTTTAAACACTCAACGATCTGTTAACATCACTTAAAATCATGCAAAATAATGCTGAGATAAATAAAATTCTGTTCTGCTACATGAATATAGGTAAATGCCTAATAATCTCTATGTGAAAATTGACAAAACATTAGCTGCTAGACCTATACCATTGTGTATACTGTAAGAAGTATCTCGGATATCGCCTCGTTATATCTAGTCCCTGGACGACTCTGACTGGTTCCTCATTCTCCTCTTTTCATTTTCTGAACAATCGGTGGACAATTTCCGTTAGATAGGTGATGACATCTTCAACCGTTCGAGGTAGAGGCCTATGGGCCATATTGCTCATGTGAGTCACCTTGGCCCATATTTAATATTCGCATGTAAAATTGTGGCAGAAAGTTGTCATGACGTTAGATAGCTTCAATCGTTCGAGGTAGGTAAAAAAAAAAAAAAACCTCAAATTTAAGGTTCACATTTAGATTGAAGCTTTGTCCAAACGATTGATTGATTATTGCTTTCCGCCACACTCAACAATTTTTCAGTTATCTGGTGGCGTCCAGTTTTTGTTGGTGGAGGAGAGAACCCAGATACAATGTACCTGGGAAGAGACCACCGACCTTCCGCAAGTAAACTGGCAAACTTGCTCACATAACGCCGCAGCCGAGATTCGAACATGCGCCGACAGAGGTGAGAGGCTTTGTGATTTTGAGCCTCTAACCACTCGACCACGGAGGCCCCAAACGAAAATTACACTGAAAGCCGTATTTTACGGTCGGTCGGAACGAGAATATGTGACTACAAAAGCCTAGTGAGGTCAAATTGAAAGTGCCAAAAAACAATAATAAGTCGTTATTACGAGATAAAAAGTTGTAACTACGAGATTCTGCGATATATATTGAATTAAAATAACTGATGTTAGAATGAGAGCCGAAAGAATTAGTGAAACGGTACTTCAATCTCGATTGATCTATTTCGGAAATTCTTGCTTTCCTTGCTGTAGCTCATCATGTTGTGATTAGTATTTCGGTGTTAAAACGTATCCAACGCTTAAATTTAAGAAGAAGAAAAGACGATTGTGATTTATAAGATAAACTTTTATAGGTATCCCTATAGCTATACCTAACATTGTGCTTTTTTTACCTTTAAATTAACGTACCTGTGTATTATGAGACGTCCTCACTTTACAGGTTTGGTCGGAGAGAGAGAGAGAGAGAGAGAGAGAGAGAGAGAGAGAGAGAGAGAGAGAGAGAGTTTTATATGAAAAGCCAAATGATCAATAGATATGAATTCAAGCTGTTGAAAAATTAAGGGTAGAATGGTTTGTCTACATAAACTCTCACCCAACTTTACGCAGGTATGCATAAATATAAATCAATAGTAAAGTTCAAGGAAAACTGTCATATCATGAGAGGCAAATGCTTGTGAAATGGGCGGATTTGTTTTAGTACGAAACCTATATGTGCATCATTTACGCAAAAGTTATAGTTGTTGATGTTGGGAGGGGATGTCACACCTGCATTAAAACCTGAAACATCTAAGAAAGTTTTTGTTCAAGACATAGAGCTGCTTTAACACACACACACACACACACACACACACACACACACATTAACGCTGAAAATTACGTTTATGCATTCTTTGCGTAGCAATAAACTACAATACCCAACTGATGGTTTGGCGGAATCCGCCTCATTTTGACATTTTGATAAACTAAACTCAACCCTTAAATTCTGAGTACGGAAAAAAAAATACCAATACAACAGGTATTTCTGTATGGAAACCCATTCAGGACCTATCTTCTTTTTTTTATTTGAATAACGAATTTCAGAATTCGTTATTTCGAATTCAATTCGTTATTTGAAACTTTGAAATTCGTTATAATGGATTAAATTTGTTATAATAAATTTGTAAACCTTGTGATAACGGATTTTATAATTTGATATAACGAATTAAATCTGAAATAACGAATTCTGAAAATCGTTATATCACATTGCTTGATTCGTTATAATGAATTTTCATAATTTGTACTAATCTTGCGACATCTTCGTTAAGCTACAAGTATCAAGAAATTGTTTTATTAATTACTAGTTGTAAGATTGTATTAATTCTGTTCCCCCTCCCCTGTAATTATTTTAATTATCACGATTTATATACTAATTTGATATCAACGAGTTTATAACCGTTATGTCGAATTTAACATTTCTAAGATTCGTGTTTTCAAATTTTATTCGTTAAAATAAATTTTGAAATTCGTTTATAACAAATTGAAGGAATTCCTTATAACAGATTTAATCCGTTATAACGAATTTAAAAGTTTGAAAAATCAAATTAAAAATTACAAATTAAAAATTGTAATAACCAATTCTGGAATTCTATAGTAATGGAACCTTCCCATTCTGTTGGAGTGAGTGCTGATGATATTTCGGATTTAGATTTTCTGTCTACACAGCTTCCAACGGTTGACTTATTGAAACACACCAACTATACCGTCTCAGATTTTGGCTGCAGACAAAGACTTATCTTCCTTTATCCAGTATATTCAACATGTCATTTTACCAGTTTCCCAGAAACAAAGTAAACACCTTCTATTGGAATCAAGTGACTATGTTGTGATTGATGGTGTCTTACTGAAATCGAGGACTGCAAAGTCCAAACGCACTAAAAACATGTCTCATTTTCAACTTGTACTTCCGGATGTAATGACCAAAACAATAATTGTACTCTATCATGATTCACCCATGGGAGGTCATTCAGACATTCAGGATACCCTAGACAGATTAAGAGAACACTACTTTATCAAGAAAATGGGACAGAAAGTTGCCAATTATATTCGATCGTGCATGGAGTGTCAGAAGCGGAAACAAACACAGACACCCACAAAGTCAGGAATCACTGCTTTCAGAACACTATCGGCGCCCTTCCAAGTGTGGGAAATTGACTTGTATGGTCCTCTCCCTCTTTCACGACAAGGATCAAAGTACATATTTACTGCGGTTGACCTGTTTAGTAAATATATTCATGCAGAACCAATAGCATCGAAGGACGCAGCGACTGTTTCCACAGTTCTTATTCACTTATTCATTTTATTTGCTGTTTGTCAAACATTAATCGGTGACAATGGAAGTGAATTTATTGCAGAAGTATCTCGTTTATTGTGTTCCCAATACCATGTTCCTGAACAGTTTACACCTAGTTACATCTATCATTGTCTAGGTGCTTGTGAGAAAACTCACAGAACATTGGCTGAAAGACTTATGCCATATGTACACGATCAGTTCTCTAATTGGGAATCTTTATTACCTGTGGTTGTGTTTTCTATGAATAATGCTGTTCATTCTACTACACAGTACTCGCCATTCGAGTAGTGTTTTCACATAGATCTCACTTTCCCCAATCTGCCGCATTGGATCTATACCTGAATTCCATTTCACCTGATGTTCAGCACTATGTGAAGACTTGTTGTAAGCAAATACAGGCAGTACGCGATCAAGTACATGAAAATGTAAGACAATGTCAACTCAAGATGGTTCTCAACCTTTGAATCTACAAAGTGGAGACTGTGTATTTCTCTCCACTGAACCTACTGGCCATGGACAACACAAATATGATGGACCATTTGTAGTACACCGTTTCTCTAGTCCGCGCAGGGTCATTAGCAAGGACCCTAATACTAATATCTGTCGTAAGGATGCAGTTGACATTGACCGATTCAAAATGGCATTTATTGAACCGGCACCCTCCCTTTATGGACACTGTTCTAACTTGGAGACAAATTGAGATTGCTCCATTGGATATGGGGGTGAACCATCAACAAATTCATGTGGAAAATAGAGAGTTTCTTAGTATGTCTACATCCATGGAACCAGTTTCACCTCCACCAGTTTCTGTCAGACCCAAACGTACCATTCGGAAACCAGTGCGGTACAGAAACTCTACCTGTATATCTGATGACATTATCTCTTCATCGGATTTATCTAGTCGTTACAAGATGAAACGAATCGTAGGTCAAAAACAATTTGACGGTGACATGCAATACAGAGTTACTTTGTGTGGCGAACCTTCCCGCAAAGCATTTTGGGTTTCGCAAAAAGACCTTGATGCAAAAGCTCTAAAAGCATTTCTAAAAATCCACCACCAGTATTGTCATAGTGTGCCAGTGTCATTTTCTGAATGACATTGCAATACTCGTACCATATGTATTGTGTACAGTATCATTTTCTAAATGACATTGCAATAATCGTGTCATATGAATTGTGTACAGTATCCATTTTTGTTCATTTTTTCTACCAAGTTTGGGGGTATATTATTTTATGTCAGGAAACACTGATCAAACAAGATTGCCATACTTATATTACATATTCACTCAATTCTTGATTTACATACTAATGCATAACAAATATCACTAGTATGCATAACCCATGTCATTTGTACAAGACTCTTGTGTATATGTTACACGCCATTACTATTGTGTATTCTGCTGTGCACTGTTACAGGTTACTATCTCATTCATGTGTTTTCAAGTCATTTTCCAAAATTAGTCATGTCTGCAACAAAGTGCTACACATGTTTACAAAAATATTTTATATAAAGTGCGTGATTACGTGCCGTGTTACTGTCCTAAACCTACACAGATGTCCTTATCATTGACTACAACCCTGCTACAATTCTACAATCTCATGTCACAATACCCAATGATTATTTCTTTAAATGGCGATAAATTAACCCTTTTCGAATTTTAGAGAGGATCGATAATTTATCCGAATCTTTAGAGAACGACCTATTGTGAACATGCACACCGTGACGCCATTTTTGCCATTTACATTTATTCCGAATTAATTTTGAGAGAGTTTAGGGTCAATATTATACCATTATGTATCCAAACTGGGGTAGTATGCAAGGAGGTTATGCAATGTATGGACAAGCAAATCCAGGCTACCAACAGCAGATGTTACAATGGCAGCATATGAACCAAATGACGGGGGGACAACAGTGGGGAGCGTATGGCCAGCCACCACTTCCAACCGGCGGAGAGGTAAAACCGCCACCACCGGAACCCTCACCCGACGAAAAACCTCCACTCCCTCCCGATCCGCCACCAGATGGGACAGCTACAGAGACTAAGGTAGGCGATCCGTAGAAATGGATACAATCTATGTAGCATTGTCTGACGTTTAGTTAATCCGAGATTCCTCTGACTCTTACCTCCCGCTTTTATATATTGCGACGTGTGCGGGGAAGAGTCAGAGCGGACTCCGTATTTGTGGTAGTGTTAGATACATGGCCTTCCTACTAGCTCGGGCTAGTGGGTTAACCCTTTAGCTCGATCGGTAGAGCACTGGACTGTCATGCTAGAGGTCCCGGGTTCGATTCTCATCAGAGGCACAAATCAGTCTCTGTTACATTTGGCGCCCACGTTGGGACCCGGGTAATCTCTGGCGGGTGAAAGTGATTGCCCCCAGAACTTCGCCCCACAGGCGCTGCCACTCTGGGAGAGTCGGGACGCCTCTCTCTCTGGAGGGGGACAATGTGGTAGTGTTAGATACATGGCCTTCCTACTAGCTCGGGCTAGTGGGTTAACCCTTTAGCTCGATCGGTAGAGCACTGGACTGTCATGCTAGAGGTCCCGGGTTCGATTCTCATCAGAGGCACAAATCAGTCTCTGTTACATATTGAAAAGTGGGAATTCAGTGTCACCAGCTGGTGTCGCTGCTTTGCCTACCTTTTACAACTTTATTTTGTGATCCATCTACTTTCCAAGACACAAGGATTCGGTTACCATTTGATTATTCTACAAATGAATTATGTGTAGCAGTCAGTCGGATCCACTTGCCTGTTCGTAAAGCACCTGACTAGAGGTTCAGGGGGCCCAGGTTCAAATCCTGGTCTAGTCTGATGCATTTTCTCCTTTCCTGTTACACATGACTACATCGACCCTGCATATATCTGTGTGCTTACATCATGCACAAAGAAATCAAATGGGTAGGAAGTGAACAACATGAAAGTGATGATTTATTGATGTTGGGGCCATTAAAATTGTGATAACATTGTATTAATCTTGATCTGCTTGTAGAATAATTATCTGATAACAGAATTTTCACTACTTTGAAAGTAGATTTGCAAAATAATGTTGTGAAAGGAAGGCAAATCAACAACACCAGCTGGTGTTGCTGAATTCTCACTTTTCTAAATGGAGTCTGCTCTTGATTTCCCCAGCACATCACAATATAAAAGTGGGGTAATAGTTGGAGGAATCTTGGATTAGCCTATAGCATGTAAAGGGGCAGGCTAGGTCTCAACATTAACGCTTGTCTAGTACCAGTGGAAAAAAGATTTGGACAAGTGAATATTACTGGGCACTTGTCCAATTGGACAAGTGCTTTTTTATTTAAAGAAGTCTCCAAATAATAAAAAGAACAATTGGTGAAAAGTTCATCAGTAGTTTAAAGTCGGAAGCAACGCATGGAAAATGAACTTCGATGCCGATATCAATCGTTATGTAAACTAATTGAGTCATACTCGATTGGGATCAGTATACACTTATTGCGTACTACATTCAATTTTGTAAAGAGGCGTGGATCATACTAACTTTAGATTCTCTAGATCATCATTGAGCAAACACGGTCATTGATTCAAGACAGGAAGTATAGGTAAAATTTTGTTTTTATGTGTTTGTTGTTTTTGTCAATTGAATAAGATTTTAAAAAATCAATTAATTGAACATGGTTAAAAATATGAAGCAAGCATAAAATTAGCTGCAGAACTGTAGCATTATGGTTTTATATTTATAACGTTGTGGTCAAAGACTAAAATATAAAACCATAATGCTATAGTTCTGCAGGTAGCATAAAATGGACTATATGTTAAGTAATACAGTTTTCAAGTTGCCAATATTATTGTATCTTGTTTGAAAATTTTTCGGACAAGTGAAGTTGAAGTTCAGACAAGTAAATATCTTTGTCCCTTGTGTGAATGGACAAGTAGGAAAAAAGTTAATGTAGAGCCCTTCAGACATTTCCCAAAATTTGTCAATTTCTGGTTATTTTTGAGTAAGACCATCCCTAAAAGAGTGTTTGTTTGGAATTGCCACCTTTAGGGTGTCAGACCCAGAGGGGAGGGAGCGAATTTATCTTTTTTTCTTTGAAATATATACAACCAACCATTATTGAAGTTGATTTTAAAATTAATAAAAATCACAATGTAAAACAGTATACATGTTTATTTTTCAGATTTTTTTCCATTGATTTCAAACAAGCCAAAATCGACAGTTCAAAATTTTATGATAAAACACTGAAAAATTTGAGAAAGGTGACTGTTCTAAGCAATAATTCGCTTGTTATTGCAAAGATGTTTACACATATTGAATGTCAAAACTGTAAATTCTGTTGCTGACTTTCACATCAATATCTATGCAACACACAGTGGGATTGACACTTTCAGGGTTCTCATTAAGAACCAGCACCTGGCAATTTCTTGCCTCCTACTTTGAGTAAAATTCCACCTACTTTCTATAGTTATGACACAAAAAGCTCATGCCATATTAATTCCATGAAACAGTGATGTCGCAGTTCAGTTGCGGTTGGCAAGTAGGCCATTCTGAAATGACTATTTCTGGTCTTGTTTTCAGTGAAGTGACTTTACACATTGGTCTGACATTTTGGTGGCGACTGTTTGTCACTGATAATCTTATAAACACTTATCACAGATAGCAAGAAAAAGGCGTTTTACTGATCCAACTAGTTAAATCAATGTGGATGTTAAACCTGATGTTAAAGAGATGAGTAATTCAACGAGTAAAGTAAATTGCAAACTTTTTAACTGATGGAGCAATGAAAAAAAATATATGTAAATAATTTTGTCAATAAAATTTTTCCAGCGGGAATAATTCTAATGAGGTGGGCAGCAATGCCAAACCAACGATGATTTTATTTTGGCCTAACCATTGACCAGTTTGTCTATATATTACCAAAAGATGATCTGGAAATAATTTGCCATTTATACAGAAATGACGGAGACTCTCATGCATGTTTTGACAATAGATTCATACAAGGTTATGAGGTGCTTGTTTAGGCCTTCAGAAAGCAGAAATTGCATGGATTAGCCTAAAGTCTTGGATAATTAAGGGTACTTCAAAGAGTTATTATCAATCCTAAAACTATTAAATTTATATTTAGGAAACAGATATGAAACCGGTATCAGATGCAGAAAAACAGAAATTGTCCCAGCTACAGCAGCAAGCAGCACAATGGCAGAATTGGACACAGCAACAGCAGGGATGGAGTGAACAAGGAGGCATGCAGCTGCACGGAGGTATTCAACAAACCGCAGGCTTACAGCAACAAATGGGCATGTCACAGCAGGCCAGCATACAACAATCGGCTGTCATGCCACAACAAACCAGCTTGCAGCAACAGGGAGGCATGCAGCAGCAACAGGGAGGCATGCAGCAGCAACAGGGAGGCATACAGCAGCAACAGGGAGGCATGCAGCAGCAACAGGGAGGCATGCAGCAGCAACAGGGAGGTATGCAGCAGCAACAGGGAGGCATGCAGCAGCAACAACAGTCAACAGGTGTGTATTCAAGATTTCAATCTCCAGAGTTTTGGTCACTAAAGTTAAACCATTAATCTCTTTTAAATTACTGATAAATGTGTAATCAGATTGATAAGTAACTCTTTGGGCTATATGTATAAAATATTTTATGTATATATTAAAAATATTCTACACAATAGATGTAAAAACATGTATATATTAAGCACAGTAACACTTTTTTTTTTTATTCAGTTATTTAATTCCCAAGTGTAATGATAGGGATTGTATTAGGGACCCTCACTGAATGAAGTGAATTACAATTTTCATTGCAAATGACAGAAACTCTACTATTTTGGCATAGTAACATTACATTAGTGTTATATACCCCTTGGTGATATGCCAAAATGTTGGAGTAACAAAAGTGAATGCTTAACAAAATAAAAAGCATGCTTGATTGTATCACAACTAGTTTTATGTGAACAAATTGAATGTGTCACAATGAACTATTTCTTGGTATTAATATTTATTAGGTACTTCTATGTACACAGGAGCATGATGCAAACATGATATTTAAAAAAACAACATACAGAAGTCATTTTAAACACATGATTTTTTATTTTAAAAAAAAAAAAAAGATGTCATAATATTGTTATTACAGTCACGCATGAAATGGGGGAGTCCTTTAGTAATCACATTGTTCGTCTGTTTGTCTGTCAACATTTTGTTGTAATGTGATAAATCAGAGTTCAAAATGCAACACTGTTGTATCATTTGGCTTTCCTTGATACAAAAAATGTTTGATACAGGCGGAGTTAATTTAAACAACATTTTTATTCAACAGATGACAAAGTAATATTGTGTGGTGTTTTTTTTGGGGGGGGGGGTTGTTTTTCTGGGTTTTTTTTTTTTTTGTTTGGTTTTTTTTTGCCTGAAAAAATGTTTCATATTTTGTCAAAGTAAACATTTGTTTATCTAAAAAAAAAACCCAAAACAAACACATGTGTTTCAGTGTCCTGAACTCCAATAAGCACTGATATTTATGGGACTCTATGGTATTTAATGTGAATAGTTTTATTGATGGTTCTTTGTAGGAAGCGTACAACAGAGGCTGGATGCTGTGCTGGAGGAGGAGAGAGCTTTTAACATTCAGTATAACCAATGGAAGCAACAGTATGATGAATGGATCAAACAAAATCAGAGTGAGTCCTCATGGATATGTTACCTTAATATCTACAAAAAAAGTTGTGTAATATCACCCTATCTTTAAAATAAGGCTAAAACATTTTATTTATTTTTTTTGTTAGCTTGGGATTGAGAGATGAAGCAAGTTTTTCTGATTGAAGTTTTTCTGTCATATTTAAACATTTCTTATTTTTCACTTTTTGTCAACAAAAAAAACTGAGCCAGTGTCAGCCATACTTAGCTCAAAAAATATCCTTGAGTTTAAGATAGGAATCAAGTTATAATTCTAGACTGGTAAAATAGAAAGTGACTACCAGTCTGTACTCTGCCCATGTGGCTGGTAAGTAGATGTAAAACAGAACAGGAAAGCACTTTATTACTTTATTCACAAAGAACTTTGTATTTTAAACTGGGCCAAAAATAAAATTTGTTTAGTATTGGTGGCTGACCCACTAGAACTGGTGAGTCTGAGGAAATTTTATTGATCTTTAATCTGAATAATTTTTTCCCCCCAGTGTATCAATTTGGAATTCCTGAACATTTCAATTAACATACTATTCAACATTAATTCAAATCATTTGTGCACTTTAAGATCTGAACGATCTTCATTCAAAGCATGTCCATGATCTGTTGAGCATGCACATTATGATATCAAACAACATGGCAGGGACGCTGGATGTAAAGCAGGGCTTAATGGCGTAACTTGCTGATGAAATATGTGATGGGAAACATATGAGGCAGAATATACCAGTTTGATTACAGACTATACTTCGTATGATGTTCTCATGGACAATATTGTCATAGATATCCCACATATAAAATAAAAAGTCATTCAGTCAATAGATTTTGTTCAAAAATAAATCAACCAATTTCATCCAGGTCTCTTTTAAAGTGTTGTAATTGCAGACATCTTTAATTTTGGTAGTCACTAATTATGTGACTTATAAAAATTATGTCCCTGGAGTCCAGGCTTGGGCCAACTTCCTCCACATGTAAGATGCAATCAAAATAATGTGACACACATGTGAGAAACCATAGCTAAGACCACAATTACATGTAAGTAACTGTTGGTTTGGCATTGCCAACCCACATTTAGATATCACGAAATAGAACACCAAACGTGTTTAGTATTCACATTTAGATTTTCATTTTTTATTAATAGAAGTTCAATTGAATGCCAAATCTTTGCGGAAAATATATCATATATAGTTTCTTTTAGAATCTTTTCAACTTTTAGCATTTTGAAAGATTTATATAACACTAAAATTGAGAGTCCTTTGGCAAAGATTTAAATTTTCTGTTTTCTGAGTAAAATTAATTGCAACAAAAATAATACAAAAAAAATAACACATTTAAATTTTAAAATTGATTAAGGTAATTTTTTAATGTCCCGCCATCTCCACCAAAAAAAAATTGTTTGCCTACCTACCGATCCAGCAGTTTCAGGTGTGGTTGGCAATGCCAAACGAGCAATTATTTAATTGAGGCTTTGCATGACAGGATTTCCAAAGTGAAACTATGTGGTTGTTTACATCTTGTAGATGCACAAACACATCACTTATTTCACTGTTAAATAAAGAGTACATTATATGAATGAATGAGAAGCATAGTGTTGGATTTTAGATAAATTGTACATGAAAAATTCAATTGAACAAAATTAACAGCATAAATGTACAATTTGTATGGGAGGAAGGGGAGGCAGCTTCAAATGGGAAAAATTTATAGTTTTTGAAAGGGAGAGAGGGCTGATATTCAGATCTGATTTGGTGTAGAAAAATCACAGATTCCTCCATTTTGCTTTGATCTACTTTCATTTTGATGCGGTCATGTAAAATTGGTTGATAGCTTAAAATTTCTCCATTGTAAAAAAAAAAAGAGTTACAAGATAACTTTAAAAATGAAAGGTTGGTTCACATGTAACTGTTTTACTCTCAACTTGGAGTGCTGAATTTCATGATATATACTCTATGCTTATGAATAATAATATAAGTTTCTTTATAATATGGCATTGATTTATGGAATTAAAGGAACACATCCATGAAAGTTTGATCAACTTTCTTGCTATTTTCTACTCTGACAGATCATCCAAACAGAGATCAGTTTCATCAGTACCAACAACAGTGGATGACGTATCAAAAACAGATGGATGAAAAAAGATCTGACATTATGCGACGGAAGCAGATATTGTACCAGGAACAAAGTCCAAAAGGTTCTTCTCAAGATCAGTTTGGGGGCCCTCCTAGAGGGCCAAGTCCTCGAGGTCGAGGAATAAATCAAATGCCAGAACCCAGGGGTGTTCAAATGAATCGCGGTGGTAGACAGGATTTCCGACCAAGAGTACCTCAGAATCAAATGAACCAGTTCAGACCCCAAATGAACAGAAATCAAGGACCCATGGGAAATTTCAATAGCAGTTTCCAAGGTGTGAATGAGGAAGAGGACTATGAGGAGAAAGGGATGGACTTGGATGAGGATGAAGAATATGAGGAGGAAGGGACCCATCTGATGAACCAGTTTACTCCCCGAGTACCAAATGCTTCAGGACCTCGGGGTCCTCGTCCTATGGGAGGAAACAATAGATATGGAGGTCAGGAACAGCAGAACTTTGGTCGAGGGATGGCAAGAGGTCAGAGACCTCCAAGGGGTCGGGGTGGAAGAGGTGGTCATTGGGGTGGGATGGGAAGAGGAGGCGGTCCCATGCCTCTAATGAGTATGGACTTTAGTGCTGGGAACCAAGGGGAGGAATTTTATGAGGAGCAAGAGGGTACAGAAGAGGAGTTTGACAATTCTTTTGACAGAAATCCAAATGTTCCCACTGGACAAGGCAGAGGTGGACCTAGATTTGGATTTAATCGTGGTCAAGGAGATCCAAGGTTCAGATTCCAGAGGAATGATCCAAATCAGCAGAACTTTAAGCAGGGTTTCAACAACCCAAATCAAAATCCAAGGTTTGGAGGCAGAAACATACAAAGTTCGGGACCTAGGTTTGGATTCCCAGGAAATCAACAGAACATTCACAGGGATGGGTGGTCAGGACAACAGGATGAGGCAAACAATCGGCAGCAACCCTGGCTTCAGAAGCATCTTCATGGAGGGGGTGGAAGCCATCCACAGTCCATGACAGACAGTAATCAAGAAATGAAACTAGAAACCACAGAAGAGTAAGACTTATTTTATATATATATAATTTTGTGTAAAGGTACATGTGCTATGTACTCTTCATTTTTTGTGGTGTAATGTAATTCCTTTTCAATGATGCCAGACTTAAAGACTTTTTGACCTTGACCTTTGACAAAGTTAATGAAAACATAAGTAGTGCAAATTCAAGATTGTTCAATCAGGGACCCCTGGGTAGGCTGTAATAAATCAAAGTTTTATATGGTAATATACAGATCTACAGGGAATTAATAAGCCAATTCTTTTCAAGAGTAGCAGATTATTCCACCACCCCACCCCCACTCCCGATACTGAAGTCGGAGGGAAGGGGCATTCATCCTGTCTAAAACTATTGCCTTGCTCATAAGTTGTGTGTGATAGGGCTCTCATATTTCATATGTGCATTTTTTGTGACAAGACCTTTGTTTTGGTGCAACAAATTTTACTATGTGATCTTGTTGACCTTGGAGTTTAACTTCACATTTCATACCATGATCATTAACCTTCTGACGTTGTATCAAGGTTATGTTGTGACGTTGGGGCCACAATATGATGTCAAAGTTGTTTTTAAAATCTTAAAACTTCAAGGTTGAACAAGGTTTAATTTAAGCTTTGGTTTTTACAATTTAAGTTGTGAATGTAGCATTTGGAAATTTAAATTTTAAATTACATGTGGGGTTTTTTTCTGCTCTTTTCAGATCCAGTAACCACCCAGAAGCCTCCAAGGTAAGCTGTTCTATAGACTATAGGCATAAGTAATGTAATGTGCTTTTGCATATGGTATTTATATTTTTTTTTTCTCTCCAGAGTGCAGCGACTGATGTGTGTGATGAAATAGAGGCACTGAGAAAACAGCAGGAGACACTCAATGAACTTAAAAAGCTGGAACAGAAAGTTGCTGATTCTGGTGAAAATAAAGATCAGGACAAAAAAGAACCAGTCACACCCAAAAAGGAGCCGGATTCCCCACAGCAAAAATTAGATCAGACTGACAACTCCAAATCCACGCCAGCAGAGAATGATGTCAAGCAACAGCAGAAATCTGATGAAGTTTCCAACATACAAAGTCAAGGACAACCACCTCCTCAGCAAGATCAAAAAGTATCTAGTTCACAAGGACAAGCCCCTGGTCAAGCAGCCCCAAAGATGATGGGCCCAAATCAACATGGTCCTAGAGGGCCAGGGCCAATACAAGGTCCAAGAGGACCAGGACCAAACCAACAAGGGGTCAGAGGACCTGGACCCAATCAACAAGGTCCCAGAGGACCAGGACTCAATCAGCAGGGTCCTAGAGGTCCTGCACCTAATCAACAGGGTCCCAGAGGACCTGGACCCAATCAACTGGGTCCCAGAGGCCCTGGACCCAATCAACTGGGTCCTAGAGGACTTGGACCCAATCAACTGGGTCCTAGAGGACTTGGACCCAATCAACTGGGTCCTAGGGGACTTGGACCCAATCAACAGGGTCCCAGAGGGCAAGGTCCCAATCAACAGGGTCCCAGAGGATCTGGACCTAATCAACAGGGTCCCAGAGGGCTAGGGCCCAATATACAGGGTCCCAGAGGAATTGGACCCAATCAACAGAGTCTCCGAGGACCTGGGCCAAATCAACAAGGTCCCAGAGGACCTGGACCTAATCAACAGGGTCCCAGAGGGCCTGGACTCAATCAGCAGGGTCCCAGAGGGCCTGGATCCAATCAGCAAGGTCCCAGAGGACCTGGACCCAATCAGCAACAGGGACAAAAGCCTCCAGTTTCAACCCAGCAGGGACTGCAAGGTAATACTCTAAATCAGCAAGACCAAGACAGTCAGGGTTCAAATCAAATGGGTCCAAGGGGACCAGGGCCAAATCGGCAAGGACCTAGAGCACCTGGACCAAATCAACAAGGTCCCAGAGCTGTTGGTCCCAGAGGTCCAAGTCCAACCGAGCAAGGCCCAAATCAAGGACCCAGAGCACCTGGACCTAATCAAGGGCCCAGAGCTCAAGGACCTAATCAATGGCCCAGAGCACCTGGCCCTGGTCTGGGGCCTAGAGCACCAGGGCCTAATCAAGGGATAAGAGCACCAGAATCTAATCAGGGTCCTGGAGCAACAGATCAAGAGGCAAGAGCACCAGGATCAAACCAATTTACAGATGCCCCCAATGAATATGAAAATACAGCAGAAGGTGAACATACAATTGGTATGTGGGCTTTTATGCTTTGAATAATTACATATTTGAAATATGTGGGTGTTATTTGAAAGTATTTCAAGAAACTAAGTAATCTTTTCTAAGAACCAAATTGTTTATGAAAATATAGGAAAAACTAAAATTTTAAAATGTCACTCATAACAATTTTCAATAAGAATGATAGTATTAAAATTTATTTGTATTTTATTTGATATTAGACAGTGAAAATTATGAGAATAAAGAGGATGTATGGCATGCTCCCTGGGGACCAAACTGGAGAGGGCGAGCTCGAGGCAGACGACCATACAGAGGAAGAGGAGGAGTAATGGGGAGGGAGATACCACCTCCGGAGCAGGAAGAGGCCATACCAGTGGGAGACCACCCTGACAAATGGCAAAGAGAGGTAGGGAATTTGTTTATGTCAACTCTCTTGGAAGCAATGTCAAAAATTCAATATATGATAAGAACTAAATTCTTATAATGTTCATGAAAAATAGCACCACCACCACCACCTCTTAAAACTAGATATGATATATTTTTATCCAAACTTTTTATTAAGCACAAATGCTAATAACATTCTACATACCTTTTCTGCTGTTTATTAACAAATGAATGTGAAAATTAGTCTTTAAATGTCAATTTAAATATACATAAAAAGTTAATTCATCCCCCCCCCCAAAAAAAAAAACCCCAAACAAACCATGTAATTGATGTCTTACAGGAGTTAGTACCCCTCCCCCAACTACTCAAATTGGAACCAATCTTTTGATCTAGCCCCTTAGCAGTCATGTTTGACTATGTACATTATGGCCGTCTGTGATGTTGAAGGATAATTGATTAATGATTATATACTGTTTAACGTCCTGCTCGAGAATTTTCCACTCATATGGAGACATCACTAATGCCGGTGAAGGGCTGCAAAATTTAGGCCTATGCTCAGCACTTCTGGCCTTTGAGCAAGGAGGGATCTTTATCATGCCACATATGCTGTGGCACGGGGCCTCGGTTTTTGCAGTCTCATCCAAAGGACTGCCCCATTTAGTTGCCTCTTGTGACAAGCAAGGGGTACTGAGGATCTATTCTAACAACCATGATCCCCACGGGGTTTGAAGGATAACAGACCCCTGTCAGGAATCTGCAAATGATAGTCAGTGGAACTTGACCTTTAAGTTATTTAAAAAAAAAAAGTGAGCTGCATACAGACTATACCAAAAATAACAAACATTTTAGCAAGCTTTTATTGCACCCTGTAGATTCAGTTCAAGGTGAGGGCTTCTGGGACTAGTTTTGGGTCAGCAGTTGTAGATAGAATATGAATGAATAAATCACAACTATACTTTCCTTTCCTTTTTCATCTGTGGCTCTCTGTATGAAAATTTTCTCATTTCTCATAAATATGAATGATGAGAATGATGTAATTCATTGATCAACAGAATTTGTACATAGCATAAAATTGAAGATCTGGTTTAGCATAGCCGCGTTCAACTCAATAATGACTGTGGCCATGAAAACTTGTTCTAAGTAAGCATACTTACTGATTTTTCTAAGTTGCCGTTATTCATGAATTAAGCTTCAACAGGAATGTATGATAATTAAACAACAAATAATAAAGAACTACGAAAAACTCTATGCGATAGCTTTCATTTTTGTCAACTTTAGGCTACTTATTGACTATTCACTGTCGTACTTGTATTAGTTAAGTCATGCTGATACAAGTTTAAACAAATATGGTGGACAGCCAAAAAAAATACAAAGTTTGTTTTCAAACACATGTTTTCAAAATAATTTATTATTTAAATGTTTAGCCTAGTTGTATGTAATTGCTATAATGTATTACTACACAACTGATATGTGATTAAATCCTGGTAATATTTGCATAGTGCAAGTACTGCGGAATCATTGTTGTTTGTGGGGGCTCAGTGTTTGTGGATTTCATGGATACCTTTTACCATCGAATTTACGTCCCCACAAACCAGTTATTCTTTGCAATACCTTCTATAGTATAATGTTGCATATTTTCAAAATAACCTTAATCCTCAAAATTCCATCCCCATGAATGAGTAAATACTTGGCTACTCACAATCATTAGCCCCCACAAGCTTTAATGATTCCGCAGTATCACAAGAGCTACGACAGCAAAAATTGTCACTGGTGACATAAATGTAAACCTAAAAAAAAGAATGATATATTAGTTGCATGGATTGTTTGCAAACCTCCACCCACCCACCCTGAGATAGAATTTCTGAAAAAAGGCTGTGCACAATAATCGATCCTTCACAGTATGAATGATGCCTTTCATAAAGACTTTAATCCTATTGCTTTTGAAGGTCTTTGTCACTAGAAGGGCGGGAAACTCTCAAAATACAGTGAACAAAATCAAATCTCTTTTTTATTTAAAATTTTGTAAGATATGCAAGATTGGTACTTAGTAGAAAGACACTGGTAGATAATGGGTGAAGTTTGTAAGTCAAAGGTCAAGGACACTCAAAGGAAATTAAGACTGAATAATATTATACACAAAAATTAAATTGCATTTCTTAGGCAATTTCTGTTAAACTTTCAGGAATTGTTCTTTTGTTTCCTATATTTGTTTTTAAGGAAAAGATGTAGAAGACCAAGACACTAGATTTGGTACTAGATTTAAATATGATTTCAAATTCATGATTCAGGTTACATTTTGCTTCCAGAAGACCCTAAGTGCAACATATTTTCAAACCTGTTCACAGGCTCATGAGCTCGTGGTGCTACATGAAATTCATGGGATGAGAAATTCCATAATTCTTTATGTGCGAATCTTAAGTTAAATTTTGTATACGATCTATACCAGGTTTTCAGAAACCTTGCCATGGGTCCTTTATATAGTTATAATGAGGATGTTTGTTTGTTGTTTTCCGCCACACTCAACAGTTTTTCAGTTATCTGGTGGCGTCCAGTTTTTGTAGGTGGAGGAGAGAACCCAGATACAATGCACCCGGGAAGAGACCACCGACCTTCCGAAAGTAAACTAGCAAAGTTTCTCACATATATCGGTATGAGTGAGAATGGAACACGCGCCGACTTGAGGTGAGAGGCCTTGTGATTTTAAGTGTGCAATGCTCAAACCACTTGGCCACGGAGGCCCCCTGTTATAATGAGGAAATGTAGATAGATACTCAAGGGTACTGAAACAGAAAATATCAATTCTCTTGTAAATCAGTATTTGTGTTTTGTAGTCACTTTCATTTGTACACTTGTAGGGATGCTATCTTACCTAAAATTCTATTCCTTGTGGTCTCAAGGTTAAATGTAAAAGGTCAAGGTTACTGAAAGAAAATATTGAAATTTCTTGTGTTCTGATTTCAATTTAGTACATGAAGGGATGTTACATGTATTTCACAATATGCCATGTTGTGAGGGGATGCCCTGCTTGGCATATAGCTTGTATGATATTTCATATGATTGACCATTGGACTACTCTGTTTCTACAGGATTACTATGACAGGGAACGAGATGAGTACAGACCGCATCCTGTCTCGGTATGTCTTGACTTGAAAAGAACAACACAATTGAGATGTACTGTAAACCAGGTTTTATTTACACATGAGAAAGTTCCAGAAGAACTTCAATGTCGGGAATATTTCTTGCTGAGAAAAAGTTCTTTACTGTTGCATTCATATGTTTAAGATTATCTTCGCTGTGATTTTTTTGTTTTTGTTTTTTTGTTCTCTTTGAACTACCACTCCCTCCTTTCAAATTGGAAAAAAAATGGCATTTTTCCTCATATTGGGAAATATCATTTATAGCAAATTGAATGATAAAATATAGGTTTTAGGTTTTGAAGATTTTTTTCAACAATTTTCTTGTTTTTCTTTTCCTTGGCTCATGTCAGGAATGTGTGAGATTATGTCTCTCTACAGCAAATTTGTGATTTTTACTGTCATTGTGTGTTTCAAGCATTCTGTGTCCCAAGATAAAGAGAAACAGAGGAGAATGATATGTCATAAAATTCACAATGTTTACAAAGAAACCCATTTCTTACTTTGAATAATACAACCATGAATACTGACTTTTGTATTTATGTACACAAAATTTTCATTGAAGAATGACTTTCGTATTTATGTACACAAAATTTTCATTGAAGAATGACTTTCGTATTTATGTACACAAAATTTTCATTGAAGAATGACTTTCGTATTTATGTACACAAAATTTTCATTGAAGAATGACTTTCGTATTTATGTACACAAAATTTTCATTGAAGAATGACTTTCGTATTTATGTATACAAAATTTTCATTGAAGAATGACTTTCGTATTTATGTACACAAAATTTTCATTGATCAGACTTTGACAGAGCTGTTTTACATATTGCTGAAATGGTACGAAATGTTATAGCTTCTTCCTGTGTTGATGATACCACACTTAGTCAAGTGTAGCCCATGTTTGCATAAGTTACTGTGAAAATGAAATCATACTTGGTGTCAATCCTGCATGTTCTAGTGGCTGTGTTGATCACACTTATTGTCAATCTACATAGATTTGTTTTAAATTGCTGTGTGGAAGAAGTCATACTATATGAACTTGGTGCACTGATACTTGGCACATAGATGAAGTCTTCAGGCTGTTCCTCAGAAATTGAGAAATCTTTTAAGAACTTAAAGTGCAAGTTGAATTTTTGCTAAATACTACTTTTGATTTCATGATAGATTCAGCTGATGAGGTTTTTCTTGATTTTAGGAAGTCCAACTGTATC
This sequence comes from Ostrea denselamellosa, assembly GCA_024699665.1. Classification (NCBI taxonomy): domain Eukaryota; kingdom Metazoa; phylum Mollusca; class Bivalvia; order Ostreida; family Ostreidae; genus Ostrea; species Ostrea denselamellosa. The sequence continues at coordinate 2,060,080 of JAMZEH010000022.1, forward strand.
TTTCTTTTTAATCTTCTTGAGACAACACTTTACACTGTGGGGCATTAAAGTTGAGACCAAAAACACTTGTATTCTCATGACCCCGTTGTTGTTTACCAGAACTAATTCACAATTATTATTATTATTACAAGGCATTTATATAGCGCATTATCTAACATTATAAATATTACTCTAAGCGCTTTACAACATACACAATTAATGTATCGCCAAACATACATACAACATAGAGAAATTAAGAAAAGGACTAAATGGGGTATTTTAAAACACAAATTATATTTAGTTACACTAACTACAAAATAGACTAATATAGCACACTAAAACACCACACACACACACATCGCATATATACATACACTTGCATACGTACACATACATACATACGTTTTTTTTTGGTTTGTTTTGTTTTGTTTTTTTTAATATGACCGATACATGTAAAAAGAAATACACATAACTTAAAAGAACAATAATAGAAATGAGTTTTAAAAGTAATTCATGCATGGTAAAAGTGAGTTAAATATTTCCGTATGCAAGTCTAAAAAGGTGTGTTTTGAGAGATTTCTTAAAAGCCCACATGGATTGTTTATCTCTCAAATATCTGGGCAAGTTGTTCCAGAGAGTGGCCGCAGATTTGTCCAAGCGTCTCTCGCCGTATATTTTGGTGCGGATTCGAGGTTGCACTAGTAGTGTACAGTCCTCTGATCGCAGCGAACGTGTTGGTTGGTAAGCACGAACGATGTCTTGCAAATACGTTGGTGCACTGCCGTGAAGACATTTGAAGACGTACACAAGAATTTTATACTGGCACCGGAAGGGCACAGGTAACCAATGGAGATTAATAAGAGTGGGGGTGATATGCTCGTGTTTTTTAGTTCTCGATACAACACGAGCTGCAGTGTTCTGAACACGTTGTAATTTGTTCGTTATGTTTGTCGGCAGTCCATATAACATCGCATTTCCGTAATCTAATCTGGAAGTGACCAGTGAGTTCATTAGCGTTCTACAGGCATCGTTCGTTAAATATGGACGTATATGTCCAATATTTCGAATGTGGAAGAAGCACGCTTTAGCAGTGGTACTAATTTGCTTCTCCATAGTGAGTGTCCTATCGAAAATGACACCAAGGTTTCTGACACATGAAACATTACTGACCACTGTGCCATCGAAAGAAAGTTGACAAGTTGAAAAGTCGTTCACCCGGTGTTTAGGGTCAAAAACAATCAGTTCGGTCTTATCCTGATTCAGCTTTAGAAGATTTGATCGCATCCAGTCACTGATATCTTCCAAACATGCTTCTAGACGACTTGCTATGTCTATCCAATCATCTAGTGGTTCAAACACAAGATATACTTGTGTATCATCTGCATAGCAGTGATATTCCATGCCATGTTGCCGACAAATTTGACCAATCGGTTTTGAAAAAAGACAATAAAGTCTTGGGCCCAGCACAGATCCTTGGGGCACTCCGTATTTGAGATGCATCCCATTTGAATAGATCGATCCTATTGCGACCCGTTGAGAACGATTTGACAAATATGATTTTATCCATGCTAAAGCAGACCCACATATGCCATAGGAATATTCTAAACAGTGGAAGAGGATATTGTGATCTATAACGTCGAACGCTGCTGAAAGATCCAACATGACTAAAACGGCACACAAGTTTTTGTCTGATGCTGATGTAATGTCATGATGAACTCGAATAAGCGCTGTTTCGGTGGAATGTCCAGTGCGATATGCTGATTGCAAATTGTCTAGAAGTGAATTGGATTGCAGATGACATTCAAGGCGTGTCGCTACCACCTTTTCAAGAATCTTTGATATGAAAGATAAGTTTGACACTGGACGGTAATTTTTTAGCACATCTTTATCCAATCCAGATTTTTTAAGAAGCGGTCTTACAATGGCCTCTTTAAATGACGATGGAACGCATTCTTCGCTGAATGATTTGTTGACAATTTCAGTGATGACATTAACAACACTATCTAAACAGCTTTTCAGGAGGTAAGTCGGAATTGGATCCAGTTCGCAAGATTTTGATTTAGCCTTCTGGATGATCTTACAGATTTCATCAACAGAAACTGGGGAAAAACTAGTAAGTTGACCACCTTCAAACTTGACATCAGCCCTCAACACATCAATATTTTCTTTGTCCCTGATTATGCAAAGATCATTTCGAATAGTGTCAATTTTCCCCATGAAATACTCACTAAAAGTATTAGCTAGTTGTTCGTCGCTATCATTTGATGGTAATATCACTTCACTGTTGTTGCCCATTAGAACGTTGGTGAGTTTATAGAGTTCTCTTTGATCACTACCAACTTCTGCTATCTTGCTTGAGAAATGGTCTTTTTTACTTTGGAGCAGTAATTGATTATAAATTCTGCATTGCTCCTTATAAATCTCTTCATGGATTGTCAAATGCGTTTTTCGCATTGTACGCTCTGCTCTACGGCGTTCTCGTTTCGCTGCTCGGAGTTCCTCAGTGTACCATTCTGTGTTTGGTCGGATTGTTACTGTTTTTGTTTGCAAAGGAGCGTGTTTGTTGATAATGTTTGAAAGGTCGGAAACATATTGAGTGACGAGTTCATCGACGGTACCTTTAGGATTTTGAAACAAGGGTGAATTGTTCAGATCCTGGATGAAATCAGCTTGTGATATTTCTCAAATTTTGCGAAATTTGATAGTTTGTCTCTTTTTCTGACTCTTTTGCAACCGAAGTTTCGCTGAAATTGCTAAGTGGTCACATGTTGAATTTCCTCTTTGGTCGAACAGATTTGGATCATGCGTAATAGGTTTTCCATGCAAAATCGAGTCATTCTCTCTCGTGATCAGAACATCCAGTGTATGCCCACGTTGGTGCGTCGGACCGATTACATGCTGTCTAAGTCCATGATCATCGAGTGATTGTAAGAATCTGAGAGCATCAAAATCTTTCGGATCGTCTAGGTGAAAATTTAAATCTCCGGTTATGACAATTTCATCGGGAATGACGGAAACTTGATCTAAAAAGTCCGACCATTCATCGAAAAACATGGTGTTACGGAAATTGTTAGTCCTTGATGGAGGCGGACGGTAGATCACATATAGATGAAACCTATCATTTTCACCACTGACTACGCATTCTAGCATTTCAAAATGGGTATTTTGTATACTGCTTGAAATTCGCTCTACCTTCATGTCAGAATTGTAGACGAGCGCTATGCCACCACCTCGTTTGGATGATCGAGATACATGATGTATATTGAAACCGTCGGGTTTTAACTCGGAAATGACACTTTTGTCGACTGATGACCCTAGCCATGTCTCTGTTATGGCAAGTAAGTCAACTTTATTTGACAGTATAAAGTCACACACAGAGAGTGCTTTATTTCTCACCGATCTACAGTTTACTGTCGACATAGAGACCTCATGAACGGTGTGCGTATCAGACCTTTTCAAAGATGATAGGTTCCCAATATTCACCTTCGAATAGTGTTGTAAGTTTGTTGGTCTATTAGTTATAATCCGTTCAATCGGATGTTCTATGTGTGAGTTGGATATATTTTCCCAGGTTGACGATATGGGACCACAGGAAACATACACTAGATTATTTTCATTGACACCACATTGATGCACTGTATGTCTAGGCCACCCGACACGCACTGTGTGGATATGCCGGATAACCCGGCGCCCTGCTTTTGTTCCCCTCCTCACCCGACAATTTCTTGTACGATCTGCTCGTGGTTGACAGAATGATGCAAAACACATCATACGTAAATCAAAAACTGTCAAGAACGAAAATTCTTCGAAAGCCCTCTCAATAAAAGTCAAGATAAAAGAAAAACAAATTGTACGTATAAAAGTCGGATAGAAGTCACGGATCAATGAACACAATACCTAAAATCAATTAACTAAAATGCCTATTAAAGTACGAATTTTAAAACAACAAGTTCCGCAGATATGTTTAATAAGATCTCGTGTAAAAATACAACAAATCTTAAGACTAGAACTTCGGTAAATTACAGGAAATTTGGCAAAAGATCGAGAGCGATAGGTGGAGCGGCCATTACATAGCGCTAACACTGTATCTGTGCTACAATGAGTACTACTTTCACTTTCAGTTTGCATTTTGTTTACTTTTAAATAAACTTTTCTTGATTTCATATTGGGGGAAAAATGAATTGCAAATTCTGAAAAAATAACTAATTTATGCTAGGGAAAACCACATAATATCAATAGTATTTTAGAGCAGAAAAAACACTGTTTGGTCGTGAAATTTGTCCCTATGAACCAGTTTATCACTGGTAAATTGTGAAAGTTGTTACAAATAAAAGTTGGTTTACAGTAGTTGATATGTAAGTGGTCAAATTTAAACTTATCACCAACAACAATCACGTAAATGGTATTAAAGGTCATGTTTCATTGAAAAATCATTGAAATAGCTAAATGTTTTTAACATCTTGTAACTAGTTACCTAAAAAATTCTGCACAATCACAAGAATATTGATGTCAGATTGGGTTAAGACATGTGTCTGTGATGACTCCTTTGTTGTCTGTAGGATTATGACAGGTATGGTAGACGAGAGCCTTACGGACCTCCACCTGATCCCTATTATGACCGACGTGACCCTTACTATGATAGGTACGACCCCTACCACAGAAGATTCGACACATACGGCAGACCTCCACCACCACCTGATCCATATGATAGGAGACCTTACTATGATTCACACAGGTAACACTATGATTCACACAGGTAACAGTTCATTATGATTCACACAGGTAACAGTTCATTATGATTCACACAGGTAACACCATGAGTCACACAGGTAATAGTTCATTATGATTCACACAGGTAACAGTTCATTATGATTCACACAGGTAACACCATGAGTCACACAGGTAATAGATCATTATGATTCACTCAGGTAACACCGTGAGTCACACAGGTAATAGTTCATAATGATTCACACAGGTAACAGTTCATTATGATTCACTCAGGTAACACCATGAGTCACACAGGTAATAGTTCATTATGATTCACACAGGTAACAGTTCATTATGATTCACTCAGGTAACAATTCATTATGATTAACACAGGTGACAGTTCATTATGATTTACACAGGTAACACCATGATTCACACAGGTAACAGCTCATCAAGATTCACAAGATAACATTTCATTATGATTAACATTGACTCATACAGTAAGAAACTTACTATAATTTACACAGTTCATTATGAGTTACTGAGGCTATTAGATAAGGTAACTTAATAGGAAACATTACTCTGATTCACAGAGTGAAGAGTGATATGAAAGGATAGTTCTGTTGTTATTTTACAGCAGTACAATCCTGTAAATCTGGCTTTGTTTTCAGAGTAGAGAGTGATATGTAAGAATAGTTCTGTTGTTATTTTACAGCAGTACAATCCTGTAAATCTGGCTTTGTTTTCAGAGTAGAGAGTGATATGTAAGAATAGTTCTTTTGTTATTTTACAGCAGTACAATACTGTAAATCTGGCTTGTTTTCTTTTTAGTGTCTCTGGCAGGAGATACCTTTAAATACAAAATGTGTAATGTTATAGGTTAACTTCTATATCAATGTAGTATCAAAAACTGTTAAATCCAAGCAAACACTTCATTTCTGTTACATACAAGCGAACAAACAAACACTTCATTTTGAATCCAGAATAGGCTGGGGGCCGTCTTAAGGCCTCCAGTGGGATCAGGGCAAAGCCCTGGTGGAGGCCCAGGAGGCAAAGCCCCTGGAAGCTCATGGGTTTTGAGGCTTTTTAGTTTACATTTATAGGTTTTTCTAGCTATAAAATCATGCATAATAAAATGAAAAAATTAACAATAATTTTTGTTGTTGTCAAATTGATGTGTATGCCCAGGCGTTTTGGCGTCAATGGCAGCTACGCCATTGAATACTAAAGCAGGTCTCTACATTAATGCTGATGTGTACTAGTGAAAAATATTCCAGGACAAGTAAATAATGCTAAATCTTTCATTTGATTTATTAATTTTATAGCAAAAGTAGAATTAACTTGAGGCTCATAAGCATCATTGTAGTTAAAGTATATACATGAGATGAAACAAGATAGATGTATGTCTACGAAAATTTATCACCAAATATTCACACGTTGTAGTAAAAAATAAATAAGCAATGATGATGATGATTGGTTTTTATATATTGCTTTTTCCAGCATATGCTGCTCAAAGTGCTTCACAATATATTATTACCCCAGCAGACCTTATAACATTCCAGAGCTTTCTCAGTGCAAGCTGCCATTAAGGCGCTAGAATACTAACATTCCAACAATATCTTTCACTGTCTATAGCCAGATACCCCTTTTACACTTGGGTGGAGTGAGGAAATTTGTGTAAAGTGCCTTTCCCAAGGACACAATGTTAGCCCTGCCGCGACCAGGACTCGAACCCACAACCTTTCAGTCAAGAGTCTAATAGCCGAATCACTAGGCCACCAATGCCATACAATGTACTATTTGATAGAAGCAAATTTAATGAAAGCATCAGATGTAACTAATGAATCAAACTGGAAACATGTTTCATATTCTTGATTCACACCATCAATATGAAGTGAACAATGATGAAAACTTGTGTTGTGAAAAATTTGCAAGATTAGCATTTTTCACTCAAAAGGACTTCATGTTCGTAATTAAGAAACTTCTGACTGATAGCATTTATATATAAACAAATTATACTTCAAGTTATGATCTTAATTTCTCTCACTCAAACAAACATAAATCATTTACTGTATAAGCCTATAATAACACATTACATACGGAGCGAAGTGCTCAGGTTTATTGTACATATATAAATTCTCTTTGCTTTGTATATACAACATTCTCAATGCCCCTTCATCAATATAAAGCCAAATTTAGTACTGTCAATCAAATCCACTTGCAAAGAATGCAACAAGCTACAAAACAGACCATAATTAACAAATATCATCTTTATTATATAAAATGGGAGTTAGAGCTTCATGAAAATTATGCCAATATTAAGGCTTGCATTTCATATCCTCTTGTATTTTCAAATATGAAATTTTTCATTCATGTTTACATTCTACATGCACTTTATTTCTGTTGAAATTCCCAGGTGTTAAAATAAATGAGCTTTATATGTGAGTTGTTCACAAGTGGATCACATTCATGAGGAAATGGCTATCATTACAAGTTGTAAAGATATCAAAAGCAAAAACACTGGAAATGTAGATGTACTGAAATAGACTTGTGTTTCACTTGCAGTAGACCTTTTGATTATGGCCGTGATTATTACGAACCCTACAGACCCCCACCCCCTGCTGAGGAACGACCGTACCAGAAGCCAGAGGTCATTGATCATGCTCACAAATCATCTACAGATTTCTTGCCAAGAGGTAATATACATTACTAAGGTAGTTTAGTGTTGAATTTTAAAATTCATGTCAGAACTAACATGGCAAGTGAAATTCTTCTCTACTGCTCCCCTTAGAAATCGGCCGATTTTGAAAGGTCCAGCAAAATCTTGTACATTCCATATACAGAAAAATATTATAATACTTGTCTCCCCTTAAAACTCAACATCAGCCAGTTTATCAGAAATTCTCTCACAAAAACAGCCACTGTTGGTGATGTAATACACAGGTTTAAATCCCCCGAGGGTGGTGGTGTTACTAATGTTCGGTCCAGGAATGCCAGGCTACTGATTGGTTACTCGTGACAAGATCAGAAGTGTTGAACTTCTCATATCTGAATATTCGTAAACACTTCTTAATTTCTGAATCCACAGAGGTCACAGAATTTTATAAAGATGTCGTACAACACATTGTGAAACCAGACTTAACTGTCGTATTCATCATTTGTCAGCAAATTTTATTTATTATGGCATGCTAGCATTCTTATATTAGGCCATCCTTAAAAAAGTTTTGTTTGGGATTGCCATCTGGGAGATTTTAGACCCAGGAGGGAGGGAGGGGATTTATTTTTTTTCTGTAAAGTTAAACAATATGCAACCAACCATCACTGAAGTTGATTTTAGAATTTAAAATAAAAATTACAATATAAAATGGTGTATTTATTTCTTAATTTATTTTTCAGATTTTTTCCTTTGATTTCTGAAACAAACAAGCCACAAATGACTGTTCAAAATTTTATGATAAACACTCAAAATTTTGTCAAAGGCGACTGTTCTAATCAATAATTCGCTCGCAGTCGTGAAGATATTTTTCCACGTATTTTGAATATTAAAACTTTATTGTGTACACATCCGTCTGACATTTTGGTGGCTGCTGCTTGTCAATGATGATCTTATACATGCTTTATTACAGACAGCAAGAAAAAAGCACTTTACTGATGCGAGTGGTTAGAGTGGTTAAGTCAATGTGGATGTCAAACACAATGTTAAAAGAACGAGTAATTCGAAGAATGAAGAATATTACAAACTTTATAACCAATGGAGCAATGAAAAAAATATATAAATAATTTTGTCAATAAAATTTTTCCAGTGGGAATAATTTCAATGAGGCTGGTGGCAATTCCAAACAAACTATAATTTTATTTTGGCCTTGCTAGGTTCATTATGAAATTAAAAAAAAAAAAAATATCGAAGAGAGTTAGATCTTCTATGTATTTCCATGTTTTATGATAAGTCTACATGGAAATCAATGCCAGAAAAAAAAATAGGAATATTTGTCTTGACTGCTTTATGCATGCTGGAGTTATTGTAAAGTACAATGCTGCAGCTTCTGTAAATTAGAGATGTATGAGTGTACTGTACAGTAAGCCAATTATTACGTGTAATTAATGCATCCTCATATCAACCCAACATCAAAGAGAACAGCACCTGTCCTGCATTGTTTCATTATTTCATCAAATTTTACAACTTACAAGTAATGGAAAGTCAGCTTTGATTTGATTTTATTATCTTTTTTGTTTTTTTGGCAAAACAAGAATCAGGATCAGGTAAATCATTTCAAATACACTGTACATACACTGTACATACAATGTATACTACTCAAAGTTTGATAAGGATCATATAGTTCTTGCATTATAAAATCAATATATGAATTGATAAGACACGCAAATTTCATCATAGTGTTGGACTGACCCCTCTTGAGCCTCAAAACACAGGTTAGGTAGGGAAATGCATGCTGCAGTGATCATGAGTAGCACGTGAAGCATGGTACCCACATTATTCACATTTCTGAGTGCTTGTCGTTGATTTGAATTTGGCCATTGTCTTTACATCTGACCTCGTTTAAGTCACTGTTACTCTATGAAAATGCCTCCACAACGTCAAAGACGTCGTTTGACTATTGAAGAATTGGCCAGATGCATAGGAATGCTCGAAAATGGTGCAAGACAACGTCATGTTGCAGAGCTATTGGGTGTCAGTCAGAGCGTTGTTTGCAGAGCTTGGAACCGGTATCAAGCTCATGGTTCAGCTTCTCATCGACATAGAGGCGGCAGAGAAAGGTCCACCACGCAGCAAGATGACCGTTTTCTCTTGATTTCAGCACGACGTCATCGGTTTGCAACGGCGACTGCGTTTAGAAATGATCTTCTGAATGCAACTGGAGTTAAAATTTCCATGCAAACTGTGCGTAATCGTCTTCATGAAGGTGGTCTTCGTTCCCGGAGAGCCTGTATTCGCATCCCTCTTACTCAGCGACACAGACAAGATCGTTTGAATTGGGCCAGGGCTCATGTGAATTGGAGGGTTGCTGATTGGGCCCCTGTACTTTTCACAGACGAGTCGAGGTTTTGTGTTGACTTCACAGATCGTCGTGCACGAGTGTGGAGAAGGGCAGGAGAACGATATCAATGCTAATGTTGCTGAACATGACAGATATGGTGGTGGGTCGTTGATGATTTGGGGAGGAATCAGTCGAGCTGGACAAACTGATCTCCATGTTCTAAGGCAAGGCACGATGACCGGAGTGCGCTACAGGGATGAAGTCCTGGATGTGTACGTGAGACCATATGCTGGTGCTGTTGGTCCTGACTTCATCCTCATGGACGATAATGCACGTCCACATCGTGCTAGGGTGGTGGACGAGTACCTGGAACGTGAGACAATTGTTCGTATGGACTGGCCAGCTTGTTCTCCAGACCTCAACCCTATCGAGCATGTCTGGAATATGCTTCAGGTAGCGATTTCACGTCGTCCTGTACAACCAGCCACCCTCCAGGAACTTGAAAATGTTCTGATCCAAGAATGGAACAATATCTCTCTTGCGTCCATTCAAAACCTCGTTGGAAGCATGAGACGACGTTGCCAAGCTGTCATTGGAGCTAACGGAGGCCATACCCGCTATTGACACTTGTTTGTGCAGTGTGAAATGGAATGTGCAGAGTTTAAACAATTCCGTGATCATGAAATTACCATGCTTTTCAGGGTACTCTCCCTTTACCTTAGGAGTATGCGATGAAATGTCATGTTTGCCAAATTTTTCTGTCACAATTTCTTAAAGTAAACATTTCTGAACATAAATCACTCTGTGTTGGTTGTCATTCACCTTTGTTGAAAGTTTTACAAGTGCTGAAAAATATGATCCTTATCAAACTTTGAGTAGTATATATACATGTTCCAAGTTTTTGTTTAAAATTATGTGTTATATAGTACTGAATAAATTCACAAGCTGTAAAATTTATGGGTATTTTTTATAATTATTTAATAATTAAATGACATGCTTGGAAACCTTCGAAAAGTTTCTTAGTGAAGTCAACAATTATCAATAGAACGAAAGTGGTACAGTCTTGGAAAAGGGACATAACTCATCAGCAGCGGTTAATTTTCAGTAAGGCATCCACCCCTAAGTGTCATTCAAAGAATATACAATGCAACTCCTCAATCCCAGCTGGCTGTAGGAATATTCTTTGAAAATTCATGACTTTGACGTAGAGTCTAAATAGTACACTTTTCTGTAGCCTGTACTGATTTTCTGTTGTAGAGCCTGAGACAACATATGTTGCCCCACAGACTGTAATAGACTACGGTCATGGAAGGAGTACAGAAGAAAAAGAAAGTAAGGGCACTCACTTCTCATCATAATGATCATTTACTGGGAATTTTTTTTTTCTAACTTCATTGATATTATAACATTTTTTTGTGTCACCAGCATAACGTTAACTTTGTGTTCCTGTTTGTTGGTCTCTTTTTGTGTCTCTTATTGCAGACTAAACTTGTTTGTGTAATATCTTTTGGTATGTTTTATAGGACCAGCTTCAGCCATAGATAGAGACAGAGACAGGTTAGTGATAGTTGTCAGATTTTTATCGTATTACGTCAGATTTTTATCGTATTACGACAGATTTTTATCGTATTACATTGTAATGTTCAGAAGTGATTAAAAATATATAAAAATAATAGAATAATCAAGCGTATACAACATTTTCATTAGGTTCCGAGAATTCAGCTCTTACAGAAGTCCAAGTCGAGATAGAAATGTTCATGAGCCAAAGATAGAGGTTGTGAAAGTAGAGGAACTCCTGGTTCAGCCCTGTCGCAGGACACGCCCACCTCAGATTGTGGTCATCCTACGTGGACTGCCAGGCTCAGGAAAAACCTATGTGGGAAAACTAATAAAAGTATGAACTCACCAGACACCATGTCCTGCATATTGTTTGAAATTCAAAATAAGAAACTGCAGGAAAATTCAACAATTTCTTGGACTCCCCAAAATGCTTAGGTTTGGGCTAGCTTAGAGGCTGAGGTTTAACATATATAATCCCATCAACTGATGACAATGAAAAAATTGACAGGTTATCATAAGCAGTATAACTGGGGTGGGATGGAGGAGTTTATCATGACCGGTGTATAATCTGAGTATTCAGAGGGGGTTATTATGAGTAGTGTATAACCTGAGTATTTGGGGGTTGGGGGGGGGGGGTTATCATGGGCTCTGTATAACTTGAGTATTCGGGGGGGGGGGGGGGGGGGGGGGGGGGGGGGGGAGTTTATTATGAGCAGTGTATAATCTGAGTATTCGGAGTTGGGTTATCATGGTAGTGTATAACCTGAGTATTGTTGGGGGTTGGGTTGGGTTCTCGTGAGCTTTTTATATAACCTGAGTATTTGGGGGTGAGTTTATCATGAGCAGTATATTCCTGGGGTATTCTGGGGGAGGTTATTATGAGCAGGGTATTACTGGAGTATTCTGGGGGAGGTTATAATGAGCAGTATATTCCTGGGGTATTCTGGGGGAGGTTATTATGAGCAGGGTATTACTGGAGTATTCTGGGGGAGGTTATAATGAGCAGGGTATAACCGGGTATGGTGGGGGAGAGGTGTGTATAAGTGGGGTAGGGGTGTAACAGAGTTCACATTAATGGTCAATGTGGTAAACTGGTGTCTTTTGCCAACTGTGGTAAAGTTTTCTGTGTTATGTATATACTAGCTAAAAACCCTATTTTTTGTTTAACACAATACTCCTAACTAGGAAAGAAGTTGAATTTGAACCGAATTTGTTGAACTGTATATGTAGCTTGATTTTGGTTTTTCTACTTAACGTGTCCATTTGATCCGTTAACAGGATAAAGAAGTTCAACATGGGGGTGGAGCTCCACGGATGCTGTGTCTCGATGATTACTTCATGACAGAGGTAGAAAAAACAGAAAAAGACCCGGAAACAGGGAAAAAAGTCAAGAAAAAGGTTAGTAGGTTAAAGCACGTTTACAGTGGTACACCATGTCTCAGATTTACATGTAGTGTGTTTGTAACGGCTCACAATATCTCAGATTTAAATTTAGTGTGTTTGTAAAGGCTCACAGTACCTCAGATTTATATGTAGTGTGTTTGTAACAGCACATAGTACCTCAGATTTACATGTAGTATGTTCATTCTTGTGTATTAGTCCAGCTCTAAAATCTCTTTATTTTGCCTTTATGTGTCACCATTTTGACAAATCAATTGGTTGGGAGGAAAATATTTTATTTTTAGCCAAAAATATAAATGGCATTCAAAGAGTTATCATCACTTTTACTAAGATTTGGAACAGTTTTTCTAATGAAGGCATATACTTTTACCATAACATTCTGTAAAATTGTACTCTGAAATAAAAGAATATTCTGATGAAGAAAAATCACAACTAAATTGTGTCGGGGCATTTTTTTTAATTTTTTTTTTATTTACATTTTGATGGAAAAGGGGAAACAAAATTTTCATTTAGGATTATTAAATCTGTGAAAGATTTAATTTATCATTTCACCTTTAGATGTAACTTTAAAAACAGTAAAAAATTCCATTAAAATGTTTATTTATTGTTAAACATTGAAACTTTACAAGAGTTGTCTATCTTTGATGAGTTGTGTTTGTACTGAACAGGTGCTTGAGTATGAATATGAGCCGGAGCTGGAGAACTCGTACAGACAGAACATGTTCAAAAGTTTTAAAAAGACAATCGATGATGGTTTCTTCCCGTTCATTATTGTGGATGCTGTCAACGAGAAAGTCAAACATTTTGAGGAGTTCTGGAGTTATGCCAAGTCAAAAGGATTTCAGGTGCAGTAGAAAAAGTGACAGAAATTTGCCATTAAGTTGTGTTACATTTCCATGATGGTTTCATTGTGTTAATTGTATGTAATAATTATTTGACAGGTGTACACTGCAGAAATAGAAGCAGACATTACTGCTTGTTCTAAGCGGAACACACACCAGAGATCCATCAAAGAAATTGAAAAGGTTTATATTGTCCACAAAATATATATTTATATGTTTGAATATGACCTGTTTATATGTGCTTTTGTGTTTAGTAACACCTAAATTCAGTCCAGTTTATGTTTGTTGGGGAAAAAAGTAGAGTTGATTAAACAACTTGACTTGATGTTTTGGGAATTTTATTCACCATTATGAAATAAGCTCATACATGTATGATGGCTTGATTTTATTACATTTCTATATATTAGCAGATAATCACGTTTGTGAATGGAAGCTAATGTTAGCGCTAGCATTTAAGCTGATATGTGGTTTTGACACAAATCAGTTACAGCTAAGGAAGTGTTATTGATGCAGATTTTCCCCGATTTATGCTTTGTTTTTGTTTGGTTTTTTTTAAAATTAACAATGGTGCAATACTCTAGATTCTACTATAGTTTTTGAAATATATCCCCTTTCTTAGTACATATAGGATACATAATTTTCATTTGAATTCATAGAATATGCAACACAAAGGAACTTTAAACTTCTTTTGTAAAATAACAATGGAAAGAAAGAACTGCATTTAGATCACACGTCTCGATTGATTGATTATATATTGTTTAACGTCCAGCTCGAGAATTTTTCATTCATATGGAGACGTCACCATTGCCGGTGAAGGGCAGCAAAATTTAGGCCTTTGAGTAGGGAGGGATCTTTAACGTTCCACACCTGCTGTGACACGGGGCCTCGATTTTTGCGGTCTCATCCGAAGGACCGCCCCATTTAATCGCCTCTTATGACAAGGGGTACTGAAGATCTATTCTAACAACCCAGATCCCCACGGGGCCACATGTCTTGATGTTTTATCTAAATATATTTCTTATCGCACACATCTCAATGTCTTGTCTAAATATATTTCTTTATAGTATTGACAAATAGATGTTATAATTTAAGATATTCATTTTGTTTTTTTCTATAAGACTCATAAAATTTCTATCTATTCTCTGATTTATGGGGATTATTTCCCAATTACTAAGTGAAAAATTGTGCATATCTCTTGGGGGAACTTAAATTATTGAGATTTCTGTTTACAATAGATAAAGAAATACTGGGAAGAAACCCCACGACATTATCTTCGTCTGGACGTCCGTGCCTTACTTCAAGAGGATTCCATCACAGAGGTAGGGATGGTGTGATACAAGGAGAGAAGTAGGGGGAGGGGGGAGGGGCTTCACTACGCACAAATACAGAACATATCCTAGTTAAAAGGAGAGAAAATAGAGTAGATTGATAATAAAAATTAATATATTTCATCATCACAAAAATCTTTAAGGTTGAGATGGAGATGGAGGATGATGACGTTAAATCATCGGAAAAGCGTCGTAAAACGGACAGCGATGAGGAGGACGATCTGAGGATTGGAGGGGTAAGTACTGTTACCATTTTCATGTTACGGAATTACTATGTGTTGTCATCAGATTGTGTTTCAGGAACAAGGCACCAAGACTCAGCTTCGGTGAGTCCAACAGCTTTCTTTTCTTTTCTTTTTTTTTTTTATTGCAAATACAACAAGTAATGTTACAAACTGAAAAACCTTAGATCCTTGGTAATGAGGAAATAGTTCCTTCATTGTACACAAATGAATTCATGATCTCACAGGTCTAGTAAAAAGGATAAAAAGTTAAATCTTAGGCTACACACATCTTGGTTATAATGTCAGCAACAGTGCTTCCTAATGTGTCACTGTTTTTGTTTTGTTTTTTCAAACTGAAATGTTACATTTGTTGTTTATTTACAAAAGTGACTATTTAATGCTCCTTTTCCATGCTTGATAATGTGTGTTTAACCATGATTTAAACATGCAGATGATACTGATGGTAGATGAAGATAAGACTATTAAAAAATTTCCAAGAGAAATCTTGTAACAATTAGAAAAAAAATGATGTTGTCTATATCTGTAATTATGCCCCTGTAATCAGAGATTCGGAGGCATGTATGTTTTGGTCTGTCTGTTTGTCCGCAGAAACTGTAAACTTTGGCCATAACTTTTAAATGAATGGTGATAGGGCTTTTATATTT
The DNA here is from genome assembly GCA_024699665.1 of Ostrea denselamellosa. Classification (NCBI taxonomy): domain Eukaryota; kingdom Metazoa; phylum Mollusca; class Bivalvia; order Ostreida; family Ostreidae; genus Ostrea; species Ostrea denselamellosa. The sequence goes on from JAMZEH010000022.1 coordinate 2,075,780, forward strand.
CATATGTATATTCCGTGTAATGACCTTTCTTTGGGTACCAAAGATTTTGATCTTGTGACCTGTGGATTTGACCTACTTTTGATTAACTTTAACCTTGGCCATTATCAACCTACTGCCATACGGGGGCATCAGTATTTCACAGACACATCTTGTTAGTGATTTATTTTTTGATGAATTCAAAAGTAATCAAGGGAGATTTACATTGAACCACTCTGTACTAAAAATAGTATATAGTGGTACTAAAAATAGTAGATAGTGGTCAGAGTGTAGTTCATGAATTGTAGTGAACTTGACAATGAAGTGTGTATTGTGGGTGGGATACAAATTTGCTACTGGGAGGAGTGTATGATAAAGTGTTTTTGGGATATAACAGGTTGTAAGAAACGAAAAGTAAAATATGTGCATGAAAGAACACAAATTTTCAAAACAAAATGTGTATGTGCCTGTGTGTATGAGCACATGCATATGTGTAATGTCTATTATGAAGAAAATCATTTTGAAAATGCTGTAGTATACTTAACATTTACTTATGTGAAGACTGATTAAAAAGAAAAGAGGGAGGTTTAAATATATAAAACTGAATTGGAGCTATTTTTGGGGTGGAATGTGTGAGTATTAAATGAATTATGATGTCTGTAACCCTGTGGTGTAAGAAATATTAATGTTGTGAAAGAAGTGAGAATATGAAATGCCTTAGTGCTTCATATTTCACCCTGTATATTTTGAGAATCCTTTCAGAAGTACACACATACTCAGTATATTCTGACAGATATTTTTCATATCAGTATTTAACACTGCATATTTATGTAGCTATGACAAAGGGAGGGAACACAACAAAAAGTGGTTGAGAAAAAGGGTAAAAGATTTTACCCATTTGGGAGGGATATTTTTGATGGAAGAACTAAGATTGGTTATATATAAAAGATATTTTGAGAATTTGTATCCATTGGGTGGTTTCTGTTTGTTTGTTTGGGTTTTTTTTTTTGTTTTGTTTTGTTTTTTTGTGGGTTTTTTGTTGGGGTTTTTTTTTTTTGTTTTTTGTTGTTTTTTTTGTTGCTTTTTTTTGTTTTGTTTTTTTTGTTTCAGTTTAAAAATTAAATTGATGAGGTGATTCTAACCAGTGACATACTGATTCACATTGTCATTTCTGTTGCCAATATATAAGAAGTTGTCAAAACACTTCCTTGATGTAATGTCTTTCAAAAAATAAAAAAATATACAACAAAATTTATAAAATTAGCAGTTAGTTTTTCTTTCTTTTTTTTCCCCCAACTGAAACAAAGTTAAAAGGATAAGAAAAAAAAGAGCAACATCCCTAATTGTTGTGTAAGCAGAACCTATATCACAAACTCTGAACATCTGAGAGTGGTGAATTATGTAAGGCAGTTTGAAGTAGCTTTATTAATAACCCATAACACTGTGTTGGGTTTGTTTTCTGTTACAATACAAATGAACTGGTTTACCAGTGACAAGTGAACAAGTAGGTAATATTGAATATTGCTATGTCATTTGAAACATTTGCAATAATTTCATTTTTTCATAAGTGACGTACATGTATTTGGTTAAAATTGTTGTTTGGGTTTTTTTTGTTTTTTTTTTTTAGCTAAACAGGGTTGTATTCTTGTTTAATATACCCAAAATTTTCATTACACAAATCGAATCCTCATTCTTTGAACAAAGTAGAATTTTGAGAGAAACGGTGATACATTGCATAACATGGCAACCTTTGCACGGTTGAAGAACTTGGAACCTAGGAGAAGGTAGGATATGATGATTATGATGATGGTGGTCTACTACTCATACAGTCAATAACTACTTGTATCTGTCTCTATAGGGTATGATGATGATGATGGAGCTTCAATTTGCACACAGTCAATAACTCATTATGTCTGTCTCTGTAGGATATGATGATGACTGAGCCCCATTGGATTGAACATATTTTATTGTTATGATTTTTACAACAAAAGGAATGGGCACAAGTTCTTAAAAACTTAAAACACCCAATTATCCACAGTCAATAACTTCTTCTGTCTGTCTCTATAGGATATGATAATGATGGAGCTCCATTATCCAAGTCAATAACTCGTTATGTCTGTCTCTGTAGGATATAATGATGATGATTGAGCCCCATTATCCGCACAGTCAATAACTTTTTGTATTTGTAGGTTTAGGATATGATGATGATAGAGCTCTACAATCCACACAGTCAATATCTTTTTATGTCTTCATTAACTTTAAATGTCTTCTTTGTCGCTGTCTTTATCTTATGTTGTAACCTGCCCTTTTATTTCTTCAGAATTTATCACAGATGGTAATAGCAGTCCTAAGCCTGTGAAGCACGGTTATCTATCTTTCAGCACTTGTATTAATTTGTTTGTGTTGTAGGTTCATATTAAAAAAAGCAAATGGGAAGTTGGAACGGAGGAAGAATTAGGTAGGAAATTATAACACAATGAGTCTCCCATACGTGAAAACACTTTTTAATTGAAATACTGATATAAATTCGAAAGTGATAAGAGGATTAATATATTCTCTCTATATTCTCATGTAACAGACAAATTGGACGGTATCGTCCAGAAGAAGAAACGACGACCAGCATCCCCTGTGTCCATTGACGACTTTCTGGGAGATTACTACTCCAAACCTCTGGTTCCGGGACAGAAAAGGGTGAGTCTTCACTCACATTAAAAGATAAAAGATAAGGATTGAAATACCAGACATTTTTGAGAGTGCTAAGTATTAAGTGCTGAAAAACTAAATTGTGGAGACATGATGAGGGTTAGGCGTAACACAGGTGTAAATTGCTGGTTGTAATGAGAACATTTAACATTTGTACGATTTTGAGCAGGTGCGCTGGGCAGATGTGGAAGAGCGGAAGGAGCAGTTACGTCGCCGTGAAATAGGTTTCGTGGTCGGTCAGACTCAGAGAGACTGGGAAAGGATCACAGATGATACATTTGCCGATAGGCAACTCAATAGAACCAAATATATTTAAAAAATAAAATCTGCTGTATTTTATAAAGGTACTTTATCTTATACGATGTTTATTATGCTATGTCATTTTGTTATCTTTGTTGGGGGGTGTATTTTGTTAGTTGTTGTATGACGTACGAGAGTGGGGGGGGGGGGGGGGTGTTATTGTGCGTGTGCCATGACTTTATTTCCGCAAACTCGCGTGACATCGACGGAAAATGTTGCTTTTTTTATTATTTTATTGTAAGGCGGTGAGCTTGCTTGAGAGCCTTCTAGCGATCATGCAAAATTTTGCCACTACACCGCCTTTCCGATCTCAATGGGCAAAATCAAATAGTGCCTATTGGTATTGAACGTTTCTTACGATTCAAGGCTTTGAAACATTGAATTTAATTGATATTTGAAAGGCACAATACCATTTCCGTTGTCGATGTCGTTGTTTATTATTGTATCTTTGTTCAATAGTTAAATAACGATTGTTTGGCAAGAAAAGTTCATTATTCGCGGATGAATTAACTACGAAACAGATTTTCCCGCGAAATTTGTGTCGTACAATATCATTAAGTACTTGCAAAATAACCTGCTCAAATTTGGTTTTCATTTATATCTATAGTCTCATAGTTTCACCAAGAATCCTTATTTCAGATCAGTAGAAACAGATAAATACTAAATTGGATTGCGCATTGTCACGGTTCAGTTCCTATTCCAAAAACACAAAGACTATTTCCAGTTTTGTTTTCGGTATTCCCGATTCTTAATTAAGCAAAACGAAAGTAGCGTGTGCATCGCAACGAAAATAACAGGTTACTTTGCGAAGAAACCCAGGCTAGGTAGCATTCATTGGGAATTGAATCTTCTTCAGAATTCCAATAACTACATACTACGTGGAAACTTGAATTGCTAGACATTATTGAAAAACAGAGTTAATACCGTATAATTGTTACATCATTCATGAACAGAAGATACAACTTCTATAAACAAGTAGTCTCACTCTGAAGCAGTTATATTCAGCATTTTTCGTTTGCAATTTCAATTTATTTATTTTATTCTTTGTAAAGTAATTAGTCTTATGGGGATATTATCTAGCAAGAGGGGGGGGGGGGGGGGGGGGGGGGGGGGGGTTACATGTATGAACTTGTTAGGATAAGCAAGCTCTCTTCCTTATTTCTTTTTATGTAAATAAACATAATTTGTTGACATTTTACAAATGATTGTAATGCTTTATTTATTTACTTAAACATTAGAAAATGTCTCCTTTGGCATTTCTTCTCTTACTTTCTCTGATTTACCTTGCCCTCTAAATTTATTGAGAACCCTATAATGTATATATGATATTGCACTCGACGCCTTTATGGCCCTTCAGGCCTTTGATTTTTTTAATTAGATTAAAACGTAAGTTAACGACGGTTTCTTGGAAAATTAATTATCAATTAAAAATGGATCTTGTACAACGTATTGATTGTTTAATTCCCGTTTATCGTAATATCGTCTGCACACGTTAGCGAGCTCGTGTTCATGTAACGGAAAGTGTAAAATGCAGCAAATCACATGCACGTTTTTTAATATGCGTCATTGTGGTCAAAGTCTGGCAATACTGACATATTCCTTAGTACAATTTATAGTTTCGTAAATGCTGACATAAAGGTATTGTAAAATAAGTAAAGCATTGAAGATTGACCATCGCCTTTCAGTATCCTAACATATTCCATGAAATGTATCTCGGTTTGTAGAAGAGCAAACGGGAAGTATATGTAAGAGAGGTCATATATCCCCATTAACACGAAATGGAATGTGTTAACGATGTAAAAGAGTTTCGTTTGTGAGTGGAACCCATAAAACAGATGCAATATTGATTGAGAGTTAAACAGTTTTTTCTTCATGAATCGGATTGTGTATCCATATCAACTGCCATCGCACTCCCATTAAATCAGATCATACCTTATCATATCCAAAAGACTTTGTTTATGCCGCATTATTAGATAACACTCGCGCAGTCTTCATGAGTTGCTGCCGGGTAAACATTTATAAATATTGTCTTCAATATCAAAAGCGTGTGCGTGATGCTCGCCATTTCCGCGGGAATCTTGTCGACAGAAGTTTGGAGATGAAGACTGATATGGACTAACTGATAGTTATATCGGCCGATTTATTAGCTTGCTTCGCCTCGGAAGAAGTCTCTAGTCTGTCTTCCTCTGACGACCGTGTACGTAACGGAGATGAATGGCGGCGTATTTAGAGATAATTGATGAATTTTTGTTGACAGATCTGCTGCATGCGTTGCGTAACAAATTGTTCATCGTTTATATACATTGATAACTTTGAGTAATACCTTTTGTTCCCTTGCACCGAATTAATGGCGTGTAAGGGATTTTATTGCCAAATAACATTCTTAATCATAGATAAATAACAGATACTTCCTGAACATATGATCAGTATTTCAGCCTAATAGTTTGTAATGAAGATAAGATTTCATTGACTTTCTAATGTTCCAAACTTCCAATCACGTATCACGTAGACGTAAGGCTTTATAAACTGGCCCCCGATAGATATCTGGTACCAATAAAGACCCGCCTTTTCCTCGACTTTCCCAGAGGCCGAGAAGTGACGAAACGCATCGAGTTCTCCATTTTCTCCAGACCACCCGCAATCCGATATCTCCCTTATCCAGTTCAAACCTATAATCTTCTCCCATGCACGAACTTCTCACGTAACATTGCTCACTCTCTCGTTGCTTAAATTAGCGGCAAATGGGACAGCAGTGAAACCATCTCTGCTGTTGATTTGTGCCATTCTAAGCTTCTTTACGAGTGTATACTCTTACCGTAGTGTATTTCTATTACAAGAAGTAATTATTTCACCATCGCCGTCCCTTTCTATAAATCTGGCTTAGCTGAAGCAGCGAGGGCAGGTGCGCGCTCTGATGTCTTCGTTACAGACTCATGGATCTTGCTAAGAGCAAAAAAATGTATCGAACTTTTATCACCAGTTTAATTAAATATAATGGGTCTCGCAGTAGTGATTGTTGACATGTTTTGTCGCGTTTTGAATTTATTGACTTCCGTCTTCAATATTGGAATGCAATCTTCTCATTTGTTTATTGACGTGGATTGAATGCTGAAGAAATTACCCCAAATATGTGTTTAGTCATTCTCTTAAGATTCCTGTGTAGTGTTTATATTGTCTGAATTAGATTCATTGTATGTATTTATCGTGAATTAAATCTCGACTCCGAGGTCCAGGCTGCTTGTTGTAATCGGAGTCTGTTACATCTCTCAGAGACATCTCTTCTCATCCCCTCACTTCCACTAAAGGCTAATATACATTTTTATTGCCCTGCACTTGGAAAATAATTTCACACTATGACTCTCAAGCGCTCTGGATCATCTCGACCGTTCTCGTGTTTATATTGCGGAATAAACGTTGATACAGCGAACGCTTTAATCTCAATTGTCCCGTGGATCTGCGACGTCTAGAACGGCTAATTAATAAATCACCGAGAGCGGACTTATACGTGATCGGCAGAGACGCCAGCTTCCTCAATCGTGTAATTTCACAGTAAAGAAGTGATGAAGCCTCTATCCTGTGCTAATCGTTCACTGGAGATCGTCTCAATAAATCACGGAAGTGTGCTTTTCGTTTAAAGAAATCATTCTTCCCAAAGAAGTGGATCATTAATGCATTTCCGAAATAGTGTTTGTATTATAACGATAAGCTTGGCTCATTTGTAATGCCTCGAGTTGTGTTACCAGAAACAACTTGTCTACTATTCTGTGATAAATCTTGCTGCGCTGGTTTCCACAACAAATAAGTAGAAATTGGTGTTTGTTTTACATTAATTGATTGACAGTTTCGCTACACCTTATTCTTTTATGTTGATAATTGGAACCATTCAATAGGCGCCACCTAAATAATTAAAAGAAAGCCAGTCACTGTAAGAACGGTTCAGGGATTTAATGATTTAACGAAAGGTCCAGAATAATAATTATATTTACAGAGTTTTAACTAAGATACATATTAAATATTTTGTGTCAAAGACATATAAATAAGTCTCTGGTAATATGTTGAAACATTTTATGACAACATTTACGTGCAAAATAGAACGATGCACTGTTATGAAATGGCTAGCGGTACAAGGAAGTAATCTCTGCATTTGTTTTTCATGTTTTCTGATTGTTTTATTTTGTAGAGTGATGTACCACAAATGCAGGTTAAATATGAAATGGTGCATTGTGGGAAGTTTTCTGTGTCCTCTGGCGAAGAGTAAAGAGAAAGGTGAAATTTGACCAGAAAAAAGAAAAAGGGTGTGCGCACACAGAACAAATGACAACACAAGATCTTAAAAAAAAACTACGTTAATGTAAAATTGTTTTAATGTTAATCTTGCTCATTTAATGTTTATCTTGCTGAAAGGTTGCTACTTTTATATGTGTACGGAATCATGTTTACCATTTTAGAGATGCTTCACTAGTTTGTAAACAGAATGTGGCCTCTTCATTTTCAGTGTTTTCAATGAAATAAATGTGATCGTCTCAATTACTAAAAATGAGAGAGTTCTTAATCTCTTGTAACCAGTATCTGTTCACATCCGCAGACCGCTACTCAGATGCAATCAGCTGCTGGGTGGGTGGGGGGGGGGGGTTGGTTATGGGTGAGCCTATAGACACAGAGAGAACTGAAACTTACCCCCATGGTAGGAGTTCTAAGATGTGTACCATCAAGAAAATGTTCACCATAATCATTGTATGATTCACAAAAATCTGTTGAGATTTTTAGTGATCGGTGAATTTGAATTATGTGAGACATTTTCAAATATGGTATGAAGCTTTTTAATCCTATTTAAAGTAGAAATGTGTCTTCAATTACTGGTAATAGGAAATCCTGTTAATAATGGTATGTTTATTTTAGATTGAGTGTAAATTTGGTTATTTTTCTTGATTATATTTGAGTGATATCATGAATGACGAGACAAAATCGCATGTAATATGATAATATAGTATGACATTATAACATGGTAATATAACAGAGATAAAAGTTATTTAATTTTATAATTAAAGGGAAATATTGATACGATTTCTTGACTTCAGTAAACTGTTTGCAACCAGTAGAGATGCATGTATTATATTTACTTTGAGTAACTTCTTTATCAGAGATAACTTCTCTAGCAGAGATGTTGTATTTACTCTGAGTAATTTTTTAGTAGAGATATTGTATTTACTGTGAATAATTTCTCTAGGAGAGCTATTGTATTTACTTTGAGTAATATCTCTAGTAAAGATGTTGTGTTTCCTGTGAATAATTTCTCTAATAGAGATATTGCATTTTACTGTGAGTGATTTCTCTAGTAGAGATGATGTATTTACTGTGAGAAATTTTTAGCAGAGATATTGTATTCACTGCCAGTAATTTCTCAGTAGAGATATTGCATTTACTGCGAGTAATATCTCTAGTAGAGATTTTGTATTAACTGTGAGTAATTTCTTTAGTAGAAATATTGCATTTACGGTGAGTAATATCTCCAATAGAGATGTTGTATATACTGTGAGTAACTGTAGTATAGATATTGTACATACTGTGAATACTTTCTACATAGAGAAGAAGTCGTTAGTCTGAGTCTGAGTGGATGTTTAGTGTAAGATACAGGAGTGAACCATAATCATGCCACTGTTATTTCTCGTTAAAATGAAGCTTAAAAAAAAAAAACACTGAAAAATGACAATAGACTCCGACGAAGAGTGAAACGGCCGATGCATCGAGAAGGCCTTTTCGGGTGGCGCAAAACGTTCCGCATACGCGATTTGTTACAGTGTGAATGGGTTTTCCTATTCTTCTTTATTTAAGAATGAATAACACATCGTCATAATGACTTACTTTCGATTTAAACATGAATTGAAACATGAATGTCAGTAATATTTGTAGTGTTATTGTACCCTCCCCTTTGTATTCCTCATTAACGTATAAAAATTTCGTCGTAATGGCCGACGTCCTATCATGAATATAAAATATCTAGTTCTTTTCATCTTCATTGCCTGGACAATTAGCTCGGTGGGTTAACCTCTGATCTATAGATCTTGCAGGGGTTGTCGTATATCTAGTCAGCTCTAGAAACTTTAGAATTGTTGCAGAATGATTGTAAATCACATAATGGCCGAGAATTCGCGAATGAAGCGAAGTATTCAATGTAATGAGATCATATGTAGGATAATGAAGTGAAGTATTCAATGTAATATCATATGTAGGATAACGAAGCGAACTATTCAATGTAATGAGATTACACGTAGGATAACGAAGCGATGTATTCAATGTAATGATATCATGTGGGGTAATGAAGCGATGTATTCAATGTAATGATATCATGTGGGGTAATGAAACGAAGTATTCAATGTAAGGCCAACTTTTTTTATTATTTGTTTTACGGGAATTTTTTTTTGAAATTGGGTCGGGGGGTCGAAATAAAAATAAAATTAAAAGTTATAAATTCAAGCAGTCGGTCCAAAAAATAAAACCAATAATTAGATTGGGGAAATTTTTAATTCCCCCCCCCCCCCTCTAATTTCTACAGGTCCAGCTTTATTAAGCTATATAGCTATATAAAGCTATGAAATAGCTTGATTTAGCTAGCTTTTATTGAATTTTGTAAGTGCGAAGAAATAGCCAAAAAGTCACATAATATTTTTTAACATGTTTATACTTTGAACTAATCAGAACACTCTTCTTATTAGAGTTCATAACAATACTATGTCGTTTTAAAAATTTTCATGGAAAGAGAATTTCTCTTGTGTCATTAACTGTCCACTACCCTGTGTGCATTGAAGCATAGACAAGTATGATGACTTTACACTGTGGAATCTGATTGCCTGTCCATTATTCTGTTCATCTTTTAGTCTATGCTGTAGATTAGATAACTGTTGCATAACAAATTAACAATCCTAAACATGTGACAATTTTGAATTAAATTTCTTCCTACGGGACGTAGTTTAAGAAATATTGTTTGTTTACATTGTGTTTTATGGAGTACAAGGATGAAATATGTTCACGCAATGAAATTTGATTTTTATGTTGTTAAAAATTAATTCCATGAAAAATTTGAAATAGCTAAATCAAGCTATTTCAAGTAGCTTTATAAAGCTACATAGCTTAAGGAAGCTATATAGCTAAATCTAGAGATTGTGCTGGACTTGTTCTAGTTAGTTCGTCTTCAAGCTTGTGGATCTCTTTACCCAAGGCACTGTCACTGTCCTACAACTGTTAATAAGTGGCTTGTTTATATAAGTTGTCATTTAATTGATGCAATTATATATAGATGGATTTTATTATGGAGCGATTGTATCGGGATTTCCTCCGTCATAGGCCCTGTTAAATTCTCAGTCTTTTCCTTGTACTTTTATACACAAAAACTGAGTATTTAAAAATCTGTAAAGTGTGTCAATGAAATATTTAGTTATATTATTTCGGTAGAGATTGGGTTCGGCTGGATATTTGGACTGACGCCTTAATTTACTAGTCCAAATATAGCCAACCGAGCTGATTACGTAACACTGCTATCAAATTCTACGCGACTCTCACCACAACATTTCATAACGGCCACAGAATCGTCCATCTCGTTAATCACGTCATTGACAGAGAAAGCGAGACTCACTTTTTCGATGACTTTAGAGTTTTACCATTATGGTCAACAGAACTATCTTGAATAACCAAATGTCTCATGTCCTAAGCTGAGGTTGACATCTTGGCGCGGCGCTTTGGTTTCATTTTCGAGCTAAATATCGTCATACGTTTCGATGTCTCTGATTGGACCATGAATGTAGAATCAGCCAATGACATGTCTCCTTTTGTAAATATGCTTAATAGTCTGGTTCCTGTCCCTGCCACTCATTGATCACTCCAAAGGAGTGTTTATGAGTGGTAGGGACAGGAACTAGACTGACATTTTATTTTTTTCTCAATAAAAATAGAACGGTCGGCGGATGAAATAAAAAAAAAAAAATAATAATAACAGCGAACGAGTACTTTTATTTTTATTTCAACTTTGCCAAAATTTGGGTCGGCACTCTTGTAAAACAGATAATAAAAAATGTTGGCCTAATGAGATCATATGTAGGATAATGATTGATTGATTGATTGATTATTTATTGCTTTCCTCCACACTCAACAATTTTTCAGTTATCTGGTGGCGTCCAGTTTTCGTTGGTGGAGAAGAGAACCCAGATACAATGTACCTGGGAAGAGACCACCGACCTTCCGCAAGTAAACTGGCAAACTTGCTCACATAACGCCGCGGCCGAGATTCGAACACGAGCCGACAGAGGTGAGAGGCCTTGTGATTTTGATTTTGAGTAGGATTGATGCTATTGGGTGTCACTGCAAACAGCTTGAGGGCTACATGATTGTATTGATAAATTTACCGAATCGGGGCCTGGGAAATTTTTACTGGATCTGGGCTTGAGAAAATTATTCAATCTGGTCCTGAGAAATTTATTCAATCTGGGTATGAGAAATAATTTATATTTTTACAAAGGAAAGGCAACGACTAGAATTTGAACTTGGACTTTGTTGACTAAGTAACGTTGTAAGAAGTAATGGTGGAATTCGATTTTCTTAAGGCCTGTTTCGGTTAAAATTGACAATGAAAGTTGAAAACAGAATAAAACAATCGAGTAGTATAGTATTTGGCCACAGTTGTGTGTTCTGTCGTAAAACGGGATCCAGAGTTTGGGAGGAATTTATAAATGCGTAAAGCATTTTTACTTCTGTTTGATCCATTAAACGGATCCCAGTGTCGCGGGAAAGTAAGATTGCATTTACTGAAGATCTCCCACAGAATTTAAAAAGAAAGATGGCGATATTTGCCCAAATGTAAGGGAGAACGCATTCTTGGATATTTGCTGAAATCGACTGTGTGTGTGTGTGTGTGTGGTTAAGTACGTTACGAGAAAGTAACGAAAATGTTTATTGAAATCGCATCATATGCCCGAAACCAATAAGATTTTGTATGATTAAAATTCCAATACATATGCAAATATTTAATGTTATCCGACACGTATTTGAAAATGAGCGTAACGGCGAATGGTGTTTTTGCACATTTTTAGGATGGATGGGTGTTACGTTTTGATTCTTTGCACTTTTTAACTTATAAATCTCAAAAAATTAATTATCACTGTATTATAATGGTAATTGAACGTAATTTTGTAAAAGTTTGAATTACATTAGGAGCTGTACTACAATATCATCGTTCATTATGGATGGTAAGCACGTTTTAAAAAAGTTAAAATCGGCAACGTTATGGAGCGCCGAGCTACATTATGAAGTTTGTGTGTGCGGGCCGGGAAATCTGTGATGAAGACAGAAATGCAATGTTTTGAATGCTGCTGAAGACATTGGTGTAGCTAGCCGTGAAGTGTACGCACAGTGACAAATCCAGAATAGGCTGGGGGTCGTCTTAAGTCCCCCCCCCCCCCACCCCCAGTGGGTCCAGGGCAAGGCCCTGGTGGGGAAGCCCGGATCTCATGGATTTCGAGGCTTTCTAGGTTACATTTATAGGTTTGTTAGCTCTAAAATCATGCATAATAAAATGAAAAATTAACGATAATTTTTGTTGTTGTCAAATTGATGTGTACGCCCGGGCATTTTGGTGTCAATGGCAGCTACGCCACTGGAAGATGAACTGAATGGTATGTAATGACATCAAAGAATGAAAGGATTGATCTTTTACTGTGTTTGGAGAAGTCCGCACCCCCCCCCCCCCCCCCCGTCCCTCCCCAACCATCACCATCACGACCCCCAGTATAACCCGAATCTCGCACGTATGATGATCGCCGCGTGAAATCTGCTCTGCGTGGTCAGCGACTCTCGGATCTAACTGACCTAAAACACGCTACAAAAAACCTAATAAGAAACACTGACAAGTCATGTTATAGAGATCCATACTAAAAGTAGGTGAAATAACACGAGAAGTGCCTGAAATTGAATGGTATGTCTATTTGCCTGAAATTGAATGGTATGTCTATTTGCCTGAAATCGAATGGTATGTCTATTTGCCTGAAATCGAATGGTATGTCTGTTAAACTTCGACGTCATGTAACGTCGGAAGGAACTGATATGAATTATAACCTGACGTGAAAAAGTCTTTTTTTTGGGGGGGGGGGGGGGGGTAGTAGATATGCATGATTTTTATTTCTGGGACGGGTCTAAATTAATCTTACCGTGTTAATATTACGTAGATCGCATTGCGAAAAGCTTCTCATCGGTATAGGCAATTTCGAAGACATTTAAGTTTAAAGAACACATTTGGTTTTATACTGCTGCTGAATATTAGAATTTATCTTAGATATTCTGAACTGGAAATTTTTTCAGAATATCATAGCCTTTGGGACTAGTGATACTTTTAACTAATACTCGGGTGACCGATAAGGCCTGTGAACGTCTAGTTTGAATACTTATTCTGAATTGTTAGAATACAAATAAAACACACAATGCCAAGCTTTGTAATAGCGTGGACCCTGAGGACCACGCAGGGATATATAAGCAAGGTTAACCCAGATGCTATGGGGACAATCAGTTTACGCATGCACAATTATTCGTTTTCCGCGGAGCTTGATGACGCGAACCTTATTCCTAACAGGATTGCGCATAACTGTACATGGTGGGTAGGAGGGTGGGTGTTAAACTTGCGCATTCGTAAGAACATATTTATTCTGATCGGCAATATTCTATAAACAATTGTCTAGATAATTAAAAATATATGATTTGTGGTGAAAAAAAAGTTATTAGTGTTCGTAGTAAAAACGATTAATGTCTAATTTATACGTAGTTACACGATAATATACGTGTGTTCACCTCAGCAACGCTCAACAAAAGAGCTAATATGCTAGTATTGTTCATTTCATTTACGAAGTTGCACTGAGCTTTTGAAATGGGGGGAAAAACATTCAAACTTGTGTTTTTGTTGCCGGATTTATATCATTGGAGTAAAGTATGAATATCTAGTCCAGACTGATTCCCCTGTAGATTTTGAACTTAATGGTCCAGATTAAATACAAGGATGACTCTTAATTCTAAGGTTAAAGGTCAAAGGTACAATTCTTTCATATGCAATAGCCCTTTTAAGCACTTAAGTTATAGCGATAATACTTGTTATGAAATATTTGCGTGTTTCAAGATCTGAAGAAAACCACGTGTAAAACATACTTCAATACTAAGTTTCCTTTAGAAAGATATGCCAATAATCCATGTGTTGTAGTCCTTTTATAAGGGACAGCAACTTGTGTGCTTTTTGGAACAGCCCTCGTATCTTCCATTTCATGTACAAGAACTAACGAAAATATTAAACAAATTACCACGTTTGTCTAGGCCATTTTTTGTATGGTGTAATATGAAATCTTATTAGTGCGAGTATTCCGTGTACTATAGTTTAACAGCGTGCTGTTTGTATTGTCAACTTCAGAACTTCAGTAAATCGTGTTTACCTATAATAAAAAAAAATAATAATAATAATAATAAAAAAAAAAAAATAAATAAATAAATAATAAAAAAAAAAAAAAAAAAGGCTTGGCAAGACTGACTGTGTATTTAGAATAGTCCTTTGGAAAGACAACTTTTTGGTAAAACTGGCTGTGTATTTAGAATAGTCCTTTGGATAGACAACTTTTTGGTAAAACTGGCTATGTATTTAGAATAGTCCTTTAGAAAGACAACTTCTTGGTAAAACTGGCTGGGTATTTAGATAGTCCTTTAGAAATATGACTTCTTGATATAAGGCTCTCTGTCTATTTAGAATAGTTTTGATGACAACTTGGTAAGGTTCTCTATTTAAAATAGTCATTCAGAAAGATGACTACTTGGTAAGGTTCAATAGACATTTAGAAAGATTACTTGATTAGTTCTCTGTCTGTTTAGGTTGGTCGATGTACATATAATTCAACAGGAAGGAATCGAGCAACATATATTGGGTGGGGATGTTTTCAGCATTCATGAAAGAGGTAAATTTTTCTAGGGAACATTATGTCAAAATGTATGGGCCATTTTTACCTTTGTACTATAGAGATATTTTGCCAACAAACAAAACCTCACAATGTATTTATAGATCCATCAATATTTCAAATGATGTACCAAAATCTTTTGAAAAATGGCTGCAAGTACAAGTTTTTAAAGAACTGCAAGTTACTGTACAGGATGTTTATAAAGTTTGCTTTAAGGTATCGAAAGATTCCAAAGTACAGTGGCTCCAATACAGAGTATTACATAGAATTTTGCCAGTCAAATACTACTTGAAAAAAATTAAAATTTTGGATATTTTGTAACTCTGAAAGTGAAACTATTGAACACATTTTTTTTAAATTGTACAAAGGTGATATCTCTTTGGAACCACCTGAGTATAGAAATATATAATGCTACTGCAAAGCGAGAAGGCTTTAACACAACGAATGTAATATTTGGTGAATTGCCATTCCAGAAGTCTAATGCTGTTATTAATTTTCTTATCATTTTTACAAAACAATATATTTTTTACTGTTTGAAAAATAGTACATGTCCAAATATCAAAGGTTTACTAAACCATTTGAGAATAAACTATTGTGTTGAAAAAATAAATTTTCTTAGAAACTCATCTATGATCAAATTTGATTCCAAATGGGCAGAATGGAACAGGTTATTTGAAGAAAACATATAAATTAATTTTATATATGTAATATGTATTGATTTCTTTTTCCTAGCTACTCTTATAGAATACATTTTCATATGGTACATGAAATGTTTGCTTTTTAAATGTTTGCCATTCACCAAATTTTCTACTCGAAAAAACATCGTGTTCTTTGTAAATGAGACATTTATTCTCACATGTATCAGGAAATAATTTGCCGCATGTCGTACAGCACGTTATTCGTGATCCTGTAAATTTGGGTACAGAGCAATGTCAGTTACAATGCCGAGTTTAGTTCTGACCCAGCTGTTGTAAACTAAGAAGGTCATATTAATAGAAATCATTGGGCTTCGCTCAAAACCCAAAAAAAAGTAAATGCGCTCCAAAAAATGATGAAAAGGGTCATTAGAATGTTGTGTACAAGACGACGAATCTGAATTCAAAAATGTAAACTGCAAATGAAATACAGCATCTGGTTTGTTTTGTATATGTATCAATGCTTTTGTTTTTGTTTATTTCGCAAAATCAATAAAGAAACGCCCATTATAGTTTCTTGCAAATTAAACTAATCAAACACTTTGCACTAATTGAAAATAGAACAATTCTTCACTATGAAGAAACAATTTTTACGAGGACTCGGGTATTTGATTTGCTGAAAAAGTGGGTTATGTTCTACCGGCAAAAATTCAGTTAACCGTTTCAGTAGATAACGGACACGAAGGGCGACTTCGATTCGTTACCCGGGTTCTTGTTCGCCCTGTAAGTACTGAATCGCCTCTGGCGTATTTTCGTACTGTTATTAAGGTAAGTACTTGCTCTCGTGTATAATACTCCAACCAATCACAAACATCGCTTGAAAACTGACACATGCACAAGACCGATATGTTGCTACCACTTGTAGAAGGCATGTTTCCTTAGGTAGAGTTCAAATGTTACAAATTGAAACTCTCCTCGTTCGATTGTAATTCGGGTAGTCGGAGTTCGTACTGGGGTACGAGCCGAAGTCGTCCATAATGACCACAGTTCCCTGCTCCTAAGATGAGCTCGGATCTCTCGCTGTGAAATTTAGACCGAGTGCGTTTGAAATGAAAATTATGAGGTATACGCATACCATCGTGGTTGTTTTAGTGTTACAGCGGTTCAGCAAATTTCAGATGTGGAGATTTGTATGAAAAGAATCACTGACTGTGAAAGAATGCTTTTGTGCCGAAATTACACTACGTATAATGTAATAAAAACATAAATACCTTTTAAACATTATTTAACCTAATTAGACACTCCTATCTGATATCTCCATATGAGTGAAAGATTCTCGAGCGGGACGTTAAACAATATTTAATCAATCAATCAATCCTATCTGATATTTGATGACCATATACCGTACATATTTTCCCCGAGGAATGTATTTTTGATTGACACGCCAAACTCGCATTCATCACATGACTAGCACAGATATAAATATTTATTTAGACATGCTAAAATCGCATGTAAATCTGACAAAAGCCTTTTGTTTTGAACGCCACCCGTAAAATGTAATGACTTGAAAAATCTGAAAAGGAATTGAGTGAAAGGTTAGTTGTTTGTTTGTTCTACGTCACTTCGAGAATTTTTTACATATATTGAGACGTTACCAGATGTTTAGATCTATGCTTAACTTTTAGGATAGTGAAGATTCTTTAATGTGCCAATGACTGCCGCGACATTGGACCTCCGCTTTTAAGATCTTATGCGAAAGAACCGTGATCATCATTTCTAATTGCCAAGCGTTTGGCGAAGGAGCAATCACTTCGAATGTGTGGTACAGCCATGGCACGAACGGGGCTAGTACTCACGACCTCCCGTTTACGATGCAAACGCTCTACATGGAATATGGAATACTAAATATAGAATCGCAAAACACTATCCTGCAAGGTTAATTATATATTCAAGGGATCCTTCCCGTTTGTTCACTATGCTATAATATTGATTGATTGTGTATTGTTAAACGTTCCGCTCGAGAATATTTCACTCATGGGGAGACGTCACCGTTGCCGATGAAGGCTGTAAAATTTAGGCTTATGCTCCTTGCTTACGGTCTTTGAGCAGGGGGATCTGTAACGTGTCACACCTGCTGTGACACGAGGCTCGGTTTTTACGGTCTCGTCCGAAGGACCGCCCCATTTAGTCGCCTCTTATGACAAGCAAGGGGTATTGAGGACCTATTCTAGCTCGGATTCCCACGGGTAGTATGCTTCAAGAGATTGTGTTAAAAAAACATCACCGGCAATGGTAACGTCTCCATATGAGTGTAAATTCTCGAGCGGGACGTTGAACAATATACAACCAACATCAGATGCAAGTTGTCATGTCTTGGCTTTAATTCAGTATAAAACTCAAATTGAAAAGCTTCAAAATCCGGAAAAGCTACGTTGTTCACCGTGACAGTAGTATCCTACTACTGACTTGCAGGGCGATGTTTGTGCTGAAGCAAGGACGATTGTGCGATGATACTCTACCAAGTCCATGCCATCGTGTAACTGACTAATCTCTCTGTGTGAGTGCATAGAATCCCAACCGATTACGGTAAGGGTGACGTTATAAGAGGAGATAATTTTGTTTTGTTTGTAGCATTCAGTTTGATTGGCTGAGCATTATAAAGAGTTTTTCCAATATTACTTGCTACGTAATGACTCGTAATGTTAACGTTTTACGTTTTTGTTTGAAATTCACCTTTACAACGCAATTCAAAGGCATGTTTATCAAGTGATGCAATGATAAGGAATAAAATAATAACAAAGTATTTTCTTAGTTTAAAACATATTTTGTGCATATTACGCGTTTTATAAACTGCGAGGTTTATAAGCGTTATCTGCACTTGGATTACGTCTGAGAAATGTGCTTTCCCTGGCTAAATTCAGCTCCGTTGTGGTGAGTTGAAAAGGGTTAGTTTCCAACAAACTCTCATACTATATTCACTTGTACTGCAGATTTTTGATAGCAAACCCCAACTTAAGGATGCTAGTAAACCCAAGTCGGACGTGTTATTCATTCCAAGAAGCGACATAGCCGAAATATCAGTACGGTATTGGTGCTTTCTTCGAAAAATAAATCTTTTAAAATATCGTGATTCGAAAATGCTACCGCAATATTATCATACGACACTCAGTGAGCAGTCTGGAATCAGGGGCAGACCACTCTAACTGGAAAAGAGTGCCTGGTCAAAATGAATGGGAACGAAACAAGCGCTTCATGTCGCAGTTAAAGATGGCGGTGCAGTATTGCGCAGTGAAATATCGACGACCTTTCTTGTGACTGGATTTCGGAGAACCAAATCGGAGACGGAATAGAAAATTTAGAGGTGACGGATACTTATGAGTGAAAGATTCTCGAGCGAGACGTTAAACAATATTTAATCAATCCATGTAGTGCTGTCTTTAGTTTTCGTTTGACGACGGATTCTGGGGGAAACGTACTCTGGAGAACATAGTAACTGTTGATACACATCTTGTCATTTAGATGAATCTTCGTGTTATAGTGGTGATAGTACAATTTCTCTGAAGATCACAGCTTGTTGAACGTACAGAATGTACACCCGTAGTCGTTTACGCATACCATGTTAATGCCACTGATCGGAACTCGGCCTGAGCAACCTGTTCATCTTGAGGCAGAAAAACTCGTGTATGTCGCCTCTTTAAAATATAATTACAGTTTCTTTCTATATCCCAATTTTGCAGATAAAAGGTTGTATGTTGAATTCCCCGCGACTTATATTCATCATTACTCGATCGTACAAGTAGTGTTGTTGTAAATTTGAATTTACCTGTTGGTAGTAAATATAAAATGTACAATTTGATTTTAAACCAATCTTTTTCTTTTATTAAAAATAAAAACAAAAACAAAAACGCGATCCATGCAAAAGTATAACGAAAAAGTTTATTCACTGCTTTTCATTCACTAAATGTAGACCTCGATGAATTGGGATAAAATGCGTGTTTTAAATTATACTCCTATGGGCGTTATTAATCGATGATAAAGTAACCGTGTCATTGTTCACAAAGGTATAAAATCATCCCGTTAATGACCACGTGGCATATGTTTGTCGTATAGTCGCAGGGGGGTTGAAATTATAAAAGTTTTCTTCTGAATTCAAATTAAATGAACGTAGAACGTGTTATTCACCGGGTTTATTTTATAGTCCATTCGAAAAAGATCAAGTTAGAAGGTTGTTTTTTTTTCTCAGTGGAAGTCCTTAAATAGTAGTGCCGTTGTGAACAGAGAGGTTACAGTCAAACTTGGTCCACGCAGTTATTTATTTTTTTAATCTGTGAAGAAATATGACGGATTCGGCCTGCATACCATTCTATCTTTGATCAGTGGTCGTTTTACACAAGGGACTGACGTAATAGAGTGCACCGAGTGGGGTGTATCAGTTCGTAAGCATAGAGTGTACAAATTATCCAGAATTTGGAAGAACATTGTCATAAGGTCATGGCGAATAACGACAACATCTTTGAGCTCCCCCTGGAAAGTGAAACCTTTGCTTTGGAGAATGCAAAACTGAATTCTTTTTCACGGTTGCCCATTCGTCCATTATGTTGGCTCGTTCGTAATTAGACATTAAGTTTTTTATTGAACATCTGTAGAACTATATCGGGTTGATTAAGCCCATGGACAACTCTGCTTTGTACTCGCCGTCTATGGATTTGATCAAACCGATATATTTCATAGACAGCCAGTCGCAAACTAATAGCTATTTTGTTTTGTAGAGGACCAATAAAATTGCTTTTTAAAAATTCCTTGTAGTGTTTGCCATATTGCCGATTTGGATTTATTGACCGTCTGTAGAAATAAAGTGGGCAATAATGTGAATTGTTTTATCCAATAGGGAAATGGCGCACTTTCAGTTAAGCATCTATTAAAATGTCAGTCGAAAGTTCAAAATTTCTTCCGCATTTGAACCGGTCGCGGTAGCTCAGTGGCTAGAGTGTTCGCTTCGTTACCGGGAGGTCGTGAGTTCGAGCCCCGCTGGTGCCATGGCCGCGTCAAGCGTAAGACGCAAAAATAGTGATTGCTCCTTCGCCAAACGTTCGGCATTTAGAAGAGAAAATCATGGGTGTTTCGGATATGACCTTACAAACGGAGGTCACGGTGGGCGTTGGCACGTTAAAGAACCCTCACTGCTACGGCCCTGAGCGCTGTGCATTGGTCTAAAATTCTGGTACTTCACCTACAGTTGGTGACGTCTCAATATGAGTGAAAAATTCTCAATGAGACAAAAACAAACAATCAATCAATGGATTTTAAAAAGTCGATAGTTCAGCACAAATAAGTAAAACAAGGTATTTAATGAAAAATACCCTTTACGTGCAAATATTATTTATTACTAAATGCGTGTTCTTAGTTTCCAACCTTGAGGTGGAGAACCAAAAGGGTCCAACTTGAATTGGTGTTGACTCTGTCCGTCAGTCTGTCACAAAATCTAGCAAACGCATCTCCTCTTAATGGCTTATCGGATAAACTTGAAACATTGTACAATGCTATACATGTGCATATTGTCGGGACAGGAGGATCCATTTGTTATCCTCCTTAAATATAGTGGATCTAAGAGTGGTGTAGGGTGTAAAATAGCTTGTGAACATTTTTCCTCCTATATGGCTTATCGGATAGCCTTTAAATTTTGTTCAGTACTTATTATCATGTAGTGATGTTCACATTGTTCTGTAGCCCTGTGGATAAGGGTTGTTAGAATAGATCCTCAGTACCCCTTGTTTGTCGTAAGAGGCGACTAAATGGAGCGGTCCTTCGTAAGAGACCACAAAAACCAAAGCTCCGTATCACAGCAGGTGTGGTGCGTTAAAGATCCCTCCCAGCTCAAAAGCCATATAACGTCTCCATATGAGTGAAAATTTCTCGAGCGGGACGTCAAACAATATGTAATCAATCAATCAAACCTTGACCCTACAATACAGCGGATCAAAGGGGGTGTTTTATAGCTTTTTCTTTCCATGTACAAGGGTATGTTCACTGGTGGTCATTATTTTTGTATCGTATAAAACGATGACATTGATCACATCAATATTGAATTTTTTTTCTCAGTACACAAAGTGTAGTTCATAATGCCCATGTTCCTGCTCAAGCCTTCTGCTTCATACCTTGCAGTACATGAAGGAGAGGTGGTGTAATTTGGAACACTTTCAATTTGGGGAGCTTGGGAGACATTTGTTTTTAACAAAAACAACTTACATCACTGAAAATAAATTTGTTCAATTTGGGGAGCTTGGGAGATATTTGTTTTTAACAAAAACAACTTGCATTATTGAAAATAAATTTGTTCTGTCTCTACCCTGGAGGTTTGCTTCTCTGTAGCCGACATTCAAACGAAGAGCGTTAAAAAGAATGTAACTTTAGTGTGCAGGTCGTTAGTCTCATCTACGCGTACACCACGTGTATCTTGCACAGTAAGCAGGTATTGCGTGCGTAAACAATATTGGAATACTAAGCAAACCTTTATAAACCTATTATATAAGCTGGTATATTCGCTTTGGGTGATATTTGCGCTAAGTGAAGTACTCGTATTTATAATGAAAACTGACAACAGTACAGAAATCGTGGATTTTAGCCTGATTTCAACGTGTATTGGGTGCCAGTTCGTGTCCAGTAAATTAAAAACTACCGTTTATTTGCTGCCAAAGCTTGTTTAATTTGATGAGAATTTATCGCTTTCTGTTGAAGCAGAATATCAAGTGGGTATTGAGTGATTATAAGAGTGATTTTGTCACCTCTGGAGCGCCTCCATCACTCGTTTTATTAAAACTGGAATAAATCTTCGACACGAAAAATTTTGTAATCTATTTCAATCTGATTAACGTCAATGCTGCGTAATAAATATCTGTATGAGGGTACAAACCATGACGTCTGTACGTAGTGTACGTATGGCGTCTTATGTACCGTGGCCGAGTGGTTAAAGCATTGCGCTCAAAATCACAAGGCCTCTCATCTATGGTCGGCGCGGGTTTAAATCCCGCTCGCGCCGATACATGTGAGAAAGTTGCCAGTTTACTTTCGGAAGGTCGGTGGTCTCTTCCTGGCTACATTGTATCTGGGTTCTCTCCTACAAAAACTGGACGCCATCAGATAACTGAAAAATTGTTGAGTGTGGCGGAACACAATAAACAAACAAACAAACAATCTTTCTGTACCTCTCTCTGTAACGTGAAGTACTGGGTTAGAGACGAGATCATCCCCGTAAAATGTGAAGTCATAGTCATAGTTTCAGGACTCGGGGGTGGTGTCATAAAGGATTTCAAAGTTTTACTCAACATAGGAACATTACTTTAAAAATATACTCTGAAGAGAAAGGATATATTTCGTCAAAGTAAAGCCCATAGATCTACGTCGTGTAATTTCCGCTTTGGGAATGTTTAACGATTATTTTTTTTCAAAAAGGTTGTTTTAAATCATCGTACTTTATTTACAGGCACATTTTTATTTTAAAAATGTATCATTTCTATGACTAGTCAATTTGATCTCTCAGTCTTGGCAAATTTTTCTCATCTGGCAGAAAAGCCAGCGCGACAAAAATTGACGTCGGTACGTAGTGTACAAATCGTGACATCTGTATGTGGGTACAAATCATGACGTCTGTATGTAGTGTACAAATTGTGACGTTTATAGTGTATAAATCATGACGTTTGTATGAGTACAAATTATGACGTCTGCATGTGGGTACAAATCGACACGTTTGTATGTAGTGTACAGATCATGACGTCCGTGTGTAGTGTACAAATCGTGACGTCTGTGTGTAGTGTACAAATCGTGATTTCTGTATGTATTGTACAAGTCATGGCGTGTGTATGTACTGTACAAATCGTGACATCTGTATGTGGGTATAAATTATGACGTCTGTATGTAGTGTACATATGGCGTCTGCATGTACTGTACAAATCATGACGTCTGTATGTAGTGTACATATGGCGTCTGTATGTACTGTACAAATCATGACGTCTGTGTGTAGTGTACAAATCATGACGTTTGTGTGTTGTGTACAAATGACCTCTGTATGTAGTGTACAAATCGTGACATCTGTATGTGGGTACAAATCATGACGTCTGTATGTGGTGTACAAATCATGACATTTGTGTGTAGTGTACAAATCGTGACATCAGTACAAACCATGACCGCTCCTTGGGGATCCGGGTTATTAAAATAGATCTCAGTACCCCTTGCTTGTCGTAAGAGGCGACTAAATGGGGCGGTCCTTAGGATGAGGCCGCAAAAACCGAGGTCCCGTTTCACAGCAGTTGTGGCACGATAATGATCCCTCCCTGCTCAAAAGCCATAAGCGCTGAGCATTGGACTAAATTTTGCACCCCTTCACTGGCAATGGTGACGTCTCCATATGAGTGAAAGATTCTGGAGCGGGACGTTGAGCAATATATAATCAATCAATCAGACCTTGACCCTTGGAGACTGGATGGGGCCATTATGATAATGAAAGATTACTGGTATACAGGGGAAATTGTTTATCAAAGAAAACGCAATGGCAATTGTTTTCAAAATGATGCTAAATTTATTCAAATTACAGTCTGTTTTAGTCGGTAGGCGATACAAAATGGTGATTTCGGAATATATAGAA